>NNCF01127741.1:248628-384547 GCA_002313205.1 Laupala kohalensis | reverse complement strand
GTCTTATATTTACGAAAATAATTATGGAATTCGGTGGTTGGTTATAGAGTTTTGAAAGATAATATAAACGGCGTTTGTTTTTTTGAAGAAATTCTTATCCCTTGGGTGATCCATCTATTGCATTTCTTTGTGGTTTTAACTTGCGTTTTATGGGAAAACTAGAGTTGTAATGTTTTAGGAATATTGAGATAAATACATTGAATTTGTCGTCGGTGTTTTGGCAATTGTAAACATCTTTCCATGTTTCTTCACGCAAATAATTTATAAATATGGATTTATTTATGTCATTAAACTCTCTTGTAAATTCGTAAAGGATTTTAAGTGGCTTTAGTTTATTATTAATAGTCAATACTTGAGCAAGGTGATCGCTGTATCCGGCGATAAACAGTTCAGAGAAATACGAGATTCCATTGTTGATGATAATCTGATCTAGCAATGTTTGAGATGAACCGGAGAGGCGAGCGTGGTCGTTTATCGTATAATAAGGTTGAAGGAGTCGATAAGATTCTTGAATCGATTAATGTGCAGAGTCGGATGTACTCAGGAAATCGATGTTGAAATCACCACATATAACGATAATTTAGTAGATTTATGTGTGATATGTTTTAAAACAATTTCGAAGAATACAGAAAAGAATTACAGTTATATAATTGTTGTTTTAAAATAAAACATTACAAATTTAGAGTACATTCATAAACTAAAATAATACATTAAAGAAAACACTTTTCACTAGTATGAAGCACTGTTTTGGATTGGTCACTAACCTTATTAATTTTACCTCTTACTGCTGCCTGTGGTAAAATACTGAAACGGCTATGCTCAGGCTATGCTTCACGCGTTTTCGTACTCGTCGAACAGTTCTTACGAGGGATTCGGGGAATACTGAGTCGACGGATTTACTCGGCTTGTTTCCCCCGGGGACGCTTGCTAACGCTGCAGGGCCGAGACCCTTTCTGTTGCTCTGGCTGCGCAGTACATTCGAGAACGCGGCTGGTGGCGGTCGTGGGCTGCCTACGAGTGTTAGTGTTTGGGCAGTGTGGTTTCTGAACCCGTGCGAGAACGAGAGAAACGTCTTTAAAGAATGCACCTACGACCACGAGTTTCCGAGCATTCCGTTCGTGCGGAAAACTCTCGAGATGGGAACAAAACGTCAGGGTCGAGTTGTGAACCGCGAAAGTCTCTATCTTCGATTCACAATTCCAAAGGTCGAGAAATGCTCGTGTCTTCAGCACCTAGTGGAATCAAAGGTATTCTGACCTCGTGTGATGCTGTGTGTGAAGAAGCTGATAAATTGCGGAATGAGGCCGGAGGATCTTCGACAAGGAAAATCACAAACAAAAGGACAGCTATGGGCGACGTATTGCATTCGAGTGTTGAAAGCCATGAAATAGTGAAATACGCACAATCTGCCCAGACTTCGCAGTCTTCTTCTCGAGGCATCGCAGCGCAGTCTTCTTCTCGAGGCATCGCAGACTTCTCCATTGATTCAAACTTTGCTGGCTCTTCGGAGAAAATGGAGCTAACTTGCGCTCGGAAGTATAAAACCAAAGAACACCGTGAGTATTGTATTTACCCAAGTTTCACATTAATTCTTCAAGGTGACAAGGTGCAGTATAATTCTAATTCTTAGAAATGAAGCTGCTCGTAGGTAGTATGGCGATCGTGATCTCGATCTCAAATGCAGAAACGCTTTCTTTGCGTGGGCGAGTGAAGCATTTAAGTGTAGCCACAAACGAAACTTTTTCGAGCTAAATTTACCATAAAAAGTATTAGATCACGAAGAAAGTACTAGACGACCATTCCTTATATCAAAATGAAAGGAATATTCGAAATAAGTAGTGTAGACAACACACCTACTCACCGGTCCAAAGTAATCATCGTTTCATTCCTTTTATCAAAATGAAAGGAATATTCGAAATAAGTAGTGTAGACAACACACCTACTCACCGGTCCAAAGTAATCATCGCTTCATTCCTTTTATCAAAATGAAAGGAATATTCGAAATAAGTAGAGTAGAAAACTTCTACACGCCGGTCCGAAGTAAACATCGCTTCATTGAGAAATTTATAATAATCAAAGGCGGCGATAGCGAGCCCGCAAGGCCTGTGGCTTAGGTTGGGGGGGGCAGGAGGTCTTTGGTTAGAAAATTAAAATAAAATATAAAAATTAACAAATTTTACATGTTTTTTTCAAAATAAAAAAAAAAGATTGTCGTAAATGTATTTCTTCAACATAAACTGAGTAGAAACTAATTTTTATGACCAGCTTTGTATTGAACATGTGGTTTAATTTAAATAGGGTATACATTTATACAATTTCTTGTTACAAATATTTTTGTAAGTCAGACAGGAAGTCACGTGTAGTGGGTACGCGTAGATTGGGTTCGCTACTCCCGTTCGCATCGCATCAGAAGCGTCGGAAATATCAACGTAGAAATACTAAGAATTCTCGTTTGTGTTTCTTTACCGACAAAGAAGGAAATTGGGCAACGTAGGAAAGGCTGTAGGAAATTACAGTGAGACAGATATCTAAATCATGAAAACAAAGACTTTTGAGTGAAATTATAAATAGTAATAAAAAGAAATTAAGCAAATTATGATTTATACTGACTGTGATTTAGTAGTCTATTTAATGTATACGTGATAAGTTGGTATAATTATGTCACGAGACAATTTTGTTTTTAAAGAGGAGGGGGACCCAATTAAAAATCTTGCGGGGTAACGGGGACGAATCCTTACCGCCGCCACTGATAATCTGAATTTACCAATAGTTGGGAAATAGCAATGCTGGGAAAACTTTTCAGGAGTCTGTTTTGGTCAACTTCAGTCTGTGAAATAAGAACCCCCACCTAAGTTCAGTTTCACGCACGTCTACCTTTTCATGAGCGTATGACAGCGTGAGCACGAATATATTCGAGTTCTGGGATTCCCTCCGCAGATCAAGTTTGGGAGTTCCCCGTTAACGAGGCAGTTTATTAGTCCGATATTACGCCGGTACTTCACTTAGCGCTGCGTATTGGTGTATTTGTCAACACGGCCAAGTGTAGATGAGCTATTTGTCTGTATTCTATGTATTTGCTACTGTGGCAAATACGCGAATATCCGTAACCGTCGTCTTGTCGGTTTTTAGTAGCACATCAAAGGACTCAAAGAAGGCAAATATTTGCATGAACCGTCCGCACTTGACTTGCAGTGTTGCGCTCAGTAGAGCGCGCGTGATTGGAGATTTGTTGATTGGATTTCTAACCTACATTTTGACTTTTCTTAATCTACAATTTCTTTAATATGGACAGGAAGATTTATATGGGCTGGAAGACGAAAGTGTAAATATTTCTTGAATTATATAAAATACAGCTCGACTATCTTTGGTATTAGAAAACATATTTGGCATTATTGAGTTATTTGCTATGATCATCACATGTGACGCATGTGACTCACGTTCTCGTTGAGAGAACCAGTCATATTTTTGTTCATACATATCTGATGATAGATATATGACAGAAGTATGACCGTGTAATACCTGCCTATCAAGGTGTTCATGATGTATAATTCCATGATAGTTGAGCGAAAAGATGGGGAAGGAAACAAAATTGGTAAATACATTTTGTATACTAGTAATTTTCGATTTTGATAAATGCATGGAATCTGAAAAATGAATTCTAGATTTCTGTATAAAGTACTGACTTCTAAATATTTCTGCTATGAACTAAATCTAGCACTAAAGGTGACAACACTATACGGACTACATTATATTCAAAGTAATGTAACTTTACTCAGAGAAAATGCAACTCAAGGAAGAAAAATTTGAATGGGAACGCATTGTGTAAATGAGTTCATTGTAAAGTAGTAGCAGTAAATTAGTTAATTGTCCTCAATGTGGTTATAGACAGTTTGTAGTTGCTCTCTGAAAATAAATTATTAATAAATTACTTTATTGAGCTATGATGCCAGTCAAACTTACTTGGATGTTGGTTCAGGGCTTGTACACAATGAAGTCAACTCTTTTACTTTGCATACAATGAAATCATGTTTTGGGTGCTTGCTGGGTGAGCTGAATGCCAAAATGATGGATTTGTTGCTTCGGCCACCATTACATTCCACCATTATGCTCCCTCCCCACCTGTCGTATCCCTTAACCATAGTAAAGGACACTTTAGTGGGGGTGGAGAATCTTTTCACTTTTTGGGGCTGCTTGAGCTTATTTCAAAGAAACCCACTTTCCATAAAAATTAAAACAAATTTACTGCAAAATCATTAAATACTTGTTTTTTTCTGAAACCTATCTCTTAGCAGAATCACCATGTTGCGAAAATTAGTTTACATGTGTTAATATATTCATCGTACATATAACAGTGAAAACTTATTTTAAGAGGCTGTAGATGGCTCCAAAAGACCGCAGATTCCCCACCCGTTCCACACTCTTTCCGTTCGTAGTAACTGATCCCATCCTTCCTAATTGTTTTGAAAATAATTTTTCATGGGTTAAATCCACATCACTCTGAAATTATTTCAAAGAAAGGTGAAGTGCAGAAAGAAAACAAGAAATTTGTTATTTAATGTATTATATTTATTTAAAATATCAATGACAAACATACTTTTAGTGATGACAAAAAGTATTGATACTCATTCATGCAAAAACTTTTACCTCAAATGAACACTATTACACACAAATCTTGGATGAATAGGACAATATATTAATGTAACTGCTTCAAATATACAGATTGAATACAGCGTTATCCATGGTACATTTAACTTTAAATTTTTAACTTTTAATTAACATTCAAAATTAAGCGTTAATTTCAACCAATGTTTAATTTTTGAGAATTGTTGAGAAATGTTTCTTGGCGATGGTCATGCAAATATGTCATGCCTCTCACAACCGTTAGAGTAATGAAACATTTTAATGAGTAATAATATATAAAGCATGGTTTTTATATTATTTCAGTGTGCTAAAAGTTCTGTATTGATGTACGAAAAGACGAACTGCAAAAGTTTTTTCCCACACTCAACATTTTCTGTACTTTGAAATCTGATCCTAGCCTTTTTTGTAGTTGGAGCAGACTATCTCAACACAGCAATAAATTATTAATTATTAAATGATATAACTGAGTTTGCTTCCAATTTACACTTTGATTTGGTAATTACATTAATTCATGTACTTATTTGTGACTGTAATTTTAATACCTTTTCAAGTAAATGTAGTTACATATTTCATAACCAATATAAATGTAAGGCTATTGAACACAGCACGCTTGTGGGGAATTTGGTTACAACTATTCTCTTTGATGTAGATTGAACACATAGGTGTTCTTCTCAAATCTAAATTATTCATCTGTAATCACTTTCAGGTTGTAAAAGTTTTATTGGTTGGTTGTTTCTAATTCAGAAGAGAATTTTATTCCAGGTTCTTGTGTATTTATGAGGATGGTAGTATACGAGATTAATCAAAGTCCATCTAGAACTCTGGTATTAAGGAGTTTTATGCTTTCACAAGTTTAATGTTTTCTACAGCAAAAATATCAACATATTTGTCCTACCTCTTTTAGAATATCCATGAGTATGCTTTTCAAATTCTAATTTCAAAATTTCTAATAAGGAAATTTGCCACAAAAGCTAGTAACATATTTCTCATTGCCAGAGGAGGTTTTGTTAATATAAATGCTTGGTAAATGCATAATTTTGGCAATTTTTTGAACTTTCAATAAACTTCACTTCTAAATTTATGAATTGTAGACAAGTTTTAAGCATTAACATAACAAAGATAATGCTAAGATATGGAAGTACAATGGCATATCGGGTAAGAAAGCTACACGTAGTGCTTTCTCTTTCATTAATCAATGGACCACAGCTACCTAGTTATTTTACAAACTCGGGCATATTTGCAAAAATTGCAAGGTGCATTGGTGTTAAGTAGTCTTATGAATGAGAGAACTTACAATGGACAGAATAGGTTGCTTATCAAAAGACCTGAATGAATTCTTTAGAACTGCTCCAGCAATTCTCATGTGTCAAGTAAAAATCTATCAACTTGGCACTAGATTTATTGCTCTTGTCAGTTTATCTAGTACTTTTTTCATATGATTACCCCATAATAATATGAATGAGATAGTGAATGATAACCTTCTATTTCTTTTAACCTAAGCAAAACTTCTTTCTACAACCCATTTTCTTGGCTGTACTTTAAACCCTTGTTCTCTTGTTGTGCTGGAAACGTGAATATGGAAACTTTTGATTTAGGTCCGGGAATGTTCAAAAATGTGCGTCAAACCGGAAAAAAGTAATAAATTGACATAAAAAATGGATTGATATTTTGAACAACTTTGCAAAGATAAATTATAGTATTGGAGTCTCCCCTTTGAAATACTTTCTTTTGAAATATTTATGTTCCCAATTGAATAAAAAAACATATATTTAACTAGGAAACTAAAGCTTCTTTTTTTTCCTCAGCAATTTATTGAATTTCTAGCCCACAACATTATAAGACTGCTTGAATGTTTTCAAGAATTTCCAATCAAAAGTTCAAAAAAACATAATTTATAATTCCCTCCGATAATGTTTATTTTAAACTTTTGATTGGAAAATATGAATGTAAAACAAGATTGCCATAAAAGACAAAATTCCTTGATAAATATTGAGCATTGGCTCACAAGAAAACTTCTTAAAAAGGTATTTTTAGAGATAACTTTCTCAATTGGATATTATTTTCAAATCACTATTGTAGCTCAAGGAACCCTATTGTTTCAACTCTTCCTAAAATACAACAATTGTCCTCATCATAAAGTAATAACAATGTGTTATCATTCTAGAACATTCTCTTGTTTTGGCGGTGAGAGAGAAAAGAATTATAAAGAAAAGAAAATGCCCATGCTGTCCTATTTTTGAAATGGAAGAAGAAAGAAATGAAAAGATACAAATTATACACCAGCTGGAGAAAATAAATCCGCAAGACAGGTCTGAGGAACCTCCTCCTAAACCATTTCCCATTGGATCAGTGGTTTGGGCCAAGTTACTTGGATGTCCATGGTGGCCAGGTAAGCTCTCCAACATGCAAGTACTTTGTATAATCGATTAGACTTTGATATGGATTCAAACTAAGAGATAATTCTTTATTTCTCTGGGAGTAGAGCCTCTAAAGAAATTTAATGAAATAAATGTTAAATAACGAAAATATACTTTAAAGTTATGTTTAATGGACCCTTGCTCACAGTAAAGAAATATTTGTCCGTGTAAATTAATTTACTGAAAGTAGTATTAAAGAGTGATAGAACTTGAATGTTTTTATGTTTTGCTTTTCTTCCTTTGTTTATTTTTCTTTCCTCCCTAATTCTCTTCATGCTCTCTCTCCATGTGTTCTCTCTTTTGTTCTATGGTCCATTTGCTTCCTCTTCTTTTCACAGTAAATTCTTGTTCAAATCTGTGTTTTCTTAGGGTATTTCTGAAGTCTTGTTTATCAAAAAAAGTCATTTTCTGTTAAGTTCATTTGTCTAAGGTCCTCTTCAGTTTCCAGTATCAATTTTGACTTATTTTTGTTGGTGTTTCTGATGTCAAAGATCCACCTTGTAACTCTGTTCTGGTCCATTCTATGTAAATGTCGGTAAAAATTTGCTCGCCTTTTTCTGAACGTATTTGTAATAGTTTCTGTGGGCCTGTATATTTCTGCTGATGGTTGTTTAATCCATGTTCCTTCCCTATTTACTGGTCCAAAAATTTTCTGAATTTTTTTTCCGTTCTTGCTTTTCAATATCTCGTACTTTTTTGTCCATGTATCAGTGTTGTTTCTGCTGCATAAATTACTTCTGTGAGTACACCTGTATTTAGTGTCTGAGCTTTGCATTTATAGATACTGATTTTTTGTTGTAATGATTTCAGGTAAGTCTGTAAGCTTTCTGTAGTTTGGCGACTCATGTTTGATTTGCTTTCGGGTTCAGTCCGGATGGTTGGATGATATCTCCCAAGTATTTAAAGTGGGAGATGTGCTACTTTCCCATAATACTTTTCAAAGGGGAGGTTGCTTTATGGGGACCCTTCTCCATGTATTGTGTTTTCTTATAAAAGATTTGAAGACCAGTTTTCAGTACAATGCATTGTTCTTCTTTTGTGTTTTTTTGGTTTTTCTGTTGGTGAGGATTGCAAGATCGTCTGCAAAAGACAGACATTTAATATTCAATCTGTAATAATTTCTCCCACCAATTTGCAATCCCTTTATTTTTCTCTCCCACATTCTAATTACTTTTTTTAGAATCGTGGCCGACACGTTTTTAGAATCGTTGGCGGACACCTGAGTATATCTCGAAAGGTTTGGAGATTTCTCCTATGAATTTAACTTCAGCTGTGGTGTTGGTGAGTGTTTGTTGTATGATTCTACTAGTTTTCCTGTCAATTTTTAATTAATCCGGAAAGAGTCGATTTTCTTTAAAAAAAATTAGTTGAAAAAAATTGAAATTTTTTAATTGAAAAATTGAAATTAATCCAGTTGTCTGTCAATGGAGTTGTTAGCATTCTTGAAATCTACGAAGGTAACCTCTGTGTTTTCACAGGTTCTAATCTGAAGAATTGTTTTCAGGTTCCAGATCTGTTCAATACTGGAGCCTACCTTGCGGAAGCCAGCTTGGTATTCACAAATTTGTGGGCTTGCTTGGTGTTCCAGTTGATTCAAGAGGGCTTTTGAGAGGATTTTGTATGTGACTGGAAGCTGTGAGATTACTTTGTAGTTGTTTGGGTCTGTCTCGTCGCGTTTTTTGTGGAGTGGGTGGATTAGTGCAAATTTCCACTTGGAGAGAATTTGTTCTGTATTGTAGATATGCTCTGAACTCATTGTGTGAGGTTGTCATCGTGAAGTTTCCTGAATGTATCGATGATACCATCTTTCCCAGGGGCTCTGTCACTTTTCTGTGATTCTTTATTTCATTTACACTGGGTGGTGCCGAGTCCAGGTTGGGTGTAAGTTCTTTGAAATGTAGTTTGACTGTGCGAAGGTCACAGCTAAGGAGTGTGTGGATATAGTTGGCTAAGATTTGGCAGTTCTTTCTTGAGCCATCGGGTTGGCAGGAGCACAAGTTGGATACCTTGTCAGGTTTTCTCTGAAGTTTCTATAGAAATTTCTCTTGTTTTTGGTTAACTCCTGTTCTATTTCCCTCAGCCAATTTGCATTGTAGTTACGTTTTACACTCTGAATTCTGGTTTTTGGATTCTAAGAAATTCCTGCCATGGTGTCCTGTTACTGTTGTACTTAGCCCATGCTTTGATTCGTTCTTCTATTGTTTGATTGCAAATACTGTTCCAGAATCTGTGTTTCTGTTTTTGAGGTTTCATTGTGTTTTGGATAATACCCGAGAGTTCTGTCCAGCTTTTGGTGTTTGTTCGTCTGATTTCTTGTTGTACTTTTTCTTTGTTGATTTTTAGGTACTCTGGGTCCAGTTTGAAGGTCTTGTTGGTTCAGGTTCTTTTTCTGATTTGTTGGAATTTGATTTTTATCTGTAGGAGACAGCGATCGAACTCAAAGAAGTCCTTTCTTGTTTTCACATTGAGGATTTCCTTTTGAGTTTGTTGGAGGTTGCAATGTGGTCTATCTGAAAGTCACCCAGTGTAGTGTGGGGAGATTTCCATGAGTAAAGCTTACGTGTTGGTTTCTGTAATTATGTTGGCATGATTATGAGATTGAAGTTCTAGCATACTTTAATTGGCATATCAGCATTTTTGTTAGTTCTTTCATGTGCTGCGTAGATTCCAGTTGTCTTTCTGAACTTTTTTCTCTACCTAATTGAGAATTGAAGTCACTTAGCAAAAATGTAACACTATTTTTGGGAATTTTGTTCATAATCTCTTCTAGTTGTTCCCAGAAGTCATCAGTTTTCTTGGGATTTGGTTGTTAGATGGGGCCCGTGCATTGATGGGAGTGTATGCTTTGTTCCCAGATTTTAATGAGAGTAAGGAGAGTTCAGATATGGAATTGAATTTTATGATTGAGTCACTGATAGATTTATGTACTTGAAAGCTGTGCCAAATTGTTTGGATCCCTCGTTAATTCAATCCCGTGACTCAGTGCAACCATGTTGATGCTAGCTCCCATTTCTAATCATAGTAATTTGACATTTCGTTCATTCCAAGGAATGAATCGTTCTTCTTCATTCCCGCACTGTTAACTGACTAAGGGCATCAACATGTCTGCTGTTGTCAGAACCGTATGTATCTATGGCCTTGGGTTTTACTTCCTCTTCTCTTATTTTCCTACCCCTCCCTTTATCCTCTTCCCATCCCAATATCTTGGTCTACCTCTTCATCCACTCCTTTTTCCCCCCATTCCTTTAACTATCCTCTCTGCCCTTATTGAAATTCCTATGAGTACTCTAGCTCACTTCCAGTGCATCATTTTACTTTCATAACTTTATTTTACTTAATCCCTTTTTTCTGTTTATCACCATTACTGTACCTCCCTGTGATTTCATCATTGCAATAATTTTGAAATCTTAAATCATATGAGAACTATGTACAAAGACCTAAATATTAATTTTCTTTGAATTAAAATTAAAAATAAATATTTTATTGGTTATCATAAATATAATAACAACCACAAAATAGAATTACAAAAGTTTCTAATTTACAACAAACTCACAGCTACGGCTTAAACAGTTTGAAATTTTAGTTTACCTATAAATGAGGAAGAAAAAATTCTTTTAAAGGAAAATGCACTACAGTAGAACCCCTCTTAACCAACCTTGGATAAACTGGCCTATCCCATGGAACAGTTTTTCTTTCTTTCTGAATATAATAACTGGCAGGTTGTGACTTAAACATTTATCATATAACGAACCTATCCTGGAAAGTAAAAGGGTGATGCCACATTAGGTGTGCAATGTGTTTGTGTTGTGGGGGGTAGAGTGGGGGAGAGGGAGCGAGTTTGCCAGTTTGATTCCCTTCTTGCTTCCAAATGTATTTTTCTATGAATCAATACGTACATTTGTCTATTTTACTATGAATCAATTTTTTCGTGTTCATTATGTATGTATACAATACAATAAAATGAGTTGCAATGATGTCTTATTTGCTTGTTTATTCATGATAACCTGATGAAATTAAAGGCTCTTTATGAATGAAAATCAATTTTTCATGGTAAACTCGGATTAACCAGCCAAACAGGTAATTGGCCAGGGTCTCGGCCCCAAATAGACCAGTTAAGAGGGGTTCTACTATATTGGAATGCTGTAGACTATGTGATATTACAAATAAAAGTGTTCAATTATTGATGAGAAAGACATGAAATCTTATTGTTTTAAAATTCTAGAATGAATTTCCTGCTCAATTACAAATACAGCAAAAGGGGACCCCTAGTACTGAAGCAAGCAATGTGTTTTCACCTATTATTCCCTTTTCCTTTTTATCAGAATATGACATGGTTCTTCTGTTAATAAATTAATTCTACTATTAACATCCATTACATAATCAAGATGATTAAATAAATCTTCACTTACGACCCTTTTTGAACTTACAACATATTTTTATTGTGTTTAACTGGAACACGTTTTGACTCGTGATTACTATTTTGTGATCAAAAAAATTATCAAGAGTTTCTTATTACAATAATATTTTGAAATCGATCAAGAAAGAAAAATGTTTTAATCCTAGAACTTTAAAATGTATCCTTTTAGGAATTGTGGTCAATCCAGAATGGTGTGGTATGGAAAAATGTGACTCATCTGAGAGATGGATTTTCTGGTTTGGGAACTACAAAGTTTCACAGGTTGGTATACTCCTGCACTTAAAACTAAACGCATATTTCATGAATATCTGGATTCAGTATTATTTTCATCTTAATCAGATACATCAGCATATTTCCTCACATTCCCTATTTATTTTTGTTTCTGTTGGAATAAGGGTAATATGACTCTTTTAATTTCTTTTAGTAATATTTACATTGACCCATTTCTCCATTCGATATTAAAATGAGTAGATTGGAGAAGGATAATGTCATGACCCTGGCAATCAACCCTGACAATCGGTGGTGGTTCGGCTTCCTGAATAAAATCCCTTCCCAAATGAGTGGGGGGGGTGGAATTAAATTTTCTTATATTATGTTTGGTATGTAGGCCTATTTTTCACCGTAAACAGTAAAAATTAATTCTAACAGAATCATAATTACATTGAAATTGCAACATTTTTCACCAACTCTCCATATCCTAAAATTCCTCAATTATTATACAAATTTATCCCAGATGTGACTTATAGTAGATGAAATAGAAAATGTTTTATTCTGCATAAAAGTGTTATACAAATATTAACGGGGCATGCGAATGTTAATTCATACTGGTATAAGAGAAATATGAGAGATAAAGGATGTGTGTGTGGAATAGTGGATGTGACATATTGAACATGTTGTTTTTGAGTGCGATATAACAAATGAAGAAAGATGGGAATGGTTTATAGTTGAAGAAAAAGGGTGTGTATATGGGGCAAGAATGGTATAAGCTGGCAGAGACTCGAGAAGTATTTGAGTTGTTTGAAGAATATGTAGAACAGATAATGTCAATACTGAATCAAATTAAGAAAGGGTATGTTCAAAACTTCCTTGTGGTGATGATGGTAACTTCCTTGAATAAATTGGAGGTGCAGATGTGTTCAGAAAGAAGAAAATTAGACTGTAAGATAGAAATGAAGCGGGAGTGGAAAAGAAAGAGAGTACAGATAGAAAAGAACAAGAGTTTGTAAAATAAGAAAGTGTCCCTGGTAATGGCCTAATGGCTAAGGAACAGGGTAAAACTGGCTAATCAAATTTAAAAAATCCTTAGACTTCCCAGAGATCTAAGCCAGCTTCCAAATAAATCCTGGATCCGTCATCAGCTTCAAAACTTCAGTGGCGTGAGGAAGTAAATCTTATAAAGAGACCAACCAACATGAGATTAAACTCTTCCCTAAATAATGTAATGTAATTTATTTAAGGGTTGCTATATATTTTAACTAGATGTTACATTTCAACATTAATTGAAAGGGCCCATGGAATTAATCCTTTTGAGTTTCATTTACACCTGTTTCCCTAATTGCCATAACTGTTTATTCCATCTATATTATATTTTAAACAATTTAACAGTTCTAATGCAAGTACTAAATCACATGATTTATTTATTAATTGTCTTATGGTCAGGTTCAGGCCATGATGTCTGCTCTTCCACCTAACAGTGATTTGGGTGAGGGAAATGCGAAAGAGAAAATGTTGGGTTGAAAGGGAAGATATGGAAGATCCAACATTTGCCTGAAGTAGGTGAGGAAAACCCCAGCTTCGTCCAAGCAGGATTTGAACCTGATCACACAATTCATATTCTTTGACGAAGTGTTAACTGCAGTTGAACTTTAAACTTTTTCAAGGTTCCCTGAAAATAAAAATGAGTCAAATAAAGAGAAATGTAAATTGAAGAACGTGGATTTTGCCACTCAAACATTTCCAATATGCTTATTTACTGATCTACAAACAAAATAAGTAGTATACTCAAGTATGTCCTCTAGTGTATTTTGTTAGTTATTGATGTAATTCTTAACAAAATTAAATTGTTGAATATTTATCTACACATTTAAATCTGACTAATCACAACATCTCAGGAACTACAAAGCCTACAAACTTGGAATTTGGCAGGTAGATTCCTTTTAGGGTGAAGACATCCGTTGAGAAATACGAAAATCTATCCCTAAGAGGTATAGGTGCCGTTCCGATGGATAAGGTTGCCCCCAACGATTTGTAAGTTTACAATTAGTCCAAATTGGAGATAACCCCTAGCGTCCTTGGGGTAGGGATGAGAACAAGTGGCAGGTTAAAATTATCAAAAAACGTCTGATATTGGTGTTGAATACATCTGCTTTGCTGTCACAGAAGAGAAGAGTCACACTCTCTAAGCCGCCTAAGTCCATGATCACCCTCTATGAAGGAATATACTCCGTTTGGTTAAGGGATAAAATGTTAAATAATTTTAAATGACATATTTGTGTTAAGTTCATAGTTTTTGGGGTTGCTGAAATTAGTAGTGACATTTTTGAAGACTCCAAAGCCCAAAATTAGCCCTTAAAAACTTTTGCACCCCAAGAGTAGGGGATACTATGTACAAATTATAACAAATGATAGATATCAGTGATGAGTACACAGTTTTCAGCATTGTTGAGTTGATTGTAACATCCTGTAATCGTGTAGGGCTATATTCAACCCCCATGGGAAATAAGACACTCCTAGCACCCCCTGGGTAAGGGATAAGAATGGTATGTAAAAATAATCAAAAGTTATATTTGTTTGAAGATCAAAAGTTTAGGGGTCGCTGGGATTATTAATGACATTTCCGACGCTAATGACATTTCCGATGCTGCTAAAATCCCACGAACAGCCCTATAAACCCCAGCACCTCAGGGAAGGGTATGACTTATAAAAATTATCAAAAATTGTATCAGTGATGAGTTCTGAGTTTTTGGTGTCGCTGAGATGAAAGGTGTCACCCCTATGAGAAAGAATAAAGCAGGAGACATATTACAGAATTCATGCGAGCAAAACTGCAGGTACTCAGTCAGAAAAATATATTCAAACACAACTCTTTAATCAGAAAATACATTTTTCATAGAATAGGCCTATTTGGTTATGCAAATAGAATAGGCCTATTTGGTTTCAATCATCATTTGAATGTGTTGCATGAGGAGCTTCATTTGAAAGAACCAAAAGAAAATGGTATTGGCAAGAAATCATATATTCTGCTGTACATGCAGTGTTTTTTGTACCCTCATAATTATATTTACTTAGAGGATTTTTTTCACTAAGAAATCATAATATCTTTTGAGAGGGAACTAAGGTATTTCTAAATTTTTATACCTTTTGTGATCCTTTTTCTTTTCTTTTTTCAGATTAACTGTGTAAATCTTGTAAAATTCACAGATCATTTTAATGTGAAGTACAAAAGTCAGAAGATAGGAATGTACAGAACATCTGTAGTAGAAGCTTGTAAGGTAATATTATTGAAATTTCCGTGATAATACTTTAAATTGTTTCATGGACATTTTGAATGTAGGAAACTGCCAGGCAACATGGTGATGATATAGATGATTGGGATTATGAAAAATGTCTGTCATGGGCTGAAAGTAAATTCACCAGTTTAAGTACATCAAGGGAGAACTGGAGAACAAGTAAGTTCGCTATTATGATTAATTTTTACATTCTAGATGAAGATCATGTATTATTACTGTTAAACAGTTTTAGGAATTACTATAAAGTGTGTAAATAGGGTAACTCAAGCTTCAGCATAAGTCAACCAAGTTTTTCTTACACAAAATCCTAAGCCCAATTTCATTCAATTTCGGGCATTTTGTCTGTTCACTGGAAGTTGCACTTCACCTATGTAAAATGTATAAAAAATTTGAACATTTTTCGATCAATTTTATCGAACAATGAAGTATGTATATCTATTATACCGAATAGGATTTAAATCATGAGACTTTCAACTTTCACCTCTGTGGTACGAAGGAGATGGTGATGACTCATAAAGTTTGTGTTTGTTATATTAATCCTAGAGTACTAACTATTCTAGTTAATATACTTTGTTATATTAACCCTGGAGTATATTTTTTATGTACATCTTTTTATTGATTGTAGTTCTAAAATCATTTGCATCTGACTGATGTGTCTCTAGTAGTGTTTTTGCCATCAAATAAGACAGCAGTTATTTCTCCTTTGTTTGATTTCAGTGCAGCTAAGTTTGTTTTACATATAGTAAGAAATGTTGCATGGATAATTACAACATACATTTTACGTTCATTAGCGTCAATGAGCATCATCAACATATAGCACCAATGGCACACACAGTTTTTCATGAGTTTTATTTTGGTACATGAAATTTAGTTACATAATCTAGTGAGTTGAATATGAACTGTGGCCATAAAACATAAAGATGACCTGCACGTTTTATAATATGTTGATTATAGCAGCAGTAAATTAGTTTACAACCATTATTTCTTCAAAGCTAATTCAAGCAAAGCTCCTTTGTGAACAGCTTACCCGTTTTAGACAAATCCATTGAAATTCTGTACCTAGTCTGAATAAGGAACTATAAAATCGATACAAAAATGTTGAATAGAAACTATGAACCACAATAGGTTGCCCATCAAAACTGCACAAGGAAACTTTGTTACTATTGTCACCTCACTAAAACATGGCTAACTACTGTGTATTGTGTAACATGCTATAAACCAATAAGTGGTGAACACTAGAGAAAACGAGCCTCATGTGCCAGTAAATACATGTCTAGAAGTAAAAGACAACTTTTTCACCAAAATTGACAAATTGTGCACAAACAATTTTTTATTTGATTCAATGTTTGTGTATTTAATTCCTGTATTGTACTTTATGTAAAAATCAAAATCAAATACAATTATTATTTTTCAAAAATATAATATCCTTTCACGTAGATTCATTCAAGAGCTTCTGCATAAATTTAACATAGAGTTGGTATTTACTATAGTTACATAGAAGTTAGTATTCTAGGGTATCAGATGTATTCCAATGAGTGAGTTTACAAGAAATTCCAGGAGAATTTACTCCTGATTTATTTAAATCTTATTTATTACTAGTATCTTCCTTGTGAAGACACCGTTGTTCCTACTAATCTGAGTAAAAATTTGTTCACTCAGCATCAGGAATATCAGGTGCCATCATGAAAGTCCTGAAAGAAATAGCATATAAGAATGCTAAAAGAGGAGGAAATAGTCTTCAGTTAAATTTGAGAGGGAGTAAAATAAATATGTCACGAAACAAAGGTAGGAAAATCTTAATGTTTCATAATTATGTTTTCACAGAATTGTTTCTCAACATGATTTCATTATTTTACAGAAAATGTCCAAATGTTTCTCAACAAAGAGTTAACAATAACTGAAGTCTGTTTGGGATGTTTTGAGAGAAAAGGAGAAATTTTGAGCGATGAAACCTGTGACTATGAATTCTATGAACATCCTATATTTGAAGGGAGACTTTGCAGTTTATGTATAGTGGGTTGAAGCATTTATCCAATGTATAAAAATCATGAAACTATTTTTCATTATTAAACTAATGAATAGTTTTTATCTAAAAAATAAACAAATTTATTCTCTAGTACAATAAACTAATTTATTCTCCAGAATCAAGCCAGGGACCATCCTATTAATTTCAATCAAAGGGATTTAATTTGAAAAGACTCAATTTAATGGTATCTTTTTTTCCTTAAATAAAAGATAACATGAACTTCAAGGGTATGTGAACTATTTTTTATATATTCAGAAATATTGGACGCTCTAAATAGGCTGGCCAATAAAGATAATGCTGTACCATAAACAGGAATAAACATTTGCAAAATACACTTGGCACAAAAATTGTGGGCTTACAACATTGACTAGAATATGGAATGCATAGCCCACTTTCTTTAGTTTGGAATTCAAATTATTAATGTGGCAATTCCATTTGAGATTGTCTTGAATATGAAGACTTTAAAGACATGTCATAACAATATATAAAATAATAAACAATAAAAAGGGAAGTAATAGTAATTAAAAACACAATTTTATTGATGGGATGGTCCCTTGCTTGCTTCCGAAGAGTAAATTAGTTTATTGTCCTCCACGTGGCCATACGCAGTTTGTACTGCTTTTTTGACATTAAAATTAATTAATTAATTAATTAATTTATATTACGTACTTCAGTGTTTATTCAGTTATTCATTATTTATATTATGTTATTTTTCATGTTATAATTGAATTTTGTGTTCTCATTTCTCCCCCTGCTAATTTATTTCTATTACTATACATGATGTGTGAGAAAGGGAAAATCAAGGGTGAAATGAGAAGAAGGGGAAAGAGAAATACTGAATTCAAGATTTAATTTTAAAATTTCTTCACAGGAATCTTTAAAAACTACATTATTTTCATACGAAGAAACTGGAAAACATGTGAGTGCATTCCTTTCTCACTTTCCGTTCTCCATACATTTGACTCATTAATTTTTTCTCACTTTTTAGCTTTATTGTTGTGTCTGCAGCACCCTTTCTGATGGAGATTTTACGTGCAATAATTTCGATTGTGGAAGGTAAGTGATCAATTTTATCTGAAGCAACATTTGAAAACTACAGCTTGGTACTTCTTTTTCCATTTTCAACCCTTTCTTTTCTTAATCCAGGGCCAAACGTCTCTGTGCAATTAACGAAATATGTTTTATTGTTCTTTGCTCATATATGTTCGAGACGATGCTAATGAGGAATGGAAGTGAACATTTAGTTTTCTTTGTCTTCTATTCCTACCCTGTTGGCACATTAGGTGTATGAGTACGGTAATAAACAAATAAATAATTTATTGCCAGTAAAGCAGTTATAAACTGCTTACGACTATGCAGAGTAAAAAAATTGAAACTTTTCTTTTTACTTCTGGGAACAATGATGAAGGAAACAATTCTAAAATTTCAGAAAACTGGTGGTAGTAGAAAGTATATTTCTTCTTTCAACACATTCCACAATAATATAGTTGTATATGCCTTATTGAATTTCTTTAAGTAATTATTATTATTTCTTGTTCAGAGAATCACTAACTTCATGACTTATATTTTCATGTTAATGTGATATTAATTTTTCCTGATGTTCAGAAATATTGAGTAAAATCATGAAATTATGACTTAATGGTGTCTCAATTGTAAAACTTGGCATCTATTTTTAAGGTATTGCAAGAAATGTAAATAAATAATCAGATCACTCCTGCTAATGAAAACTATAATATAATTCCAATGGTTTAGAAACTGATTGGAGCAAAATACAGATGTAAAAATAAAATCATTAAGTGGTCTCATTATGTCTTGTACTTTCAGATATTTTGTTTGGGCTGTCATTATGCTTTTACTGTATCTCTATGAGCAATTACAGGTGTGACATCCCTTTCAGTGGTCCTTGTTACATTGAAATATAATAAATTTTCAAAGCACTTTTTTTGTCTTTGAACAAAATGAAACAAAATTTTATCTATCAAGACTGTTTTTACTAACAGAACATATTCACTATATAATAATAGTAGTACCCTTCTTAACTGGTCTGGTGGGGATGAGAATCTGGTTATTACCCCTTAAGCCGGTTGATCTGACGTTCACGAGAAAAATCTATTTTCATTCAAAAAGAGCTTACAATTTCAACAGATTATCGTGAATAAACAAGCAAATGAAACTTATTGCAACTCATTTTATTGTACTGTATGTCCATACATAAATGAACACAAAAAAATTAAACATTACGAACTTCGAAAACATAACGTACGAATTAAACTGGCAAACTCCCTCCCCCTTCCCCGTTCTGCTCATGTCAACACAAACACATTGCACACCTACTGTCGTGTCACCCCATATTACTGTCTAGGAAAGACCTGTAATACAATCAAAGTTTAAGTCACTATCTCTCAGCTATTATATGCTGAAAGAGAAAAAGAAAAACTGTTCCATGTGATAGGCCAGTTATTCTGAGGACCGCTTGATCCAAGACTGGTTAAGAGGAGTTCTACTGTACTAACAATATATATTTTTCATTTAAGGCTACATCCAACTTAAAATGTAATGGAAGAATTTTTCTGAAAACCTTTCAAAAAGACAAACGTGTTGTCTGTTTTGAACGTGATCCTCTGGAGTAACTGTTCCAATTTAGTATGCAACAGAATCTTTTATGGGTATCATGTGCTTGCATTACTTCTAATTTTTATTTTTTCTCGTTTTCCACTTTCCAGAACATATTGTACTTCTTGTATGGAAATATTTGCTAAAGAAACATTGAACGATATGAGCAACATTTGGACTTGCTTCATTTGTGATACACAATCAAACCTCAACACCCTGCTTAAAACCAAGAATTCTTGGAAAATTAATGTAAGTAATAATCTAAGATCTTTCAAGTACTATTTGGATTGCTAAAATTCTTCATAAAATTTCTAATATTATCAAATTTTTAATAATTATATTTGTGACTTGATTGAAACTGTCTCTTAAAGATTTTAAAACTGTATGAGGAACCAGATCACGTACAAGAAGAATTTGTGGATCACATACAAGAAGAGTTTACAGGGAGGAAGATTAGAGTGTTATCATTATTTGATGGGATAGCCACAGGTATATTCCATAACAATTGTAGACGGTAACAACTCTAATCTCATTCTTAAAGAATCACAACAATTGACTCCTGACTATTTTTATTATTTAGGAATGTACGTATTGCAACAACTAGGCCTTGACATTGAGGCATATTATGCTTCAGAAATTGATGAAGATGCACTCAGTGTAGGGATCAAGAATTTTGGAGATTCTATTGAGTGTTTAGGAGATGTTGTGAATATAGATAGAGAAATGTTGAAGAGTATACAACCAATTGATCTCTTATTGGGTGGATCTCCATGCAACGATTTAAGTTTTGTTAATCCTTTTCGCAAAGGCCTTCATGGTAAGTATCTTCCATGGTTTGTAAATGAAACACTATACATTAGCCTATACTATTAAGCGATCAATAATTGAATGTACCTATGTCTTCTTCCTAGCCTTTTTCCCACTTAATGTGGGGTCGGCTCAGATGGGGGTGGATATGATGCTTCTTAGGATTTTTGGCTGGGGAATACTCATGGTGCCGAATGCCCTTTCTGACGCACCTCCCCTGAAGCGGTGATTTTATGAAATGAAATGGGTGTGAATGATTATGAGTGAATGTTGTGGTGGAATGATAGGCAGGGGAAACGGGAGAACCCCGAGAAAACCTGCCGCGAGCACCGCTCCGTCCACCACCTCGGATTCTACTTGGATCGGACCGGGTTTGAACCGGCGTCCCCAGAGGTAGAAGGCGAGCGCGTTACACACTGCGCCACGGGTCGCCATTGAATGTACCTATGTATTTGTCAAAAATTTTCTCGAGAATGGCTCTAACGATTTTAATGAAAATCACAGATTAGGTGTATTTTTTAGATGAAAATGTAATATAACATGGTCTCTTTTCTGTGTATAACAATGTCTCTGTAATATGCAGAAAGTCTGTGGTTCGAATCTCCAAGGGAGTGTTTTTTTACTCATTTTTGTCGATCATATGATAAGTCTGCTTATATATTCATCCTCTTTTTAACATTGTTACTACTAATAAATAGTTGCTTAGTAACTAAAATGCAAATAAAACTGCTAAGTTTTCTGCTTATTTGCAAGAAGAATTTTCTTTCAGTTCATGCGAGTTTCTATCTCAAATTTTCTTTCAATCATTATGATTTTTTAATTTGTAGCAATCCAACAAATAAAAGTTATATATATGTTAAGAATTTGAAAACTCAGATTCACCACCAACAGCACACCAAGCTGACTGAACTGGCATTTTTCGAGACAGCTGACTTAAATTTTGTTCTTTAATTGAAAAGATGGTTGTTTAAAAGTAATGATTAAAACGTTAAAAACACGAGGAGAGTATAATTAGGCAGATCATGTTGACAAAAGATAATGAAAATATAACTTTCTCTGCGGGGAACCGAACTCTGACCTTGCCTATTCATATATGAGACGTTGATCCCAATACCACGAACAAATTTTGATGAACTTTTATCTTATTATTAAAAAGGTAATGAAATTACTGCACATAAGTCTAAAACATTATGAAATAAACACTATTCATTTGACATGACTACTTTTGATGTAACGTAGTAATAACAAAATCACATTGAATACAAGTTAGCTCTACTAACAAAATACGAACCAGCAAATTCATGTAAAGTAATAATTGGCAAAGAAATAAGTGGACTGTAAGTTTCTTCAAAGTTAAAAATGTGTTCCAAGAGCTGTTCAATTCAAAAGTAAAATTCAGTATAGAATTCAAAAACAAAATTCAACTACTACCTTATTAAAAACAAAAAAAATAAACACCCAAAGAATACAGCTGTAGTCCAGCCTTTCTTTTCAATGATAGATAGAGCATGAACATGTGTTTAGAGTATTTCTTTTCAATGCTGACCCCAGTTTGCCCTCTTTTTCCGGTTATGTGCGAAGTGGCTGGCGTAGGCGGCAGTGTACGAATGTAAGATTCTGCTGACACGAGTAAAAGGCCCACGTGTCTACAGCGACAGAAAGAGCCTTCAGAAATGTGTCCCTATTCCAAATGTACTCAAACCAAATTCTCAAGTTTAGTTCGGATATGTTGATTATTTTGTGTGTCATAAAATAAATAAAAATCGATCACATACACACCATTATCGTAATGACCTGAAGAGATCTCGATTTGTTTTTTGGATGTTCATTGTACTTTCCTTATACCTATGTATAATTTGAAAGCAAATACCTGACGAATAAGTGATTACCAATCAGGCAAAGTACCTTCTTTCAACTGAAGACTGTTTGCCGCTGATCGGTATCGTAGGGATGGTGAATACTCTCACACAGAAGTCATCAAGTAGTCAACACTTATTATATCATAATTAAATATGTATGTCATATAGTAATGTGTAATATTATAAATAGGGTATATTGTGGATTACTATGAATATATAATTTTCAGTTGTTTATGAATTTGTGAATAAATGAGGCAAGCACAATTTAAGACAAATGGTTATTATTTTCTATTTACTCTCTGTATGTGCTCTATTGCATAAATACAGTGTGTCATTTCCATAAAATTTTAGAATTACTCCTTAAACCTGGACACAAAAAAAACCTGGTATGGGCAATGTCAACTGCACAGTTACCTAATTAGCAAAATAGTTATGTATGGAATTATCATTTGTTATATTCATGGTTACACTGCAGTGTAACTGAGTAAGTAAACCATGGTTTGAGTCCCTTTACAAAAAATATTTTTTGAATTAATTTTGTCAAGATTATGTGCATGGTCATACATTGGTACTATATTTAAAAAAATTACGATTGATTGAAAGTCATATGACCATTTTGTGAGGCATCCGAGTAAAGATTGGTCACCCAGATATTATATTTAATGTGAAATTTGACCTGGATTTTAAATGGAACAGTCAAATAGGCACAAGCATGTATCAAGACACGGAAATCACATCTCAAGAGGAGTCTTGAGATTTGTTTCAAAAGCTACGCTCAGCTGAGAAAAGATTCAAATGTGTGATGTAATCCTCCCAAAACTAATCTCAAGAATCATTCTTTGAATGAGATTGAATCTCAAGACTAGTATCACCTGATGTTACTCAGCTGATACATGTTTTTTATTTTATACAGGCCCAAATGTCCTGTGTTCTGAATCTGGGAAACTACATGAGTACATACTACCAAAATCTTGTAATTTGACTGCTGTTGCCACTATGAATAGATAGAAACTAGAAGTATATTCCTACAAGCAAGCAGAAAGGAAGAGATAATTGAAATGTAGTTACAGTAGCTTAAAATTTTGTGTAAAGACAGGAAATTTTTGTTTGTCAGTATTCAGTTTTGGAAAAGAAAGAGTAAAAGTTATCCAGCCATGCCTCATTGTCCACTACAATAAGATCATGGGTTGTGTTGATTCAAGTCATTTAAAACTATTATGTGGGCGTTCACGGCAAGAAATGGTGGTGGCCCATATTCATTCCATTTTTCCAGTCAAATTACATTCATTATGATGAGATGCATCATTTTGTTATGGAAGCAAATAGTGCCAAAATACACTAACAAGGTTGCTGATGCATGAAAAGAATCCAAAACAATGTTGCAAATAAAATGATGACTTGTATGCCTCTATTATATTGACCTGTTTTGTGTTATATCATGAGAAAAAGTGTTTTAATGTCTGTAATCAAGTTATACATTTTCTATGTTCTTTTTGTTCATTGTACTCTCTGTTGACTATCACAATTTATGTAACTCAAATATGGTCAGATTTGAAAATTGAAAATTTCCCTCAAATTCCAAAAAAAAATAATTCAGAATTTATTGGGTTTAAGGAGTCACTATGAGTATGAGGGACCGGAAAAAATTGCGAGTTGCAATAATTGCTATTTATCCATGAAATTTTGAGAAAATAGCGAAATATCTGTAAGATATATTACAAAAATTATCTGCAAAATGGGTCAATAAAGCGAAACAAAATAATCAAAATTGCTAATAAAGGTATTTTAATATGTGTAAACACTAATATTCATTTAGATTATCTCCCTTGAGATTTTAGTTCAGGCACACAATTGCTTTTCTCTTAAAATAATAATGGATACATGTAAATTGATAAAACATCACAAGATGCTGGTGTGCTGTTGTACATTTCATTTCCTCAGTGGATACAAAGTGTTTGGGCATGTTTTGCACTCGAGTGGTATAAAGTGTACTTGGCTGTATGTGTGAATTAAGAAATAGATCCTGGGATGCTAGCTTGTTAACTAATTTTCCTATTCAAAAGTTTGGGAAGCAAGATATATTTTTGTCAATATGTGTTGTAAGTGACAAAAGAACAAACTTTGTAGAGGATAATGCTCAATTATTTTGCAGTATGTCACTTGGTTCATGTTGAAATGGTGAAAAATTTTCTATATTCTTATACAGTTGGCAAACAGACTTAAAACTTTTTCTATTTTTGTTTGCATATGTTTTCTTAGCTTTAAAATTTATCAACCATTTCACATTTGAAAAACAATTGTTGATTATAAGAGTCGGATTCATTTGTCAGAAAAGGGTTGCATATGTTTATACGTATTTATATTCTGCAAACTGTAACTTACAAATAAAGTATAATTTAATTTTAGACTATTCAGAGCAAAGTAATATAGATGCTAATTGCTAAATAGTTAATCCTAATTTGGTAAAACATATTTTCTGGTCTCTTCTATGAGGGTAAAATCTTGAATGAAGGACTCAATGGCAACTTGCTTCATTGAATGGAATTAAATGAAAATAATATATTTGATACAAAATTTATTGATAGTGGAATTGTGATTTAGTAATTATGTACATTCGGACATAGAATTTGAGAAATATTACATTTTTTACTGTGTAAATAATTATATGTACCATTTTACCAGATGCCACTGGCACCGGGGTGCTATTCTTTGAATTTGTGAGAATAAAGAAATTGTTAAGAGAAATTCAGAAACCTCACAAATTGTTCTTCATGTTTGAAAATGTTGTTGCCATGGAACAAAACTTTAAAGATATGATAAGCAGGTAAGTCAAACTACTGATTTAAAATGCATATGTGGTAAGTAAGATAGTGATCACATGTTTCATAGTTATTGTTTGTAGAGATAGACTGTAATGAGGTGACAGTCATCCCCTCCTCAACCAACTCCATTTTGAAAATTTGTATTTGTATAATATGATCAATTGAACTTTCTTTATACATATTTCATTAAGTGAGAGAATATTCAAGAAGGAGTAAAAGATACATAATTATTTATCATAAATACCAACAAATTAATTACAATAAATCACTGTAGTTTATGTAGATTTTAGGCCTCTGTTATTTTAGCCAAAATATTATTGTATATAAGAAATGTACTGTCAAAGCAATATTTTCAAATCTCTGTTATTGTCATCAGATATTTCATTCCATATCCTTAAGATATTCAGCAGCCACATATTACTATTAGTAGATGCGCTACATTTTATATAAACGGAATTAATCCTTGAGCAACAATTTTGTATCAGATGTGTAGAGTATGTTCAATTATGCCTTTCATATAATAGTGTCCATATAATTGTCACAAAGTGAGTGACTATGAGTGAACTGTTAATTATCTTACCACTGAACTCTTAATAATTCTGTAAATAATCTAAAAATAATTGACGTTACACTTGAATGTGCAAGATACATTTCTTTTTCTAAATTTCTTGAATCTACGTAAACTTTTTTACAGTTTTCTACGATGCCATCCAATTTTAATAGACGCTCAATACTTTTCTGCTGCAAACCGAGCAAGACTCTTTTGGGGCAATATTCCTGGCATGAAAAAAATGATGTTGCCTTCCAAGGCACCAGAGTTGCAAGAAAAACTTCTATCAGGATTTAATAGAATAGCTACCACAAAGAAACTTCTTACAGTAACAACAAATCAAAATTCTCTTAGGCGAGGTAAGGAAAAAATGATCATTCAACAACTTCTAGTGTTCAAATTCGTTACTTGAACTTCATGTGGTTTGCAGAAGCTTATGGTCCAACTCCTGTAGTGATGGATGATGAAGATGATGTGCCTTGGGCAACTGAACTAGAAGCTGTTTTTGGGTTTCCTCACCACTACACAGATACTGGAAATATTTCATTGACAAGAAGAAAGCAACTCCTTGGAAAGGCTTGGTGTGTTGATGTTATTACACACATCCTTCGACCCTTGCGTTCATATTTCTTATTGAAAGAATCTGATTAAGACAACAAAAATGATTAGCTCAGTCCCTCTTCATCTTTAAAAATAACTCTAATAAAATGTCTCTCTTTTTTCAACTCTAATAAAACATTTTCATTACTTACAGGAATTTCTCTATGAATGTTAAGACTTGGAAGACCATTAAACCTATTTTCAATCAGTGTTCTGTAAGTAGGGTTTGATTCGATGGGGGTTCAAAAAAGATCACCCTGCTGTGTTCGTGGTAACAGGAATGGTAGCATATATCTTGACCAATATATGAATATTTGGGTACAATGTTTTTCACAAATATTAAATAGTGAATTGCATTTTTTGCCCTTGAATTGTTTCATTTGAGAAACTCTCACCAAATTTTAATTTCCAATAATAAAACTTTGTTGTTGTCATTCTCTAAATCCTCTTGATAAATTACAACTAATTTCAAGAATGATTTCTCAGTTTCTTTGTTCAGTTCTTGAATTCTCTTGGCATGTTTTCCCTTTTGACAAGCCAACTCAATTGCTTCATGGACAGAAGTAGGTCGTAGGCAGTGAAATCTTTTTAGAATGTTTTTTGTGTTTCAGAAATCTGTTCTGAATGGAAGTTATATAATTATCAATCCAAGGAATGAATACATTGCACTTGTGGTATTCCTCCATGTTTTCTGCTGGCACATTACTTCGATGTTTTGGTTTTGCAAGTATCCTTGGTACATGTCGAGTGATGTACCGAGGTACTCAGCAGTGATTTCTGCCTCTTCATACAGGACTTTAAATTCACTGTCTGAATTATCTCTCACTGATTGGAGACTAATAAGAATATCATCAGCATAATTTACAGCAGCTATGATATCCGTATTACTGAATTGAAGCTTTGTACACAGTTTGAGAGTGTAGCTGAGTAATTTTTCAGAAGAAATCATTGCTATGATGAATTCAGACTGGCAGAGAGCGTTCAGTACCATAGAAGCTCCTGATGAGTCTTTGTCGTCCCAGCACTGTGTTTCTTCTAGGGTTGCTGTAATCGTTTTTAATGACTCTTTCATGACAAACACCGAGTTGTACCTTTGAACCCACCTAGTTGGACACAACTGTTTTTGTTTTTTTGATTCTGGTGCCAGGGTAAAAACTTTTTCCTGAAGAACATTTTGTATCTCTGGAGTATGAAGGAAGGACCATATTTTTTCGATTGTACCAAAACAATTTCTTATTGGCATTACCTCAGCAGCATTTGTAATTGCTAGGTTTAAGCTATGGGATACACAGTTTTAGGGCAACATTTTTGTATTACGGCTTGAGCACCATTAACCTTGCCACTCATAGCCAATTCAGCATCATATCCTTGACCTTTGAGGTTACTAGTGTCAAGATCGCATTCTTGAAGTCCTTTCAACAATGTTCTACCAAGATCCTCACCAGTCGTGGATTCTATAGGTACAAACATCATAAATCACTCGCATATCTTGTGTCCATCTCATTATGAGACACCTGATAGATAAGGAAAACTGTTCTTGAGTTGAAATGTCTGTCGTTTCATCCGCTAATACACTAAAAAAAATTGCTTCTTTTACTTCTGCAATTATTTGTCCTTTTATTATTTTATCACAGACTTCAATAATTTCGTTTTGTATCTTCCAACTTCTGTATGTGGTGTTTTTTTTTTCGCCACATGACTCTAAAATGTTTTCTTCGTTTTTCTTCACATGCTTTAATCCTTAATGTAAGTAAAGCTCTAAAATTTCCCTCGTTTTCTAGAGGTTTTCTGTTTATATCTCTGAAATCTCTGTGGCCTCTAAGTGCCTCCTTGCGGACCACATAAAATTATTGTATCATTACAGGCTTTAACTTCTCACCATTTTCCCTCGCCTGGTTAGATTGTTCTATATCTAATGAAAGGTTTATGGACTCCGTTTTTTCCTTCAAAACTGATTTTAAATTAGTGGCATCAATTACAGCACTTTTGTGATAATCTAATTGAGAATGGTCTCAAATTTATGAATGGCCTTCTTCCAATTTTGAAATCCCTCTTGTAAAAGCTGACCTGTTTTCTGGAACAATCGCATGCCCACTTCATGTGGAGCGAAAAGAACACATTAAGTGCAATATGCACTGTTCCCTAAGAAAGAATAGAACAACCATTTATATTTATGTAACCGCAAAACCGCAAATTTTCTTGATTGTTTCCCTGGGATTGTCACTGGAAAAATGTGGTGGTCAGAGGGGACCCACAAGTTTTCTAAAGCATTAACTTTCTCTACATCAGATAGATGTTTATTTTTAAACAACGAAATGTCCATTTTTTGCCTGCTTTTCCTTCCATGTGCGCATTGATTACGCTACTCTGACAACTTACATTAGAGGATAAAGGAGGCTTGAGAACCAAGTCACCAAGTTTCACCAGAACAGGTTCTTCAACCTAAACAAAATATATTATTTATTAAGGGATGTCTGAATTACAATTTTCGATTCCTCTCAATGCCACTGTTGAAATATCGGAATTGTCAATTTGTTTTACTATTACATTCAATTTGCTTCAAAGTTCAAGAAGATAACAAAAAATAATTACTTGCTTCACTAGATTATAGCCAAGCACAAATAAGAAACACAGCTTGGTGCGTTGACGCAGGTTGTTTCGCCTAGAGATTTTGTTAACAATAAAAATGACTCCTGTTTTGCCTAATAGAACAGCAGACAAGTGATGCATTCGCACACCTAGCAAGCAGAGTGCCATGAACATGAATGTGACGTGAGTGTTTGTGTTTTTGGAAATTACTTCTATAGGTATCGTGTTCCATCTCTTCTGCTTTCAAGATGTTGCAAGATATTCTCTATACGTATAATATCCTCCCAGACATTCCTCCTATTTTTGCACCTTAGTAATAAAAATATTTTTCTAAAAACAGCCAGTCATTTGTGTTTTATTTATTGCACATTTCATTTAAAGAATTCATTTAAAGGAAATTATTAAGAAATTGTATGGGCACGAACAGGCAGAAATAGTTCGTAAGAGGAGAGAAAAGTACTTTCTTGGTAAGAAAGCGCTCTTTCTAGAAAAATAGCAACTTATAGAAAAAAGAATAAATAATTTATGATCGATTTTTAAGTAAATCACATCTTTTTAATTGTATTGTAGGCTGTGTGACGTATTTTAGACTACGTGTGATTATCAGTCTCAACAAAGGAGCCAAATTCATTCTTAAATGACTTATTTTGTTGAATGAATATTTCACATTGATTGTTGTCTTATAGTAACTCTAGACATAAATAAATTTTAATATGTTTGTTCGATATGGCTTCCATCTGCCATTCTTAATCAAGCGGTGACCAAAAATTTATTCACTCGCCATATTTGACAATTTACTATTGGTTATTATTCTGAAATAATTGAGTTTTCAAGAATGTGAACTGAGGCAAAAAAAGAAAAATGGAATCGAGATCAGAATTTAAAAAAAAAATCCATCCTTATCATCAGTACTTCAAATATTGAATCCAATTTAATCTTTTTGAATGGTCATTTTGTAAAAGGTTTTTTTTAATAACTAGAAAGTTACTGTACAATTAACTATTAATATCTAAGCAAGAGACTCTAGTACAACACTCTAGGCAACAGACTTGGAGGATAAAATTAATTTAGAACTCGCCAATTGTCTGGTATTAGTTGGATCACAATTTTCTCTCGGCACATCTTTATCAATCATCAGACTTCCTGCTTCCGAGTGTGATTGTTTTGTTTTTCACTCCCTTCACCATTCACTTCAGCACTACTAATTGTATTACTTTTTTAAAATAATTGGATAATAGCAGTTTTATAATTAATTTTATTGATAGTCATCTTTAATACGTGATAAGAACACTCCGCACTCGATGAATTCAGGCAGCCCAGTAAGTGGAGTATGATTGCCACTACTGTCTTTCTGCCAACATGATCGCTTTGCTGGACCTTTCCTTTCCTGCAAGTGTGAAAAGATATGCATTTCCACATGTGGGCTAGTTCGCTTATGACCCATCCATGGTGCTGTGAAGTCGACAGCTGCCAACGCTTATTTTCAATTGTCTTGGGGACTATCACATCAAGGTGTTTTGATGACATTTCTGTCTCTGGACAAAACATGTAATTTGGTGTGGCCCACAGTTTGCAGCGTGTTTCCGTTCAAATGGCAGGTAAATCGTGTATTTTTTAAATAGATTAAAATATTCTAAGAGACATAATTCAGGAATAGGGCATATTACGTATTTATTAATTATGTATCTTAGATTTTTTATCACGAATTTTGAATGGATTTTTCGTGTGAGTATATGACATACTCTTTCATGCTAACACCACTAGAACTACGAATAATTGAATAAAATATTTAGTTACATTTATCCAAGAATGATAAACTGTCTAGAAGTAGAGCAGCATGAAAATATGAACATTTATGTAATATCTCTTCTAAATTGACCCTACCTGAAGGGAAACCTGAATACAGGTTCTAAAAACGATTTATTTGGAAGAACGAGAAATATTCTTAATTCCTCAACATGGAAACATGTCTGCACAAAGGAAGTGTTGACCCCTGAGAGGAAGGAAGGTTGAGAACGTCTGGAATGAGAGCTGAATGTAAGCTGATCTTTCTGTTTACATTGCAAGATTTACAGAGACTGTGGTAGAGCAGAGAATTCATGGCTGGAACGTGGGTTCGTCACTAATCAGAGGATAATAGTTTACTTGAAGTTGAAGAGTTAGTGTACACTTCATATACATCTATAAATCAACGTTGATCATGAAGTTATGCTCTATATAGTTTCTATTTAATACAGTTATTATTATTTTTTGTTTTACAGACATTCTTAAATAGATACTTGAGGGGGGGAGGGTTTCAGCCCTCTTAGCCCCCTCCCCCATGAATGCACCCCTGATTGTTATAATAGTTTGACTTATATTTGGTGATTTCTTTCCTCTATTCCTCTCTTAACTTGTTATGTTGTGCCTTAAAGTAATCACATTTGTAAGTGATTGTTTGTACATATCTCTAACTTTGTTTCCTAGTGCTTTGATTTCACCAACATATTTGATTTGTTTTGCATTAGGGTTAATTGTTTTGCATACCACTGGTCAAGTTTTGTCAAGGATTGAAAGGAAAATGTTATAAAATATATCCCATTTATTATTCACACCTGTGGCCTCTCTTACTGACTCCCACAGTTCCCTTCCCAGTTGATGTTTTAATTTGATGTTGGCAGGTGATAGATTTCTAGTAGTCACAGCGATAGGAGGAGTCTTGTTAAAACTGTTTGTAATCTTCAAGCACTGAGCGAAATGGTCTGACAAGAAAGTATTCATATTAAAAATTTCAGTGAGACAGCAATAAAAATTTGTCGGTACACAATCGATCAAGGCGGCTGTATTGGAGGTAATTCTAGTGACTGTGTTTTCCATCACCCTAACCCCAAATTTCTTTCCAATGTTTGATCATTTTATAAAGTCATCACCTTTTTTAAGCAGTCAATATCTAAATCCCCTGAAATAACTATCTTACCACGGATTGAATAAGCCTTTTCTAATATTCTTTCAAATATGTCATACAATTTCTTTAAATAACGCATGGGAGGTCTATATATTACAATAAACAGTAAACAACCCATACTGCCTTTCATCACTGTAGCTGCCAGCTCAACACCTCTCTCAATTGATAATCCAGATACCAACTCGCATTCCTCTACCGCTATTCCATTTCTAACATAAATTGCCACTTCTCCCAATTTGTATAATTTTCTGTTAATTTAAAATTGTGAATATTAAAGCAACCTATTTCCTTAGTACCTAAGTCATGTTCAGTCAGTACTACAATATCAGCTTCCAATTTATTCAAAATATTTTCAAGATCATCTACTTGATGTCTTAAGAGTTATTGTTTTGATGTATCATCTTGATATTATTCTCCAAGCTATCCTCTTGTGCATCCTCACCAGAAACTTATATTTTCATTGTCTCCTGGACTTGAATTTATTTGGAGACCTCCATCCGAGAAAATTGATTTATTTTCTAAACTACCTTGATCAGCATCCATACCTGGTATAAACCTTGCATGTCTGGGAAATGGTTTTCATGTAGTCCTGTAACCTAACCTAAAAAACTACCCTCTTCAAAACCCAGTGGAGTGGTTTCAGAATAAATAGTCTGTCTGTCTCTTACATTTTGAGTTATTACCCTGCGTAGATCATCTTTGCCTGCTTTACTAAACTGTTGGCCACGTCTTGTATGTTGCGGTTGATTACAGTTACTGGCATTGAGTAGGTTAACATTTCTAAAATGTTTACAAATGTGTTTGAACTGTTTATTTGCATTTTTGATTTCTTTGTTTATACACGAGCATTCTACAAGATAATACCTGCACGGTAAGTTCACCACAATCACTTTAGTATGCATGAGTTGTGAAAGCGTCTTTTTATGTCCATTTACAGCATCCAAAGTAATGTTCTTGACTGCATCATTTGCACCAGCTATTAACACTACCACGTCACCTAAGGAGAGTTTCTTCGATGCATTCTCAATTGATGAGATTATGTCTGCAAAACACGCACCCGGATTCACATTCCCACTAACTTCTAAGTTCCAGTTTTCTGCGAAACTCTTTCTGGTTGCCAGTCCTTTCCTGTAACTGTCCAAGTACAGTATAATTTTGGGTTTTGAATATTTTCTTGGCTTTGTCACAGAAGAAGACGCCCCTCCGTTATTTGCACTAATCACATGCTTACTGCTCTCTTCAGTATTCTGCAGTGACGAAAACATATTCTCCATTTGCAATTAGAAATTTTCTTGAATTCTGGGTTTATCCTTTTTATTATATAACGATTTATTACCCTTTTTCACTACAGTCCATTCCTTTTGTGAACTAATTCTATTCTTCACTTGATTTATTTCTTGTACAAGGGCATTCACATGTGTTTCCTGGCCACCACGCAGTCAGATTTTCACCTTTTATGGAATTCAGCTATCTGGTTAGAGCAGTTATCACAGTCTGTAAGCCAGCAATAGTATCTTTAAACCTTTTTGTGTCTCATACACACTTCACCCATTTGTTTGTCTACTAGTGACTTTATAAGGAGATTCAAATACATACGCGTTACCACTCCGGCCATCATGTTTCTTTATTCTATGTTGCAGAGTGCTATCTTTTTAGTATTTTTTCTGAATACAGTGTAGAAGCATTGAAAGTTAAACCATTTGAGAACAGTCAATTGGGAGTTTTACTGACAGGATAATAAGACTTTATATACAACAGTTTCTGTAACTTCATCACCTCCATGTTCAATTACTTTGGATTTGTAATTCTATGAGATCTATGTTAGTTTCTGTAGCTAATAAAGTAAGGAAGTGTTTCTCCTGGCCCTCACTTCTTTTCCTAGAACACGCTGTGTCGATTCGTGTTGGTGTGCACTCTTATTCGTCCTGCTAGCTCAATGCAAAGCAGTTTTTCCCTAAAGTCTCTTATATTGATGTCTTGAAAGTGACTCAGAAGAAGCTTGAATGTTTCCAAAATGCCTCCTTGAGCTGCATAATGAAGGGAAATCATACCCTGCACAAACAAATTATTAAAATATTATTGAATAGGGATATCAAATTAGAATTGTAGAGAGTAACAATTCTAATCTTATTCATCATGAAGAAGCACTCAGTGTAGGGAACATGAATTTTGTAGATTCTATTGAATGTTTAGGAGATGTTGTGAATATAGATACAGAAACACTGAAGAGTATACAACAATTGATCTCTTATTGGGTGGATTTCCATGGAACAATTTAAGTTTTTTTCATCTTATTTGCAAAGGTCTTCATAATGTCTGGCACCAGTGTGCTTTTCTTTGACTTCATGAGAAGAAAGAAATTATTAAAGGAAATTCAGAAACCTCACAAATTGCTTATCATGTTTGAAAACGTTGCCATCCATCAGTACTTTAAAGATGTGATAAGCAGTTTTCTTTGATGCCATCCAGTTTCAATAGACGCTTAATTCTTTTCTGCTGCGAACCTAGCAAGGCTCTTTTGGGGGAATTTTCTCAGCATGAAAAAAAGAATTTTTTCTCCAAGGCACCAGAGTTGCTAGAAAAGATTTTAACAGGATTTAATAGAATAGCTACCACAAAGACACTTCTTACAGTAACAAAAAATCAAAATTCTCTTTAGGCGAGAAACTTGTGGTCTGACTCCTGTAATGATGGATGATGAAGATGATGTGCCTTAGGCAACTGCACTAGAAGGTATTTTTGGGTTTCCTCACCAGTACACAGATACTGGAAATATTTCATTGACGAGAAGAAAGCAACTCCTTGGAAAGGCTTGGTGCATTGATGTAATTTTGCACACCCTTTGACCCTTGTGTTCGTAATTCGTATTGAAAAAATCTGAGTAAGAATACGAAAATAAGTGAAAAATTAACTTAATCCCTCTTCATCTTTAAAAATAAATACTATGATTCAGTTATCTTTTTAATATTTTTTCTGAAGATAGTGTTTGTATTGAAGCATTAAAAGTTATACCATTTGAGAACAGTTGATTGGGGGTTCCATAGTCAGGATAATAAGACTATATTCAAAAGTTTCTGTAACCTCATCACCTCCGTGTTCAATAACTTTGGATTTGAATTCTATGAGTTCTATGTTAGTTTTTGTAGCCAATAAACTGAGGAAGTGTTTCTCCTTCTGTAATTCAAATGGAAATGGCTCTCACTTCACTAGAAGACGCTGTGTCGGTGTGCACTCTTATTCATCCTGATAGCTCAATGCAAAGCAGTTTTTCCTCAAAGTCTCTTATATTGATGTCTTGAAAGTGACTCAGAAGAAGCTTGAATGTTTCCAAAATGCCTCCTTGAGCTGCATAATGAAGGGAAATCATACCCTGCACAAACAAATTATTAAAATATTATTGAATAGGGATATCAAATTAGAATTGTAGAGAGTAACAATTCTAATCTTATTCATCATGAAGAAGCACTCAGTGTAGGGAACATGAATTTTGTAGATTCTATTGAATGTTTAGGAGATGTTGTGAATATAGATACAGAAACACTGAAGAGTATACAACAATTGATCTCTTATTGGGTAGATTTCCATGGAACAATTTAAGTTTTTTTCATCTTATTTGCAAAGGTCTTCATAATGTCTGGCACCAGTGTGCTTTTCTTTGACTTTGTGAGAAGAAAGAAATTTTTAAAGGAAATTCAGAAACCTCACAAATTGTTTATCAACTCTTTGGGAAGGCTTGGTGATTGATGTCATTTCGCATACCCTTCGACCCTTGTGTTCCTATATCTTATTGAAAGAATCTGAGTAGGAATATGAAAAAGACTGAAAAAATAGCTTATTCCTTCTTCATCTTTACAAATAAATACTATGGTGCAGTGTGTTTTTCTTTTAATATTTTTTCTAAAGACTGTGTTTGTAATAATAATAATAATATTTATTTTCCATAAATATCATTTACAAATTGTATGATTTTGGACACATCTAGTTTGTACAATGGTATTACAGTATTTATATACTAATTACATACAATATTTATATACTCATTTTTTTATACATACATCGTATATACATAAGTATACCATTCATTACATACAATAATTATGCACATATTACATACAATATTTTTTACACTTAATACATACCACATACACACAACTACATACATGTCTATATCTATATGCTCTACCTATTTACATCTCCACATCTCTTTATTTTCCACACTACATATCTATATCACTGTACACAATATTTACATACACATATACACTATCAAAATACCCATACATTTTTTGAGAAGCTTCTGCTGATAAGTATTCATTCACTGTGTAAAAACATTTATTTCTTAAAAAGTTGAGTACTTGTTTGTTAAAGTTTTGGGAAGTTTTAATTTCTTGGGGAAATCTGTTATACAGTTGGATTCCTATGTAGGTAGGGTTCTGTTCAAATAGTTTAGTGTTATGACATGTTTTGTGAAGATTTGACTTATTTCTTGTTTGGTGTTCATGTATCATTGCATTAGTTTTATAATTTTGGATGTTTGTTTTTGTTTGAATGATATTTTGTAGGATATATATACCTGGCAGAATCAGTATTTGTAATGACTTGAAATGAGGTTTCCAGCTAGAGGTACTGGATGTATTTGTGATGATTCTGATAGCCTTTTTCTGTAAGAGGAAAATCCTTTTTGATTTAGGTGTGTGCCCCCAAAAGAGTGTACCGTACATTAATAGTGAATGAAAATAGGCAAAATATAATATCCTAAGAATGCTTTTATTTACACTTGGTTTAATGGCATAACAGACTTTGCTGCTCTTTTTAGTGAGTTGGTCAATGTGTGTATTCCAATTTAGATTTTCATCTAGCCATATACCTAGAAATTTTGTTTCTTGTACATATTTGATTTTGTTATTATTAATTGTTATGCCTGGAAAATAAGCATTTTTGTTTTGTTTATGATGGAATCCTATTGCGACTGTTTTTTTCTCATTTATTATAAGTCTGTTATTTTCAAACCATAGTAGAATTTCCTGGATAAAGTTTTTTTGATTGTTGGTTAACTCAGCTATGTTTTTTCCAGTAATCAGTATGCTTGTATCATCAGCATATTGTGTTAGTCCTATATCTGTTGATGGTTCTATAAGATTCCCTAAACAATTTATGTAAATTAGGAAAAGTAATGGTCCTAGGATGGATCCTTGAGGTACTCCTATGCTCATCTGTTTCAGGTCAGATCGCTCTTATTCTATTATGTTGTGTAAGGTATTCAAATTGACCTCTACTTAGTCCTATTGGTTAAATATGATTCTAGCCATTTAAATGCAACTCCCCTAATTCCAAGACTATTGAGTTTTTCAAGTAAGAGGTTGTGGTTGACAAGATCAAAGGCTTTTGATAAATCAAGAAAGACACCAACACATTTATCCCTATTATCTAATTTTGTATAGATGTCTTCAAGAAAGCTATTGATTGCTGTTGCAGTTGGTCTCCCTTTGCGAAAACCATGCTGGAATTGTTTGGTATCTTGTTTTTGTTAAGAAACAGAGTTAATCTGCTGTGCATTACTTTTTCAAAAATTTTTGAGAAAGGGGAAAGTAGAGGTATTGGTCTATAGTTTTCTATGTTGTGGGGACCATTTTTATGAATCGGTTTAACTATTGCTGTTTTTAAAAGTTGTGGAAAAACTCCGGTACTTAATGATTAGTTAATTAGGTAGGTTAGTGGTTTAACTAAATGGCAGTTACATTTCTTAACTAAAAAGTTAGAGAACTCATCCAGGGAGACCAATTTGTAGCTTTTCATGTTTTTTATAATATTATTTATTTCTTTATCATCTGTCGGTGTAAGGAAGATCGATTGTTTTATATTATAGGCACTGGTATAAGTTTGAGACTGGTGCGTAAGCTGAGTTAGCAGGTCTCCTGCTAGACTAATAAAATAATTATTGAATCTATTTGCTTTATTATTATTAGTGTGACCTGATTTATCATCACAATTGTTTATATCGTAGTCATATTCGTGTTTTGGATTTCAAAGTTCTGTCTTAATGATGTTCCATATTGATTTAGATTTGTTTATGGATTTAGCAACTTTTCTTTCCGTGTGTATTTTTTTAGCTACCTTTATTACTTTGTTATAGATTCTTTTATAGTTAGTGTAATATATTGTAAGTTCTTTAGATGCAGTGTTATCTTTTACCAGTTTAGAAAGATGTCTGAGATTCTTACTAGAAATCGGGATGCCCTTAGTGACCCACTCATTATTCATTTGTTCATTAATTCTTGATCTTTTAATTAGTATTGCAGCATTAAAGTAATGAGTTAGGGTGTTTATGAATTTGTTGTATGCTAAGTTAATGTCATTCATTCCATACATGTTAAACCATTTTTCTTTTGATAGTAGATAGTTCAAGTAATTCAGATTTTCTTCATTTATTTGTCTTTTATATTTATAGATTGGTTTATTTTGTTTCTGGGGCTCTGTGATCAGACATACCTGTTTCAAATACTTTTACCTTAGTGTCCCACTGTTTTGGGTTTAGGATTATTTGATCGATGCTTGATCTACTATCCTTATGTATTCTAGTGGGTTCACTAACCATAGTTTTAAGGCCATGTGTATGAATTACTGTTTTAAAGTCTTCTCTTTCCTTGCTATCTGAAAGGAAGTCTATGTTTATATCTCCTACAATTATGATTTTAAATCCTCTTTTGTTAAGACTATTTAGGATGATTTCGAGGTTCTTTATTAAATATTGTGGATTGCTACTTGGATTTCTATATATACAAATTATAATCATTTTATAGGTTTTAATTTTTACTATGGATGATTCAAAATACTCCTCTAAGTTTAAATGATCGAAATTGGATACTGGTTCAACATCTATATTTGCCCTAACATAAATACATGAGCCTCACCCATTTTGTGTTTTCTACTGTAGTAGCTTACTAATTTATAGTTTGTTAGGTAAAAAGGTTCAATTTCCTCTTCTTTTAACCAGTGTTCTGTTAATGCTAATACATCTAATGATTTATATTCATCAAGGAGAATTTCAACTTTAGATTTTTTGTTTCTGATGCTTCGAATATTATAGTGTAATAATGTGAATGAAGACTTACCAGCAGTCACTTCTATGTGTTGGTCCTGCCGACAATCAGCAATCATAACCCGTTTCCCTGATCATGTTGGGCTTTTTTATTTCCTAAAGATTTCACTGTTTCACAAAGGGCTTTTGTTAGTAGGTTTTTACCTTGCACATTTAGATGTTGTTCATGCCTGGTGTGATATTTCCTGTCAATGCAGCTAATATCAACAATGGTTACATTAGAGAATGAGCTACACAATAATTTTAGTTTTTTGTTCGTCCTCCCAATTTCTACATTAACACAAGATCTTTGAATCAAATCGTAACGATGAGGAATGTTAACTATAATCACCTCACTGTTCACATTTTCTACCAGTAATTTGTCCATTTCACTAATCATACGGTCTGCTTCGTTGTGTGATATGTCGTTGGAACCGGCAATGATGATTTTGGTATCCGCGTGGTCGTACCGAAAACCCGATGTCGCATCAACAAACTTTGCGCTTGGTTTCACATTCCCTAATACACTAAAATCACATAAATGGTCACTTCGTTTTACTGCCAGTCCACGTGCGTGGCTATCACCATAAATAGATAACTTCGGTCTTATCTTCTTTCTTTGTTTCTTGATAGCCTGACCAGAATTGCAGTTTTCATCCTCATGGGATTCTTTATCCGAATTTTCTTCTGTGTCACTCAAAATCTCAAAAGAATTTCTTAGTGAAATATCATTACTGCTGGAGTTGTTACTTGGCACTCTATACTTCTTTGTAACAGTCCGCCACTGTGTATCCTGTTGTATAGGGGCTTCGCTTACCTGCTGGTCAACGCCACGTGCTTTGAAGTGCAGACGTTGATTTTCTTGTTTCATATTGCAGAGTTCATTTCTGAGTGAAGAAACTAATTGCTGTAGACTCAGAACTGTTTCGCGGAGATGATTTAGTGAGTTTTTGCAACCACTGCACTGATTTACTTCCGTATTTGTATTAGAAAGTATGGACGCATACGAACGCGTGACTACTCGTGACGCCATTTTTATTTATACCATTATACCATATACAAATTATAATCATTTTATATGTTTTAATTTTTACTACGGATGATTCAAAGTACTCCTCTAAGTTTAAATGATCAAAATTGGTTACTGGTTCAGCATTTATATAAATGAGCCTCCACCCATTTTGTGTTTCCTACTGTAGTAGCTTACTAAATTATAGTTTGTTAGGTAAAAAGGTTCAATTTCCTCTCCTTTTAACCAATGTTCTGTTAATGCTAAGACATCTAGTGATTTATATTTATCAAGGAGAATGTCAACTTTGGATTTTTTGTTTCTGAAGCTTCAAATATTATAGTGTAATAATGTGAATGAAGACTTACCAGCAGTCACTTCCATGTGTCGGTCCTGCCGACAATCAGCAATCATAAATCGTTTCCCTGATCATGTTTTGCTAAAGCATTTTCCAAAATTAGTTTACCAAGATCAATTTGATCTCTTAGGTATCAGTAATTTTACCTGAAAACCACTGCTTTCCCTTTCCATTCAAGTGCATACCATGGCATGTAAACAAGTTTCTTTCTGCTTCACGTATGCCTAAAACACTACACTTGAGGTATACTGAACACAAAGTTTTTAATTGCAAATTTGTTTTCCTGACTTCCTTGTTAACACATGATTGATGGGGAATTGTAGACATAATAATATTCTGGTCTTTGTTAGACTCAAGGAAAAGTTTTGTATCACTAATTAAATCATCTGCTTCATTTCTACCAATGTCATTAGTCCATGCTATTCATAAGTCTTGCTTTGACTCTTGAAGTGGGAGTGGTTTCCTTGCTCTTGCACCCAATGTTACTTCACTAAATTTTGCTCCAGGTTTCACCCATCCCATAACTTTAAGATCATTTTCTTTTTCCCTTAATTTAACTGTTAATCCACGTGCATGACTATCACCATAAATTGTTATCTTCTGCCTCTTCCTTATAGCATTTCCGTTCAATACAAGTGGCATAGAGCTATACGATCTTCCTGTGTTGCTGCTGGTTACATTTTCACTGAGGTCTTTGACTACACTAAACTTATTACTTAACACTAGTTCACTTATGCTTCCATTCTTTTTACCGTGTGATATTTTCTTTACTAATTTCCACTCCTCATTCTTGTAGTTGTTCGATTCCTCATGCTTGTAGTTACAGTCAACATGGATGCCACGTGCTCCGGAACGCAGACCTTAATATTCTCTTCTTTTAAAGTCGTTAAATCCTTGTTTAACATAACTATTATCTTCTGCAGACTTGTTAGTGTTTCACTCAACTTTTCGACCTTATCTAAGCACTCGCAACAATTATTATTCCTAACATTACTACTTTTTAATAACGACGCATAACTACGCCTTTCCATACGTGCCACCATGTTACTGTTACCCTTTACTTCACTACGTATTTAAACTGTACTATGTATTTCATCAAATGTTCAAACACTCTAATAAAAGGTTGAAGAAATGAGCTTTTAAAGCAATATCTGTTATTCCTTAAATTGAATGGGACAGGAAAATATATGCTAATACTGTCGTTACAAGTGTTTTCTTTTGACACGAAGACCTTCCAAACAGGGAAACAAATCGAAGCATGTGTAGAAGCATTGAAAGTAATACCATTTGAGAACAAATGGATGGGAGTTTTACTGGCATGGTAATAAGACTTTATATACAACAGTTTCTTTAAGCTCATCACCTCCATGTTCAATTACCTTGGATTTGTAATTCTATGAGATCTATGTTAGTTTTTGCAAAGGTCTTCATTTTGTCACTGGCACCAGTGTGCTTTTCTTTGACTTTGTGAGAATAAAATATCGTTCAGGGAAATTCAGAATTCTCACAAATTGTTTATCATGTTTGAAAACGCTGCCATCCATCAAAACTTTAAAGATGTGATAAGCAGTTTTCTTCGATTCCTTCTTCTTCTTTAGGTTCTGCAACTCTATTTGAAGAGTTTTTACCTTCTCAACTATCTGATTCCATCTCTTTATATCTTTAACCTTCTCTGTCCAATTCACCTTCAATACACGTAAATCATTTTGAACATCTTCAGCCCATCTTTTCTTTGGTTTCCCTTTTGGTCTGATTCCCTGGGGTTTCCAATCCCAGACATTCTTCACTGTTCTTTGTTCCTCCGTTCTGCTCAAGTGACCAAACCAACTTAACCTTTGAGCTTTTATGAAGATTATTATGTTCCTATTATTAGTATTAGTATTTTATTTCAGATTACAGTTTTACAAGGTCCAATAGACNGCACTTAAATATTTGACCTGTAGTATTTCTTTCTTGAGAGGCTTGTCTTCTGTGTTACGTCCCCATCATCACACGCGCACGCTTGTTCTATTATGAATTAGCTTATTTAGTTCTACATTTGTTTTTATTCTCCATCTTTCGCCCTCTTCTTTTGTTGGTTCAAATATTCTTCTAAGTATTTTCCTCTCAAACACTGCAAGTCACTCTTTATCCACTTCTTTTAACACCCATGTTTCACCAGCATATGTTATGACAGGTCTTATTATTGTCCTATATAGTTTTAGTTTCATACTTTTAGTTACCAGTTTACTCTTAAATAGCATTGCATTGGCATAATATGCCTTGTTGCCGTTTGCTATCTTTTCCTTTATTTCTTCATCTATCTCGTTTTCTCCATTCACAATTGATCCAAGGAACTTGAAGGATTTAACTTCTTCCATTAGAGTGTTATTCACTTTAATTACTTCTTCCTTAACTTTGCGTGTGCATTGGAGTATTTTCATTTTGGGTTCATTTACCTCGAGGCCCAGTGGAGCAGACAATGTTTTGAGCTGGAAATATGTTTCTTTTAAGGAATGTTTTGTTCTAGCTATTATTAATAAGTCGTCTGCATGTGCAAGTATTTGCTTTAGACGCTTGGAAATATTCCCTCTGGTATCGAGTTGTTTTAGTACTGTGTCTATTACTATATTAAACAATGTTGTCGATAGAGGATCTCCCTGCTTCACACCAGTAATCACTTCAAACTCTTCACTTAGGTCATTAGCAATTTTAACTTTTGCTGTATTATTTGTTAGAGTTAACACGATTAGCCATACAAGTTTGGGTGGGATTTTATATTGTTCTAGACAGTCCGGTATTCTGTCTCTTCTGATTGAATCAAGGCTCTTTTATAATCAACAAAGATGTTATACAAGTCAATGCCTTATTCATGACACTTTTCAAATATCTGTCTAACCATGAAGATATTGTCTATTGATTTTTTTTTGTCCAAAACCTGTCTGAGCCTCATCTAGATGAGATTCTACAATGTCAGTGAGCCTCTTGTTTACCAAGATTGTGAAGATCTAGTATACTATGTTCAACAGTGTTATTGGTCTGTAATTTGCACAATCTAATCTATCACCCTTTTTGTACACTGGACATATGATGCCCTCATTCCATTTGTTTGGGATTTGTTCATTTTCCCATACTTTTAAAATTAATCTATGTAATATATTGCTAAGTGTCCTGCCCCCTGACTTTATCATTTCCGGAGGAATATTATCTGAGCCTGCTGCTTTTCCTGGTTTTAAGTTTTTTATTATGTAGCATATCTCATTATACGACGGGGGATCAAGTTCAACTTCTCCCATCTCCTCTCTTCCAGTTGTTTTATTGGATAATACATTCTGCATCCTGACTGTTGCAGCCAATAGGTTGTTCACATCATTCTTAAAATAATTCTTCTATCTTTCTAATACTGTGGCCTTGTGCGGTATAATCTTTCCTTCTTCATCTTTACATAAAGTGGGCATTCTTGATTCTTTCCTTTGTAGTTCTTTGACTTCTTTGTAAAATTTCCTTGACTCTTTTGTCCTGTGGCTGTCAGTCACTTGTTTGATCTTATTATTTATCCGTTCTCGTTTTTTCATTTTACAAGTTTTGTTAGTTTGTAGTCTTTTAAGTTTATACTCCTCATAAGTAGCACTTGTTTTAACTTGAAAATATCTTTGCCTTGCCTCATTCTTTCCTTTTATTATTAACCTACATTCATTATCCCACTACTCATTCCTCACAGGGTTTTGCTTACCTATTGTTTTAGTGGCACTTTACTTTATTATTTTTTCGATACTGTTCCATTCTTCATTTATATTCTCCATTACAGGGAAATCTTTAAGTTTATTAATCAGTTTATTTCTGTATTTTTTCATCTTTCTTGGATCAGTCATATTTTCTTTGTTCTGTTTTTCTATATTTGTTACTTTTTTATTGTGGACAGCTGGGAGTTTTATCTGCATTACTGTTCTCACTAGATAGAGGAATCTCTATGAATATATTCTCAGAATCTATGTTCGGTCCCCTCAGGGCTCTTACATCGCTTATTAAGTACTTTTTTTAGCTGTTAACCAAGACATGATCAATCTGATTCACTGTTCTCTGTCCTGGTGCATTCCATGTTCCCAGGTGGATTCTTCTATGTTGGAATTGTGTGCTCATTATCATAAAATTATGTTCTGCTACAAAACCACTTCGAAGCTCTCCATTGCTATTTGATGTATTATGTAATGTATACTTTCCAGATACATTGTTAAAGGTCTCTTCCTTCCGTACTTTTGCCATTCATATCCCCCAATATTAATGTTGTATCACTATTAGGGACATTTTCTAACACCTGATTTAGTTTTTCATATAACTCTTCTTTCTCTTTTTCTTCTGTTGGGGCATGACCACATATTAAAGTTATGTTGCTATATTTTCCTTTTATATGTAATTTACAAATATTTTTATTTACTGGAACAAAGGCGATTCTGTGCTTCTGTAGATGTTTTTTAGCAAAGAATCCTGTTCCAGCCTGACCTGTTCAGATTTTTGTTCCACTGTAATACAGTGTAAATTCTTTGTTGTTAATTAAACCCTTTCCTTTCCACCTTATTTCCTGCAAGGCAATGATATCTATGTTGAGTTTATCAGCTTGCTCAGCTAGATCCTTCAAGGTATTTTTGGGTTTCCTCACCAGTACACAGATACTGGAAATATTTCATTGACAAGAAGAAAGCAACTCCTTGGAAAGGCTTGGTGCATTGATGTTATTTCGCACACCCTTTGACACTTGTGTTCATAATTCTTATTGAAAAAATTTGAGTAGGAATACGATAATGACTGAAAAAATTGGCTTAAACCCTCTTCATCTTTAAAAATAAATACTATGATTCAAAGTTATCTTTTTAATCTTTTTTTCTGAATATAGTGTTTGTGTAAAAGCATGGAAGGTAATACCATTTGAGAACAAATGGATGGGAGTTTTACTGGCAAAATAATAAGACTTTATATACAACAGTTTCTGTAACCTTATCACCTTCATGTTCAATAACCTTGGATTTGTAATTCTAAGAGATCTATGTTAGTTTTTATAACTAATAAACAAAGGTAGCTTTCTCCTTGTGGAATTCAAATGGAAATGGCTCTCACTCTTTCTCCAGAAGATGCTGTGTGATTCGTGTTGGTGTGCACTCTTATTCGTGCTGATAATTTAAAGAAAGCAGTTTGTCCCCCAAAGTCTCTTATATTGATAGCTTGAAAGTAACTCAGAAGAAGCTTGAATGTTTCCAATAAGCCTCCTTGAGCATCATGATGAAAAGAAGTCATATCCTGCACAAACAAATTATCAAAATATTATTGAATCAAAAGATCAAATTTGAATTATAGAGTAAAAATTCTAATGTTATTCATTGTGAAGAATTACTCAGCGTAAAGAACAAGAATTTTGTAGATTCTATTGAATGTTTAGGAGATGTTGTGAATGTAGATATTGAAACACTGAGAAGTGTACAACCAATTGATCTCTTATTGGGTGGATTTCCATGGAACAGTTTAAGTTTTGTGCATCCTGTTTGCAAAGGTCTTCATTTTGTCTCTGGCACCAGGGTGCTTTTTTTTGAATTTGTGAGAATAAAGAAATTGTTAAGGGAAATTCAGAAACCTCATAAATTTTTTATCATGTTTGAAAAAGCTGTCATGCAGCAAAGCTTTAAAGATGTTATAAGCAGTTTTCTTCGATGCCATCCAGTTTAAATAGACACTTCATTCTTTTGTGCTTCGAACCTAGCAAGGCTCTTTTGGGGGAATTTTCCCGGCATGAAAGAAAAAGTTTTTTTTCCAAGGCCCCAGAGTTGCTGGAAAAGCTGTCAATAGGATTTAATAGAATAGCTACCACAAAGACACTTCTTACAGTAACAAGAAATAAAATTCTCTTAGACGAGAAATTTATGGTCCAACTCCTGTAATGATGGATGATGAAGATGATTTGCCTTGGGCAGCTGCACTAGAAGGTGTTTTTGGGTTTCCTCACCTCTACACAGATACTGGAAATTTCATTGACAAGAAGAAAGCAACTCCTTGGAAAGGCTTGGTGCATTGATGTTATTTCACACACCCTTCGACACTTGTGTTCATAATTCGTATTGAAAAAATTTGAGTAGGAATACGATAATGACTGAAAAAATTAGCTTAATTCTTCTTCATCTTTACAAATAAGTACTATGATGCAGTGTTATATATTTAATATTTTTTCTGATGATAGTGTTTGTGTAGAAAGTAATACCATTTGAGAGCAAATGGATGGGAGTTTTACTGGCACGATAATAAGACTTTATATTCAACAGTTTCTGTAACATTATTACCTTCATGTTCAATACCCTTGGATTTGTAATTCTATGATATCTATGTTAGTTTTAATAGCTAATAAACTAAGGAAACGTTCTAGTGGAATTCAAATGGAAATGGCTCTCACTTCTTTCTCCAGAAGAAGCTGTGTCGATTCGTGTCTGTGTGCACTCTTATTCTTCCTGATAACTCAATGAAAAGCTGTTTGTCCCCCAAAGTCTCTTATATTGATGGCTTGAAAATGACTGAAATTTTTTTTCAATTGAACACATTTCGTTCGTCAGTCGTTCAGTCATCCACACTGCAACAATGATTTATTTCCAGAATTCAATGACTCAGAATGTAACTGAGCAAACACACTAGAATGGCTGAGAATCTTACATTCCTTAATATATTGTGTTCACATGTCTACTTTTCTTGTACATTTTCTGTAGGCTGCCTTGAGGCACTTGCTGCAGGCTTCGCTTGACTTTTTGCGTTTCCACAGACCAACTTGGCACTTCTTCCTCTTTTTAGATGGACATGGTTCTACAGCTTTTGTCTTCTTTGTGTTGTTGTTGCACTTGCTTGTGCTCTTTCTCGTCCCATCTTGTCAGTCCCCTAGCCAGCAGGATGATCTGCTTTATCTCGCTACCCGTTACTTGCTTGTAAATGACCCAAGTATTGATAGCTGTTGGTCTAGTATATTGTAAAAGACATGCATTGCCACCTCCTGCATGCAGTCTTGGTAGAATATGTATGAGACATGTGGTCGACCACATCTTCCCCGTTTTTTGTGCCGTTGGAGTAAGTTACAGTTTCTGGTTTCTTCTTTCATTCTGTGCACATTGATACTTAGCATATCGTGGGCTAAGAAAAAGGAAGTTCTTGTTCTTCTTCCCTTGGTACACTGTGTGTTCCCAGTTACTCTCAAGATGGTTGTAGAGTATAATTTAGACTTGGAATTCTTCACCTTAGTAGGGATTTCACGACGGATGCGGTTCATTGTTCCCACTAACAAAGATTTTTGGTCTTGGGGTTTCTTAGCAATTTGGGGAGATGCAAAGAATTATCAATTCGGTGGTAAGTGTATGTAGCGGGACCTCCCCGCTCTTTCAGGTTGTTCACTGCAGCACGCCTTCCAGATCAAGACAAAGAGTTCGATTCCAAAACCTCCCACTCGGTTGCATCTTGAGCGACCATCTTCACTGATGGAACACCTTGCTGAGATTGAGACATTTGAGGCAAGTTCGGAGGCAGATTAGCACTTCTGCTAATAATTCATCCTCAATCTCATTATGATCTTGGTCCTCACTAGTCTTGCTTGTCTGAAGCAAAAAACCGTCATCTGAATCGGATACTTCACTTTCTGATTCAACATCTGAATTTTCTAGCATGCGAGCCACCTCATCAGTAGAAAGATCGTGACACAACATATCTGTAAGAAGGACACTTTATAAATTAAGAGATGAAAACAATAATCCCGCTAACTGGAACACTGAGAGTAAGGGCTCAACAATACAATAATAATCCAGGCCAGGTACACATTGTTAAAAAATGCAAACTGCTGCGTTGTAATAAGGAATTGTACAGGTGTCAAAATGACCCCTTCTATCCAGGATATATATGTCATATCTAAAATTTATGAAAAAGTAAATATTTTGCTGCGAGCGATACATCACTGTAAACACGATTGGAAACTATTTAAAATCAATATATTTGAAGAGAAACGATATAAGAGTACACTCAGTATTGAAGACAAATTTAAGGTGGGGGTCATTTTGACCCCTTCTGCTGTTCTAGTGTTAAAATAACCAAAAAGTCAACAATTGACTAAAATAATTCCCTCTTTACCTTTAAAAATAAATACCATGTTTTTTTTAAATTTTGATATTGATTATTATGATTATTTTTATTTTGATATGAGAAGCATTGAAAGGTATACCATTTGAGAATGGTTGATTGGAAGTTTTACTGTCATGATAATAAGACTTTATATACAACAGTTTCTGTAATCTCTTCACCTCTATGTTCAATAATCTTGGATTTGTAATTGTATGAAATCGTTATTTTTTATAGCTAATAAAGTAAGGAAGTGGATTTTTTAAAGCATTAGGTATTTTCAGTTTTAAGTTCCATTCCCTTAAAGATGAATTAAATTGTCTCCATTCACATGGGTCACCAAAAAAACATGTTCATTTGATTTGTTGAGTATATATCTCACCTGTACATCCATCATTTTCTTTCTGAAGGAAAATCTCACTAATAGAATTTTTGTCAGAATACTTTGTTAACCTAGCTCCAAACAACCATGTTCTCTAATTGAATTACACTGAATATGTGAATTAAGACAATTAATTTTATTACTCAATATGAACACATTGAAATAATGTTTGCCCTCTGGACTAAAATTGTATAGAAGAGAGATCATCAAAAGAGGGGGAGTTGATGGAGGTGTAATCTCCTTTTTTTAATTGGAAAAGTATAATCTAAGATACCAAAGATTACATTTGTATATTAATTAAATTTGACTTGAAATTATTTCAGACCCTTCTGGTGTACTCTTGTTATTTCTTGTGGTGATAGTTCATAAGTAAATTGGAATGATAAGAAAGACAAAAGTAAGTTTTTTTGCATTACTGTGAATTATTTGAATGACTAAGGCAGAATCAAAATTCAGATGTACTATATTTGATTTCACTCTTTTGCTAAGTGTGTTGAACTAACTACTTGAGAATTGTATGAGTAAAGGTAGCTGAAAGAACAAATTACTTTTTGTAACTTGCATGAACATGGGTGATGATTATGTCATTGGTTTATGCGAGATGTTTGACAATTTAATCAAATTTTAAATTTCAAACTAAGGATTAAAACTGTGTTCTAGAAACTATCACTATAAATATTGTGGACAGTCCATCTTAAGGTCCTGTAATAAATTTAATTATTCTAAAAATCATTCACACCTTATTCTTGGAATGTGAGTAGGTTCCAATAATTGCAACTGATTTAGGTATGTGTATGATTGGGAATTAGAAGGGGGGAGGGCAAAAAAACAATTGACAATTTTCATTAACATGACATTTTCTACACATTTCCACTAAGTATGATTTAAATAATGAAATACATCAAAGGAAAGACAATTGGTGATTACCACTGTCTTTGTATATTTAAAATTATGGTGTAATTTAAAAATTATTCCTAGTTTTAGATGGTTAAAATGAAATTTTCATCTTTCCTTAAAAAAAGTGGGGGGGGAGGCGGGGCAGCATCCCCCTCCTGATCATTGCCTCTGGGTATGTGCAATGATGGAGTGCTGGAAATGCTGTTGGATTGCTGGAGCTGCCGGTTAGGGATCAGAACGCAATTTGTCTCGAGAAGTAGATGGAAACCCTTTATGTCAATGTTATTAGTGCTGACAAGGATGGATTAAACCAATGTTCTTTTGCTATACAGATTATCATCTTTACCATTTTAGCCCTTGTAAGGATGCATAGAATTCTTACAAAGAGACCACAATTATTTTGTCAAAAATATTACAAAACTTTTCTTGATATTTTAACCGTACATTATGTTTTCAGTTTTTGAACTGATTAGGGAATCAGGATGGTATTAAGGGATAGTGATGCAGATATTACAGTAAAGACTGGAACATAAGTATTTATTGAACTTTTCTTATACATGGATAAGATTAATAATTAGGACTTTTTGAAAATGTGAAACAAAAGAATATTTTGCAGGACTGAGAAACATTAAGTCATGTGTATTATTAGATAGTTCACATTTAAACAATTGATAAAATGAAATAAATATTAAAACACTCAATTTTCTTCAATTAATGGATGAGGGTGGGGGAGAGGCAACAGTTTTCCCAGACTTTTGCCTCATTTATCAAATCTCATGTGTAATCTTAAGCCTAATTTAAAAATAGGAGTCGTAATGCAGTTTCCAACCATTATAAAAAGTCAAAGTCAAACTGTCCCACAACAGACCCTGAAGGCACCTGATGGGTTCCAACTTTTATACCAAGAATATAAATGATAAGCTAACTTTCCTCCATAGTGAAAACATGAAAATTAGATGAGAAAGACTAATTCTATAAGAAAAATGTACTCTTGCAGAGGTCTTTTGGATAATGGCTAGTTTACCTAGGGACTGTAGTTAGAAGACATTGAACAAGAGTTTATTCAACAAACAACTTTCTCAAAAGAGTGCTGGGGGATAAATGAACCATAAAATTTTCATGATAAAAATGTTTCCAACTGATAATGATTACAAAGCCTGATTTCAGATTATCTTATATACAAGTGAAACAAAGGAGTATTTTGCATGAGGGCCCTATGATAATCATTTGATGTCACCACCGTTGTCTAATATCATAAAAACTTGCCATCAAATCATCCAACAAATATAAATACATATACAGTATGAAACATTTGTGACTGCCACAAATGAGATCAATTTAAGCACCTTTATTCCTAGGAAAAACTGGTATGTATTCAGCACATTCCAAATATAGAATACTGAATTCCAAATATAGAATAGGCTACGGTTTCTTTGGTATCATATTTAAACAATCAGGTAACTATCTACAGACCAACATAATACTCGGATAATTTGTAAATCTCACCCCCGAAACTCTTGTAAACCTTTATTCAAGGAATTAAATATCTTATCACTTCCCTGCATTTTTATTTATGAAACGGTCGTGTTTGTTAAGACAAAATTACTGAAGTGCCACCCTTGCTTTATACGAAACAGTCGCAATACTCGCAATTGTAATAATATTCATCGGCCTAGAGTGTCAACCACTCTTTGCCAAAAAGGACCGCATCATTCGGGAATCGTTCTATATAATTCCCTGCCCAATATAAAAGACATTATGAAATTGAATATCTTTAAATCCGCGGTTAAAAACTACCTCCTGCACCAGTGCTTCTACACTAAAAGAATTTATTGATTTTAATAAAAGTTAAATCTGTCTTGTACTTTATCACGCCATTGCTGTAGCACTTTTTAAATAACTTATAACAATTTCAAAAACTATTTTCTTGCATGATTGTGTTGCCGTATGGCTCATATTAATTTAGTTTTATGTGTACTCAACTTTGGCACGGTTGTGTACATTAATTCTGTAGCCCCATCCTGGCCCGGGTTTTTCTCCGTTTTTCCTTCGGGTAGAGGCGGATTTCTTATACAGGTTCTCTAGGCTTTGTCTAGGGGCGTGTTTATTGTAACAATAAATCGTGAATTTCGTGTTTTTTCAACTCTTATGATTTTTAAACACTATACTCAGAATAATCTACAGTTCGATAATAACTTGTACATGTAAATTTACAAACATATTGAACTTATGCAAAAAAAATTTTGAATCCGCCTCGGCCTTAGGGCCCTTGATCGGAATTTATGGGATGGTCCCTTGCTGGGCTTCCGGAGAGTAAATTAGTTTATTGTCCTCCACGTGGTCATACGCAGTTTGTACTGTTTTTTGACAATAAATTTATTATTATTACTCAATGAAATCCACATGAAGGAATTTCACCAAAGGGCTGATGGGTAAAGAATTGGTTGACGGCCCCCAAGTTATTTCATTTAGTGAATTTTTATTAAGTAGAATATGTGAAAAAATATTGATTAACGTGAATTTTGATTTATAAAAACAGTAAACATTGTAGCTCTAGACTAGCAAAATACTTTTCATCATTGTAACACTAGGAATTATTTTTAATCCTTGAGTTGAAACTTTTTTGTAATTTTATATTGCATTTTGCGCATTGCTTAGACTGAAATTTTTTTCTTCAGATTTTTCTGAATGGCTAATGTTTATAAAAAATCCATTTAAACTAAAGAAAGTTTGAAAAATAAATTATTTCCCACAAATAGATGGTGTTTTATGGAGATTGTGTAAAGATCGAGTCGATTAAAGATTTTAATCTCATTTAATTTGTCTTTAGTTTTATAAACATAAATATTAACTTTATTGTATTATTTATTGTTGTATAATTGTATTATTTATTATTTGTGTTATTTGCATATTTACTTCATTATATTTATTATTAACCATATTAAAATATATACATACAAAAAGCGGACAAATTTTGTATAACTATAAAAATTTGTTGGGGGGTATTACAAACTTTTTGGGGGATATGTCGTGATAAAAGGTTAAAATTATAGTTATAATTATCACAATGTATTAAAAACATGTAGTAACCCGTATTATGATAATTCTTACCTTTAATAATGAAAAGTAAGTCAAAATTCGAAATAAAAGAAAGAATTATGATAATATAATTATAACTATAGTAACGCGGACGAAAACATTTACGCATCCTGTCGAGTAATGTGCAAATGTCCCAGAGATTTTTAATTACTTTCCTGTGTTACCGGACGGAGTAAATCACACATGAGGTATCGTACTTTAGAGCATCAAAAGATGTGTGCGCGATTGCCTATTATTCCATCTCTCCTTTTCCTTTCTGAGATAACGTTTTAAAATAATATCATGAAAAGAAACTACTTTAGTTATAACTGATTTATGTGAAAAGGATCTTACTTGACTACTTGCGTCCGAAAAATTGACAGTGCTGATGCGTTTGACAGACACCGAGAGAGAAGGTGGCGGTCTGACAAACAATATCCATGAGGAATTTTTAGCGAGTTACGTGATGTACCGTTGTGTATTATCGTTTACTATTCATAACTATACTGATGTCCTGTTTTCATTGTTTTAATGCTAAATATGAAACCGAGTAAAACTTACCTACAACTAGCAGATGGGGGAAATTAGTTTCTGTCAAAAGAGATGTGACGTTCGTGAACGTACGAATCCAAAGGAACGAGTTCTTTCAGTGAATCGTTCCTTTTGGTGAACGGTCGTTTTTCGTTCATCTAAATATTAAAATTTTTCGCTACCTTCAGTTATTCCAGAAAATTGAGTGATATCGTAGAAAATATATCTGTTTAATAATAATCCAAGCCTCTTTTATAGATTACATCAGAATAAACAAATAGTAAGCACAGCAACGTAATGACAAAATATGAAATAATGTTAACATCTTTGAATATAAGAAACCTAAACTCTTCTACGCTGGCAACTGAAAAACTTTCACAACAAATATTGTGTTCAGCCCGTCTAAAGATCATGTGATATATTCAACAATACTGGATTTAATAAATCAATCAAAAGTTTTTCAAAAACACTGTTTTTGATTTTTGTGATTTTTTTCATTATTTTTTAGAAAATGATCAGTATATATTGTTTAATATTCTCGAATAGATAATCCAACAATATTGTTCTTTACACAATCATTATCCACATAATCTTCCAATATAACCATCAACAGTTTACATAATTCGTCCAGAACTGATCTTTCAGAACGTAAGAATCCTACCCGACCATCGTTCCTACTTCGAACGCTGTTCACGAGTCGCACAGTGGAGTATTTGAGTCCTTAACCCGGACAAAAATGTAAACAATCAAATTTGTTTCACAACTTTAAATTTTATATCACCGAATAGCTTATTAACTGTCACGTCTAACAATGTTAATTAACGAAAAAATTGTTCAATTTGGCGTCTGCTATCATCGATTGAATGTAAGGTTTATATGTTTACAAATGTACTTAAATTAAAGTTTTAGCGTTTGTAACGTTTTAGAAATAAATTTATGCTACCCGTATGGTTCTCTGGACTGACTTCAAAATTTTACACAGTGATAAGTAAAGATATGTGTTTTAGTTGTTTACCTTTTTATCATCCTTGGAATTATATAAACTGGTTTATAAGGTATCTTTACTCGAAAAATATTTTTTTTAAGAAATTGTTCCGGAAGCTTATATTTAACGTAGATTTTCAAATGTGTGTCGGAGCTTTGAGACCACTGCTTTAATATATGATGTATGTAGAATAGATCCCAAAAGAGAAATTTTGCTCAAAGTTGCCCAACGCTTTTTTATGGATATTAAAAAAATTAATGCGCTTGATTACGTTCATGAAACGTGTTTGCAAATAGTGAAGTTCAACACCAGATTTTTATGAACAACTCTAATGAAACATAATGTAAATCTTGTTTACACATCTAATTGATTTTGGAATATTTGACAAGGTCCCCCCGATTTGGAGGAGGAGGGGCGCAAATTGAAATAGACCCCCTTGGAGGACGGTGGGATTTGCACCAAGGTGAACTGTTCATATATCAGAGACAGAAAGGATTTTATTTTGTGTGATGAGTTTAGAGAACTTAAGGATATTGAAAGAAAAGAGGTTATTGAGTGTTTTGCGCTACTTGCCCAACACTCACTCGTTGTACATTTTTTTTTGGTGGGGCTTTAGGGCTCGTCAACATCGAGGTCATTAGAGCCCACACTCGTTGTACAAGTCTCGCGAGTTATCTGAGGACCCTTCCATTCAACGCCCTACACTGTCTCCAGGGAGCACAGGAAGCATTGTGATCCAATCACCCGTGAGACCATCAACGATGAGCGCCAGAATGGCGCAGGCGTGGATCTATTCTTCAACAATCAATACCTACTGTCTCCAGGGAGTTCCCTTCGAAATGAAGTGTCAACAATATTGTTACTTCGACAAAGATCGTCCGTTGAAAACATGAAGCACTTTTCGTTGGCGTCAAATGATAAATTCCATGATGTCCTATGAGCGAAGTTATGCACAGAAGAGGAATTCAGTAGTATTACTGGAAGGAAATCCATCGTAGTGTATACATGTTCCGAAGTGCGCTTCCTACGTGTGTACTGTTTTTAAGTGCTTTGAGATAAATTAAGAAGTTTGGTTATGAAGTGAAATTCCTTTTTCTCAAGTGAACATTTTAAATAATATTTGAATACTGTGCAACGAGAGCTGCATAGTTTTTCCTTTGGTGTTTGTGCAACCATTGCCGGGGTAAGATCTGAAATTCTTCATCATCACCGATCATTTTTTCGGGCTTTTGGGGAGTTAGATTTTCCACGGGTTTTATGCACGATAATATTCGTGACATCGAACAATTTCATCTATCTCTCAATACAATCTATAAGCAATCTACAGAACAAGAATGAAGATGTCCTGAGTTCCAAAGAAACAGATTAACTCCTAGATTAACATATTTTTATATATAAATAATATAAATACAGCAACTACAAATTTCTCTTCTTTACTTTGGTTAAATTATTCTATTTCATTTTTAGTAAATTAAAATTCTAATTAATTTTTCTAAATTGAATTTATTAAAAAAATATTTTTGTAAATTTTTATATAAAATAAAAAACGCCTATGAAAATGTATCAGTATACTCCAACATACAATTATAAACACAGTATCTCTCTCTCTCNTATATATATATATATATATATATATATATATATATATATATATATATATATATATATATCCATATGGTGTGATATAAAGTAATTAGAACTTTTGACTAAAAAGAACTTGAAATATAATTTTGTCCGCTTTCGAGGGCAAATACTCCACAGTGCGTCGTTCCTACTCCCTGCGCTGTTCACGAGTCCGATCGTCGTTTCTACTCCGGACGCCGTTCACGAGTCCGGTCGTTGTTCCTACTCCGAACGCCGTTCACGATTCCGACACAGTCTAATCGTTCCTTCGTGTCACTGTGCTATACCGTTAGTACCAACACCACTGGGTAGGGAAGTTCTTACAGTGGTCCAGAAGTAAAGTGGCATCTTCGACACAAATCGTTTAATTGTTGTGCCCAAGGAATATAAAGATATAAAAAATCACTATAAAATTAATGTGAACTCAAATCATTTCGTTTTATTCTTATATAGATATGGCACAAGAATATGGGATACGTAACATCTCCATTTCCCCTCTCTTTACATAGTTCTGATATATAATTACCTTTATTAACTATTTCTAAATTATATGTATCATATTCTGGCATTAATATATGATATGGTGCGAGAATGTGGAATTCGTAACATACCGCTGACAACGATGTGAACGTGAAAACATGTGAACGATGGAACGACATTGAGTGAACGATTCCGGAGAGGGAGTGAACGGTGAACGACTCGTTCCTTCTGGTGAACGAAATTTGGCATCTCTAATCCAAGTAAATACAATAGTCATGAGCGTTAGTTTCTTTCAATTTTATAGAATGGTTTAGCTAGTAAATCTGAATTCAACATAAAAACGTCTGTTAGAATCACACAATTTTTGTCCAGAATTTTTTTAAATTTTTTTTGTTAATGTAGTGTTCTTGTAGTATGTAGTTTTTTTTGTTAATGTAGTTCTTGTTAATGTAGTAGAAAAAGGACTAATTGCTTTGAAATGAAAACTTCAGCATAATACACATTCTGTGGAAATTTAGGATATGCTACAGGTTACAATTTCAGAAAATCGAGAAACCAAAAAATATTAGTTTTCGAAAACATTATCGTAAATTCTTATGTTATATTTTCCATCACGTTGCCACGACACACACACAATGTAGGATGATCTCCATTGCGGAAACGTGTTTGATGGAAATCCAGGTGGGGTCTTGTTTTCTGGTCTTCATAGGGTAACCACGATTGCTCCACTGGCGTTCGCTGACGGTGATGTCGACTCGGCGGTAAAGAAAGCAACTCCATGACAGTGGTCACAACTTTACTGTCGACGGATAGCTCTCTTCCCCGCACGAGCCGTGAGCTTGGTTTCCTCCACCAAGATGGCGGTCGACGCCTTCCGCGTCGGCATTCGCGTCTCTGTCGCACCTGTTTCTGTGAGACTGTTCAATGGGACAGCTCGGATATAAACTTTCTCTCATTGTAATTTCAATTAACTTGAAACTACACTTGCATTGATTCTTTGTAGTTAACATTATTTAGGCGTAGTGTTTCTAAAGTATAAGCAAACTCTTAATAAATCATTTTTGATTCATGGTATTAGGAATGTTTCCTGGCAAATTCTGAATCCACCCCTGATGGTAAATTAAAGACGTTTATTAAGAACTCTTTATGAAATTGAGCAAATTAAAAATTAGATTAACGATATTCAAAAATCGGTTAACTACAGACGCCCTCTTTAATACAAAAAACACGGAATATTCAAACGGAATAAAAGGTCGAACACACAGAAATGAAAGTGTATTTTAAAATATTTGACAAATTTGTCTCACTATATTCTATGAGTGGAAAAGCTATTTGTAGTTGGAGCTATGATATCATGTTACATTCGTTGCCATGTTACTGATAGAGATAACCGTTACTATTATGCGAGTAAAAAGAATTCAGTGGAGTCCGCTTTTTGTTCTTACGTGCTTCATATTCGCTGGATTTTGATGTACATTTCTATTACTTGAAATCAAATGCACCTTCTACTTCATTAGCTTTATGTTATCTGCAGCAGCGGTTTCCAACGTGTGCTCCGCGGGTACATTTTAGGGACTCCGCAGCCGTCCCAGGAAATGATATAAATAAAAATGTGATACATCCAAAAAAAGATAAAAAAACATTTAAAATAAGAAAACTTGAAATTACATTCTGAACGAAAATTGGCCAATTTTAATCAGTTCCGAGTGACTTCTTGGAAGTGAACATCATACAAGCATTCCTGTCAGGGTAATAATACGAGGTTACAACTCTAGTTGGAATGCGATTGTCAAAATGCATTGTTGCTTATATACACTGCGTGTATTTTGATTATTTGCTTCATTTTATAAAATCTTTCCATGTGTAAATAGATGTGAACTGTTAAAAAGATAAGTGAATTGAGGGGAAGTTAATAATGCAAACCAGATGTCTTAAAAGTTAAATATTGTTTTATGTTATGCCATGTTATTTTATCTACTCCGCCCGTAACATTACTTCTAAATACCATTTATTCGTAGGACATGAGTTAGGTATTAGGGGCCCCGTCAAATTGAAAGTGATTTTAAAAAGGGCTTTACAGGTCAAAAAGGTTGGGAACCACTGCTCTACAGAATAATGTACTATTTGTATGTTCCGATTTGTGTTAATTATCGAAAATATTTAACTTGTAGAATATTTGAAATGAAATTACTTCATTAACAAACTTACCATTAAGCCGCTTGTCTTTTACCGCTAAAATTTTGATTTCTAACAGACAACTCAATTACGTTCTTTCCGACAACAGTTTAAGATAGATTAACATGTATCATCTTCGCATTGTGTAACATTACAAAATGTATTATGTACCATGTTAAATGTGTATTGGACGTTTAAAGTAAACCAATTACGATTTTCACCTAAGGACCTCTTAAAAGATAAAAACAATACTTTAATTGAGATGATTTCATGATTTCTTAAACAAATAGCACATCTGAAGTAATAAACATTACTGGACCTAAGGATACTTATCGCATTTTATAACCTTTTTACTTTCTCATATACGTAGTATGTAGAAAGAGTTTGTAATCGTGAAAAAATTCGAAAGCGAGATTTCGACGGAAATATCCGTTTTGGCGATCCCTGATTCTGAAAAAGTGGTTTTTGACATAACGTCCGTCCGTCTGTCCGTCTGTGCGCAATGATTCTGAGTAAACGGATGAACCAATTTAATTCGCATTTTGTATTTACGGCAGAATTTACTTGTTGTCGATGCACGTGCTCTAATTTTTTTACTTTAAAGTAAAGGGTACTTCACACGAAGGTCAAAGTACTCTTTTGAATGTTTCTCAAAAACGGCTCCAACGATTTTACTTAAATTTTCTGTTCGTAAAGTTCAATTAGTATGCATTACATCCGCATTAGCGGTATTTCGCTTGAAAGTTTGGTATAGACGCAATAAAATAATTTCTGTCTGCTACTCTTACACATTAGGTTACCGTTTCAAGAAGCCTGAATAATAGCAGTGTAAATGGACCAAGCAGATGTAGAATACACTTTTCGTAAACTGAATTGAAATATACGATAATGATAAAATACATGGGAGGACAGCAAACGCATTGCAGATACGAAAATACATCAATTTCTGTCTACAACGAAATTACATTTACATAACACTTTTAGGATATTTATAAGACTGATATACTGCTATATGTTTTGAAATAATACTCTGAATATTTATGTTACTTTCAAATTTCAAATAAAAGACAGTAATAAATTCATCTAGCGACTTTGAACATGAATAGAGAACTGGAAGACGACCAAAATATAGAGAACCACACGCCAGAAAATGCCCTTTTACTAAGGAATTTTTATCACTCTATGCTTCAGACGGAGAAACGTGTATGAGAAAGTATGTGCAATGGTTTTGCACCACTAGTTTCATTTACTTTCTTTTTGAACTTTCGAACGGTTTTGCTATACAATGTGACAAATGTCTTCTTCTGATGTTTACCGTTTTCACATTTTCAAGAGAATTGGCGCTTGAAGTAGTCATTCCATAGTTCTTCGAATTCTTTAGGCCATCGCTCCGCTTTCTTGAAATCTGCAACAAAAGCATTCTATTTGAAAAACTCAGGAATAGCTCTACTACATAGAATAAATACGTCTGATAACAAGCGGTGAAAATTATAAAAAAAGACAAGAGAAAAAAGATTGTAAAAAAGGGAAGTTATTTCATCCACTGTGTCCATTCGTCCATACCAAAACTGCCAAAGCAAAAACTATTTCCGACGTTCTTTTAAACGAACTACCTATACTGACAGTGAGACATCGCGGCTTAGTGGGTGGGACGCCGAGTTGCTGGCTGGATGTCCGGGTTGGGAGATTTTTCATCACACCTCAACTTCCAAACTGACTCAGCATGCTGTAAAATGAATACCGAGACTATCATGGGTCAAATCGGGTGGAGCGAGATGCTTGCTACATCACTACTCATAGCTCTTAGTTGTCCGTATATTTTACGGTACCGATCTCGAAGAACCGATAGAAGAATTTTCTTTCATGCCCGTTCCTTTTGTATCTTAACGATTTGATTTCATCGGTTTAATGCACTTGTTGATAGAGTCCATTTACACCTTACGTTGGACATGCATTCCAAATCAGTCGGTTGACTGAACTTGTGTGTGCTTCTTGGACCTTACTCTTTAGCGAAGAGAGCAAATTCATGTGGGATGGGTTCACAAATCGTGTGGGTAGCGTTTTTAACAACGACGGCACTAGCGCCATATCCGGACCAGAGGTAAAGAGTGTGCCGTCGTGATATTTATATTGGGTCCACTGAAATGCATTGCTGAAAAATATCTGCGAGACCCCTTTCCGTACGAGTCAAATGAAAAACGATACAATGGGCATGGAATTGGAAATGTTCTTTTATGAGATCTTATGCTCTTCTAGAAAACCAGAGCGCACGTTGCTTATATCGACAACTGCGATTCTAAATGCCATCGTAAGTACGGTGTAGTGACGGTGTTCAATTTTGGTTCACGATGACATTGGGGATAATGAAAATCGTACGCCTCTCGTCATCTGCGGTATCCTTGTTCGTCCGGTAGCAACAGTACATGAAGGTACAAGTCACCATTTTCAAACTACGACGAAAATTATGCACAAACTTATTGCTTCTGTATTCTTTGGTTACAACAGACTCCATTTAACACATTCATGTTCTTTCAAGGAAGTTTTGGAAATTTTGGATATTACGTTGTGTTTGAAAACTAAGGATATTTGATTGGTATTATCGCACTACTTTCGAGATAAATCAAAGAAATTGACCGATTGAAATATCACCCTGACAAGAATTGTCTTGAGGCCTTCCTTCTCGTGATTTCATGGGAAGGCCACTTGGGGCGCTGAGCGTGCATTGCTCTCGAATGATAGAAGCTCGTCCATCATACAAGATCTCTTCCAAGTGAGAAGGCACGCATGCTGCGGCGACGCGCCTCGTCCCGCATGAGCGCGTGTGCTTGTGCGCGCGGTCGTGAGTGCAAGCGTGCGTGTGCGACCACGCAAGGGATCTGCCGCGTGCTAACACGCGTCTCTGCGAACAATGGGGGTGAGTGAAGCGCGGGAAACGAACTCTCGCTCGCTGTCGTAAAGCGAAGGTGGACGGACTGGAGGGATACGCAGGCGGACGTCAAGTCCTATATATACTGATGAAGCACCAGATAACTATCTGAAAGCACAAATTATCATACCGAAATCAGCTTAATTTTTCATAATTGTCTCACCTTGGCCATGATTTGTTTACATTGCGATCCATAATTTGGAGTCCACCCGGGAAAATTAATTATAATTATGGTAGAAATGATTAGTCAAACATCATAGGATTTTTTTTTAAATTTCCATTTCATCTCGGGTGGCAGACCACCTTGTCTTTTTATATGTTCATTATACGTCCATAGATGAAGTGAGGATTTCTTTTGATAATTCCAAGTCCTCTTTTTGTGTTGGACTCTAATTTCTCGTTTTTTTTTACTTTCAACATATTTGATCAAATAAAGAACTCTGAAACTCCCTCAAAAAAAGGTAAGTAACATAATTTCATTCATTAAATGTAATAGTGCCTTTTTGTATTTAAAATTCATCAAGAAACAAAATTATTGAACATGGGAATGCTGTAATAATACAAGTTTTCAAGGAGTTTCATATGCTCTGGAAATTCTTCGTTTACCAAGATTTGAATGGAAGGAATTTTACAAAGGATACTCCTAAGGGTGAGATAGAGGGGGACAACTTGCACCCTTGCCCTTCGACCTAATGCCTATGAGTGGGAAGATCGAAAGGGTTTTTATTGTCTTCCTAGTCGCATGATTACGAACATCGAGGCGTTCGGGCCATTATCTTTCCCGTCATTAGCCGGCCATACACGAACAGATATCGACAACAGAGTGGGGGTTTCTGAGCGATATGTGCGAGCAAAATCCTTGCGTTAGTGAGCGAGATCTAGGCTCATGTCGGCCTTGGGTAAACCTCACCTGCTGTACCAAGACCGCTACCTATATCTGGAAGATGTGATCCGCCGATTACATCTGCCGCCTACATCTGCTCGTGAATGACCGGCTATTTGTAACGATGTTATTCGGAGTTCTTGTTGTAGTATGTATCTGTGCTTTCATAAAATAAGGAATTATTGTCAGAGAAGAAGAGATTCTCTGAAATTTTCCTTTTGAAGTACAACAAATTTTTGTATCTTAACTCCGACATTTACTCTGAGATTCACTAACTCTACGAAACTTGTTCCTTTATTTCTCCATAGTTCTAATACTTGAATTTCTCTCAGTTGAAAGAATGCAGTTCCACACGAGAAGTTCTTTCTAACACATGGGAAATTGAAGTTGAATCAAGTACCGCTTTACCTCATTTGACATCGCAAAATTTATGTGTTTGGATGACTCTTCGTTAGGGTTCCTTGTCTAGAGTGCCAGTTTTCTGAATATAGAATAGGGGAGTTCGATAAATTTATGATATATTTCGTTGACCAACTAAAACTTCCTGTGAATATTATTCTCAGTTGGAATAAAAATTTCACCAGTCAACCCCGATAAAACAACAACAGTAGGCTACTTAAATGTTTTCTCCGCAACACACTAGCGATGAATCTGGGTAGATATAACTGAAAATAATTATATTTCCATAAGTACGATCATAGTAACTCATTTGTGCATCGACGCAGGACCATCGATTCTGGAGAACTCTTATCTTCACTCGGAAGAATAGAAAAGGCCTCTCGAAGGAAATAATGAGTTTAAAGCGACAATAAGCGAGTATAAGCAAGTAAACATGAGCAAAGATAAGCACTAGGTACGATTCTAAAAGTTTGAACCGAATGTCCAAGAATACTGATTTACTTAACAACTTTCTAAGTAAATGCAAATTAAGGAGGGTCGAAGGCACTGTTCTAATCTAACTTCCTTTTCGGAATTCATAGGAGGTCAAACTGCGGTTAGTGTTCCTTGCTAAAGCGAACATATGACGTAAAAATTACTCGCTTTGAACGATTGTTAGCACGTTGGAGGGCACACGTAATCTTAATAAATGACACAAAATTTAGGAATATTTGAGGTAGTATTAATTACATATGAATCCTCTGTATTAGTTTCTCCTCCAATTCTAATAATTTCTTCGACATTTTCCCGGATTACGAGCTTCCTTGTGTTAAACAGGAGTCAAATACCAGTAATGCTTAAGAGTTTTATGATCAATCTTTTTGCCAATATCTTTAACTTAATAACTATAACTTTTAAATATACGATTTATCAAACATTAAATGAATCTAATAACATTATATAAGTTTAAACAAAATTAATAATTATCTGCAATATTTGAAATTTAATAAAAAAAATAAAATGTGCAGTTTCTATAACACCTTTGATCGTTGAAAATAGCATTTATATAGCACGATGTTTCAAACTCAAAGATGAAAAAAGTGACGAGATGGGAATCAAACCTGGGAAATCTTGCCCGGATCACACAGGTACTACCCGCTAAACCATCCGTTCATTTTCCACAACACTGCAGCATTTCCATCCCGACCTGATGCTCCGGGAGACCATTCGCGGTCGTCATTTTAGTATGGCCGTATTTATCCCGTATCATCTCCACATGCAGGTACACGAAAGAAATACTCGCGAACCTGTTAGTCTGAATTTGACACGAAGTGTTTTCGTCCTATTACAATTAGTTCCGACGATACATTATTCATAGTTATCTTAAGTCACAATTCGTCTCAATGGCTGAAGCTCCTCTCGTTTCCTGGAAGGTGCGTGACGTCTTTGCGAAATGAAACTCCCTCATGTCAATGTCAGCGAGCCGGAGAAATACAAGGATTATCAATTGGCGAATAGCAAATTGTCTTGCTGGAATTTGTGACATTCCCATATCACACAAGTTTAATTACTGATGAATCAAATAAAAATTAGTGTCTTTTATTTGATACCAAACTAAAGAGTTCTATGTTATGTAAGAGTCATGGTGATATTACTCTAAAATACTCTTGTCAGTGATAGTGAGTTGTAAGTATTGTGATTTCCAATATTTTGTTTTACGTTCATTAATATACCTCTTTATTTGTTCAACTGGACCTTGTTGGTTATTTAATTCTAATAATATCCATGCTAATACTGAAAGTACGCGTAATAAAAGAAAGCAAAATAATGGGCATTTCGATACCTACTTATATCGATACTTTGGATTCGATACCGATATCTAGTACCGGAATCTATACTTCCATTGTATCAGAACGACCCTCGACCCGGGATGCCAAAAGTGTGGGTTTCCTGTCAGAATGGACGTGAGATCGTGTGGCCTCTCAGTTCCTCGGATCCGAAGTGGAAGCCTGCTTCCAACGTGACGCAGAGAGGAGCGTCACTCTCGCTTATCTGTATCGTAAGTGACGTGAGACGTCATGGCCGCGGTTTCACGTGTGTGCCCCCGGTTCTGCGGAAACACGACACGAAGCAGCGACCATTCCATTTCTGTCTTCATTGAACTACGTGCAATTGTTGACCTATGATCTCATCAAACAGGTATGCAAACTTCAGGTTTTGCACATGGTAAAAAAAACATTAATTGAAATCGACGAAGACCAATTTCGAAGACTCATGGTAGCCAACCCACAAAAATGTTTTATTCTTGCCAGACTTGGCGTGAAAAGAGAATCCTTTGGAATTTGACTTTTTAACTATTGTTATTTTTTGTTTTCAACTCGGTAGTGGAGACTAGTCGCTGATTACTGAAGATGGTATTGGTTTTCCACTTCATGATCAAAAGAACAGTATATTCCATAATTTAATGATGTTATTTTACGTTTCTGTCTTTCCACAATTAAAAAAAAACCTGGCAGAGGGTATCTTAAGTTTTTGATGAAATCCTGCACATTCATTGACCTATCCGTTCTTAACTAAATTATTTCTCATTTTGATGGAATTTCTCTCATTCTCGTTTACAGTTCTCGTTGACGTAGGGCAAATGTGCTTCAAACACATATCGCTCCTTCGAAGAAACTATGATTTAAGCGCAAATTTTGTCTGAAAATGAGTTATTAATGCCACGTATACCTAAATATTTACCCTGCCTCGGGGAACAAGACGAAATTGTATCTATTGGGTTTTACATTTGGTGGTGGTTATTTCTCAACCATTTCACTGGTTCTAAAACGCGATATCTTTGAGCAGTGTTCATATGTGGAAATACATTGTCCTAAAGTTGTAAATGAATCATTTAATTATTTATTTTTCTACTAAATGTATGAGCTACAGATTTAAAATGAGAGTTCTCGACAATTATTGAATTTGTACTTGCGTCAATATTGCTGCAAAGATGCGAAATGCCCCTACATTGCTTGCATCTGCACTTCTCAAGTATAAGCGTTTCTTACGCGTCGAGGTCGCCCTGGAGTAGGTTACAAAACACATGAAATCGTTACGGAGTAATATTTTTCAGTTTTATGTATACCGTAGACACTAGCTGTTTAACAAGTGAAACACGTCTTCTGTGATCAATGTTGAAATAATGGAAACATTAAATCAAACCTTGATTCATCAACCTCTACTCTGCTTCAGTCACTCGGTGGCGAAATCTGAGTTTTGAACTGAGAATGAGTCACAGTAATGCCTCGGTTTTTTAAGACATCGAATATCCTCGATTTCGGTTTTCTCGTTTCTTCGGCTAAAAAAGAAGAATTCAAATAAATAACTCTGTTTATTTCGAATTTCACACTCGTACCCGCGTGACTCGCTGAAATTTTTTCGAAAACGAAGAATGACCTGCGCGTTCTCCTGCTGAGTGTGGAGTTGTTTTTCCTTGTATGCACATAAGCCCACAGGTCGAGCCGAATAATGAAATTGGTTTACTGTATTTTTTTGTTTTTTATTCCATGAACAGTGCTAATACTACAATGGCATTTGCGTTCATCGATTTCAAAATGTACGTAACTCACGTGAGATAAAAACACGTGTTAAAATCCCATTGCTCCTGTTAAGTGTACCCCTTGCTCGTAAGTTAACCTTTTCGTTTTAGTTCCATTACGGGACCAAGATATGTTTCGAGAGTAAGCAGTCCTGCCAAGGAAGTGAGGAACATTTTTTTATTAAATTATTATTATCTTTAGTAAATTGTTATATAATTAAAATTATATTAATTCTCCTCAAAATGTTTTTAGTATTTTTGTAGTCTATATTTTGGAATGTCTAGCAGGAATTAATCAGATGTACTTTTATTCATTTGGAAATAATTGCCTCGGTTTTCGCCGGTTGTTTGTGGATGAGTTATCGACAGATAGATTTTTACTTCCCTGGAAGCTTTTTGTGACGGGTGTAAAGGCTGTGGAGTGATCTCCCACTTCAAAGTACAATTCTATCGGTATAACGCTATAGCAAAAGTAGTTCTGTCAACGGAGAATTATCTCTTTTAAACGTTTAAAGTTTGTATAAATAAATGGATGCAATAGTACATGCTTACATCGATTTTACCTTTTAAAATATTCCTGATCATTTAAGCAAGATATATTAACTATTCAATATTTGAATGAAATATATTGTCGCTTGTGCGAAAAGATGTTATTTTCCGGAATAAATTACATTCTGAATCTTTTAAACAAATAGTTTTTTAAACTTCAGTCAAAAATCTACATGAATTTTTGACCTATTTTTTATGGTCACCGGACAATATGAAGAGATATTTAAACTTCCGATCGCGGTTTCCGTCCTGCCCGCTTTTGTCAATACATCATGGACGTACAGGCTAATGGCAGGCCGTGATTATTACTAGTTACGTTCATCCATGAAACTAACTTGCGAAGTAATTTCAGTATAAGCAAAGAAGATAATTAGTCGTATGAATGATTTGACTAAAATTGCCCGGTAGAACTACCTAAGATTTTAAAATAGTGCCCCTTCATCCCACATTTACTTAACGAGCATTCTGTATCAGCTTATAGGTGTGATATGAAAAAATGTGTAGTGAAGCAGTTAAATTCGGTTTACTCTTATTTTTTTAGGTTCTTCCACGTAGTCTACTGATCAGTCGCAGTGCCTTCTGAGCAGTGTATGCTGTTTGAATTCCCCTAATACAGAAGCAATTCTGACACGATTTTATTCACTGATCAGTAGACAATTTTATAAATTACGACGAACTGTTTTTTCGGGACAAATCGTATAAACGAACATTGCACGTACTCTCAATATTTGTTGTAAATTGAGTTGAAATTAAATCTTTTTATATGTAGACAGTTGTTAAAGCAAACCTATTTTTAAAAGTAAACTTCTTTATATTTGTCCTTGAAACACTAATTATACTACACGTGCGCGTCGAAAATACATTTTGTGCCCTAAAAATGGTTAGTAATAATGTCATATTATTCGACATTTTTACAAGTCTGGCGTCGTCAAGGCCCATTTGGATCGGATAGTATTTAGTATCCACACTGATACACAGTCATTCGGTTCTTTTTGTATCACTTATGCACATTCCCTGGGCCCCCGCGCTCTAACTACTCGCCCAAATGGTGAACGAGTGTAACATAGTGTGATTTCGTACTAAAGCAGGATAATTCCGGACTAAAGAAATCTTGTGTTCATATTTATAGGACACAAATCTGCTCCGACGGACATTAAATTGAGAGTGGAAGAAAAATATTGATAAAAAATCTTATTAATATTTTCTAATTCCTTTTAATGAACAGATATCCGAACAATTGTAATTAAGTCCTTCAAAACATTAATAAGCGTAAAATTAATAAGTGGAGTCTAATATTTCTATTAGCCTCTTCTGCATTCCATCAATATCAAGAAACACTTTCATTCTGGAAACCTCTTATACACGTTTTCTTGAAAGGATGAATGTGTATTTTGTGCCCTTTATGACAGGAAACATCTTTGATTGGTTTTATGGTACACTCGTGATGATACTGTGTGTATGTATTACATGCACTATGAATAGGCAGTTCCAGAAAGAGAAGGATGAAGAAAACATCATTAAAAAGAAAAGATGAGGAAATATATCCACATAATGACTCAGTTGAAGATGTGGATAGCATTAAACATTTTTTATAAATGTACCAATTGATATGGTGAAATGAAATTAATTAATTAATTGTTGTTCTGGCTTGCCTCGGTGAAACTCTGCGTTCGATTTCTGCTCAGAAAAAATGTAATTTTTCCCTTCAAACATCTCAGTTCATGTGGTTATGCTGGAAAAGTGAACCCTTTGCGACTTTCAGCCTCAGTGTTAAAATTGAATACAGCAATCTGGATTATATGTAGACGACATGTATTACCAGTGTCTAGTGAGTAAAACCCGTGTAGAATTAACCACTAGCACTCATGTCCGTATGCCATAGTTGGCTCGAACGACAAGAAAAGTTACAAATGGCAGCGGTTCTCATTCTCCTTATTTCTTGAGCACAATTTGCAACGAGGTCGTAGAAACAATCTTGGTGAATGCTCGTTCTTATCGAGATCATTTGAAAGAGACACCCACTCGCAAGTCGAAAACTTCTCGTCGCCTCATTGGCTCGGAATGGCGTCGTGTCTCGTGTGACGCGCGTGAGTCTGCGCACGCGTCGCACAGTTCCTGCAGCGCAGCTCCTCTCTTGATATGCTAAGATGCGACTCACGCGTGCAGCGCCGTGACTACTTCCATCCCGCTCTTCCCCCTCCCCTTCCCACACCGTCGCGCGCACGGCGCCCCGATGCAGCAGCAGCGGCGGCGACGACGTGCTCATTCGTGACGTCATCTCCCGCAAGTGGAAGAGGTTTGTCAGCTGGCAGTGCAACGGAGTGGGGGAGAGGGTCACGCGTGCTCTGCACTCCACCTGACGAAGCAACTGCTGCGAGCTCTATTGCGCATCGTTTTTTTAATGGGCGTTTACTTTGCAAACCAATTGGGGGAAGGGAGGAGGCTCGTACAAGTATGTTGTACTTATAATTAGGGCTCGAATTTTGCATGTTTTGCATATTTTCCCCTGACTTTCTATGGTTTTGAGGAATTAATTACTAGCATTTTTAACCTCGTGGGACAGTTTGAATTTCATTAATTAGTGCATGTAAATACATATTTTTGAAGATTTTTATTTGAACTTTGTAATTCTGAGGTTAAATTTCTGCAATCAATAAAAAAAATATATGTTTATTATTTATATGTGGCTTATATTGTATGAACGACCTCAGAGGTTTTACTCAGCTAACTCAATTTACTCTTGAACTTTCTTAGTAATCAGTAGATACAGACACATTTTTTTAAATGAATATTTTGAATTTTTAGTGCATTTTTTCGACTTCTTAAGAGTATATTTTGAATTTTTTAGTGCATATTTTTATAGTGCGTATCTATCCGAGCCCTGCTAATAACTATCTACGTTCATACTATAAATTTCATTTTCGTACTTTATTAACGATTTACTTCGTGATTTTTATTTCCTTACCCAGCGTCGCTCGGAAGTTTTAATGATTTGTTCCTGACGATTTCACTTAATTTCACGAAGTTTCATAAATATAATAGTATATTCCAACCATAAATCGAATATACTTATTTGATGGTATATCTAACACAACAGCTCACCCTAAGAGTCTCCCTTGCCGATGCTTGTACTCATCCTTACTCGGGGACTTTTACAAGTTCACTTTCAATTAGATTTCATTATTTGATGACATCAGAATTGACAATAAGAATTAAAAATACCAGAAAATGCACTATAATCTTTCTACCTTTATCGCTGAAAATGATTTAATATTTTATGTTGAGTTATGCGTCTTCAAAAAGCTTGTCACGCAAAATGTTCAGTAAAGTAGATACCAATTAATTTGTTTTTTGGAAGGGGATTATACAAAATTATTCCTGAATGATAGGTCATTCTGAGTGGTTGATGAATATCAGCCTTATGACGAGTGTTGTTTTCGTGAACTAGACTGTTTCTTCCAAAGCAGGGGTGGGATTTTTATAATTTTGTCTTCACAAGCACGACTACTTCATAAATGTATATGCAAAGGAGAATATTTAATTCTCTAAAGAAAGTTTTACATGAATTTCGGGGGCGAGACTTACATATAATCCGAACTATTATCTTTTGGATTCTAAAAGTTTGAATACTCTGAGCGGATTGACCCCAGAATATAATGCCGTATCGTAAGTGAAAATAAACATTTTTTTGTATTGTTGTATTTGTAAATGGGAAATGTAGCGTGCTATTGAAGCTTATCTACGTGGAGCGATAGGAGTTGGGTGGTAGGTCAGTGTTAGTAGGTGGGCCGGTTAGCTGGGTTTACCAACAACTTGGGCCACGTGGAGGGGTTAGTAGAAGTGGTTAGTAGTTGGTTATTGATAATAGGAGGAGTTGGATAGAAGAAGGAAGGTTGGCTTTTCAGTAGTCACAGCTATATGAACTGGGACATTAATATGAAAAGCTACAAATTTTCTGACCCCATCGGGAATCAAACCCGGAATGACTTGGTGAGAAGCGACAACGCTAACATTTGCAAAATACGCGCAGAGAGAAACGTGTTGTCTTACAATGTTGACGAAAATTTGGAATGCGTAGCACAATTTGTTTTGTTTGGAATTTAGATTATCAATGAGGTAATTCCATTTGAGATTGTCCTGAATATGAAGCCTTAAAATTTGGTTATCTTGACGGTTTATATTTGTTGTTCTCTTATACTTTATCATCCTCTTATACTTTATCACGCGATTGTTATATGATACTGATTAAATTCCTTTTCTCACGCATGTTGTTTTTAATCCTTTTTAAGGGCTCTAATGACCTCGCTGTTGACGAGCCCTATAGCCCCACAAAAAAAAATCCTTTTTATTTATAATAGTTTATTTCTAACTGTACGCTATCTTCTCACGGCTCTGTACATTATCTCTGTAGACCCATCCTGGCCCGGGATTTCTCCGTTTTTCCTTTGGGTAGTGGTGGATTTTCTATTGGTGGGAACGTCATTAATACTTTTGTTTTATTAATCTCGAATTTTTACTGCACTTATCTACAATTCACTTTGTAATAATAAATGGATATCAGTACATATTTATTAAATATTTTCATTCCTAAATATTGTAACTTCCCTTGATCGAACAACTGCCCTTGGGCCTTTGATCGGAATTCATGGGGATTCCCTTGCTTGTTTCCGGAGAATAACTTAGTTTATTATCCCCCACGTGGTTACATACAGTTCGCAACTGCTTTTCTGTCAATAAAATTTATTTGTTTAACAATTAATATCTCAGGACAGTGATTCGTTGATAAGTAAGTACTTGCCGAAGTATGTATTTTCTTTACAATTCGCGGATCCACTGATCGCGGGCGATTTTTCTTCGATCTTTTTCCCTTGTAACAAATGAATGGGCCAAATGACAATTCTACTAAAGTACAGAGGAAAACGAAATAATTGTTCCCCAGATATTTGAGTATTATTCGGTTTCAGCTTTTAGACTGACTGGGAACATCCCCATATGGTTTTGGGTACTCAGATGGTTAACCCTCGAGGATAAAGTCGACGAGGCTAATATTGATACTTTGACATTTACGAGGACAACAATCTATAAAAACGCTTGAAACCATACGATTCAGGAGGGGAAATGGAGGGGGAGCGTTTCCGATTCTTGATGGAAGTGCTGATTAATGGCATGCGATTATGAGTAGTTATATGCAGCCGCGAATGAAAGAATTTAGTTGTTGATTCGAATAGAAAATATCTTTTTAATAAGAATTTTCAGTCGAAAATACACCGAAAACGACATGCATTATATCATGAAAATAGAAGAGCTAAATTGAAGCATATAATGGCGTGGTCAAAATCACGCGCAACTGGTATTAGCATCATGTGACGTCACCTGATAGTAAATACCCACCCACTGCCAACGAAGCCTACGCACTGATTCTGAAGGATGGCAGTAAAATGCGGATTATCTGTCACAGTTTTGAATCGGGGTGCTAGCTCTGTTTGCAGAGCGCTGTTGTTGACTATAAGGTGACGTCATGACTGCCAGGATCAAATCGTGATTTCCAAAGCGAAAGAAAAATTATACTTCAATATCAAGTTTTAAACTATTTTAAATTTTTTAAAAACATCGAACAATATTTTAAAAATACTTTAAAGTAATTATGAAGCGTGGAAAAGTCTACGTAGAAGCCGTGAGGTGCCCTATGAATACTGATGATCACGTTATCTCATACAAACACGCGGCTCTTTAATTGTGGCTTTTCCGAAGTCATTTTTGTTTGTGTTCTCGTTTAGAATAATTTCATTTTTCAGTCTACATTTACTGTTGAATGGTACTCCTATCGTTTTTTCCATCGTTGAAACGTATTTTATGAGAATAGAGTTTCTTCGTAAGAAAATAAATAAACCTATTATTTCCAGTTGTCATCTAAAGACAAACTGTAATCTCTCAAAGTATATGATTGTCTTTGATGCTCCCCGAAAAGCTATTTCTCCAAATATTCATTTGACATCAATTAACAAGAAATTTTCTTTTAACCAATGTATGTAATTTCTCCATTTGTTTTCGATGGTCCACCTTCCTGTTCTGTTCATCGATATACTTCATAGAAATGGTAAAATGAAAATGGTTCTTGCCACTTTGTTGTTTTCAACTATTTCTCTCATTTTGAAATGACTTATTTCATATTATTGAAGAAAAATGTTGCATGAATTCTCGGATAATTGGGTTCTAATTTACGTTTGTCTGTGAATGAAATACATATTAAAATTTTATGTTGTAGTAAATTCATACTTAATGCGGGGAAATGTATCTTAAACGATCAATTCTCATGATCCGAATTTATGACATGTATGGAGGGGTAAGATAAAATATTGAAATTACAATACTGTCCCCACCTTGGTCTGAAAGCGATTTAGCGCGTCGAATCAATTTCTTCCGCTTGAATATTGAGTCGCCGGCTGCACGCAAATGAGGAGAGGGTGTGCCTTGAGCTTCCAACCCGTGGCCACCTCATCGCTGTTTGCTCAGAAGCGTCCCGTTAGCACTGCTGCACTGTCGCTCAGGGAGACGCGCCAACGGAAGCCCGATGTCTACAGAACGCCGCTGACCAGAGCCACCGAGACGGGAGACGACGACATAGGGGGCAGTTTCCACCAGACCCTAAGAAATGGGGCCCTTTGAGGGTCTACGATGCTCTTAGACGAAATACATTTTTAATACATCACTGGAAAACATAATTTAATTTGTCATATATTTGGTAGAAGTAAAGTTACAGTAAATGGAGGAAGATAAGATTTGTTTGTGATATACCTAAAGCTGTAGAGTCTTTAAATATTCTCTTATTCATTAATTACGTTAATGCATCGTCTACAGCGACGGACAGGGCCACGAACCCCGGACCTCCTGCATGTTGGTGTAAGGAGATTGGAAGTCGAAACGGGTAGTGTAGAGGATAGCACCCTGCGCGGGCAGAGCGCAAAGTCCCGTGTTTGTGACTTGGTCAGTCGCCAGTTTCACCAGGCTGTAGATCTGCTCACCACCTGGTAGATCTGGTAGGCCGTAGGCTACCACCTAGTAGGCTGTATACCTGGTTACCACGTCTGTTTCACAACCAGCAGTTTGTAACTGCTTTTCGGACAATAAATTTATTTATTTAGATAAAGCAACCTTTCCTCCACAAGTAGGCACTCGGAAGTTAAGTATTGAAATTATGTTCATGTCTATTTTAGAAGCTAAGATCTATTAAATGAGTATGTTAAAAATGTATTGAAACATTTTCGAACGTTTATTAACTATAAACGCCCACGGATTGGGAGGAGGGGTGGAAGAGTAGAAAAGTAGGAAGAGAGTTGTGAAGGCCCAAAATTCAGTATCTGCCCAAGGCCCCCCGAACCCTCTCGGCAACCCTTTGACAATTCCGAACAAATCTTTGATATAAAAAACAGAAGATGAAGTGACATCGAAAAGATAAATCAATCAATTGATTATTAACAATTTTCATTTTTGTAGTCGATGAATTAATACAAATAATTCGTGTTAGTGGGTGCGAGCGAAGAATTCGCGGTCGTACATGAGATTATAAACCTATGGACCCACTATCGTGAAAGCAATAAACGGCCATTACAACGCTTTTCTAGTATTTCGTTTTTGAGGTAAAGAAACGTAAAAATAAACGTAATTTTCTTTATTTGGTTCAACGATAGTTAAAATTTTTACTATGTTATGTGAACATTATCGAAGTTAATCGACGCTCGAGTACAGAGTAGTTAGTTCATAGCATGTCTGTTACGAGACATTCTTCATTTAATCCTCCTCAGCGGCGACTGGAAGAAAATCTAGGACCTTTTCACATTTTGAATATAATTTACATTTCAGGAAATAAAGAGGAATAGGAAAAAGTTAAGATTTACGACTAGAATCCCAGTCCTATCCACAAAGTGATGTATGTAATAATGTCTCATTTGTGGCAATGGGAAGAGAATGTCGAGAGCAAATTTGATATTAACAAAAAGTTACGTTTTAATAACAAGAAATAGCTATTATTAAATGAAACCATCAATCGGTAATGTATATTTTAAATTATGGGTCCTACCACGAAGGCAAACTCTTGTACTTACGAATCACATAATCAAATGAAGACAAACCCCGTACATAAGATGCGACTGAAAACCCTCTATCCAATTATAGTCATATTTATAATAACTAATGAAAAGTAATAGAGAAAGACAAATTGTTATGTTATAAGCACCCAAAGGAAACAAAGGATTGTACTGTACATGCAATCAGATAACAAGGAACAACTTACAAGTTTTGAATACTACCCATTTTATTTATAAAATTAAATATATCGAAACGAGTAATCCTCATTAGGTTGTCTCTCCATTTTATGATGTTCTCATTCTGTTCCTTATGTGGCACCCAAGCTGACGTAGTGACTACGGCCGATCTCTTCGGCATGCCACCCCATGCTACGTAGCCTACGAGAAATTTCTCCGCGGGGGGCTCTAGTACATGTGGAAAGAACAAGAACGTTTTTGTTGAACTTTGGCCGCATCTCCCTGGCAAACCCCTACCTCGTACGTCAAGGTGTGGTATGGAACATTCAACCGGTGTCATATGAGGACAAATGTACTGTTTTAAATTGACGTGACCCACCAATTATTTTTACGAGAGAACATTTACTTATATCGAAGGAAAAACGTTTACACTGAGAAAACACAATGGATGTGAGAACTCTAGGTTTAGATGTGAGATTCAAATTCAAAGGAAGAGTAGGTACTTTACCAACCTTTGGACGTGATATCGCAACCTCATTGTTCGGATACGATAAGGTTGGAATGTCACTTCTTAAGATTGATTATGTTATATTGAATAAAAATGTACCATTGTCATTGTAAGCTGATGGTCCCGAGTTCGAATCCCGGTACCGTCTCCCATTTTCATTCTATATAACATAATTAATATGTTACCTGACGATGTGGTTAACCGCAATTTAAGTGCTTTATGTATGCCACTTCTAAAGGTTGATATGTCGTATTCAAAAGTTGGGATGTCATATACAAAGGTATGGAGAAATCATTTCCTTCCTCTAAATTTGCATCTCACAAACAAACCTGATCTTTATTAAAGTGTACTTTATTAAAGAAACATGGTACAATACAATTGGTAGCTGTCGAAGGGAAAATATTTTCTTCGACGAAACTGCATGAGAACGTAAACATATTTGTGAAGGCATCCTCTTCACCTAAATCAGTCGAAGGGTGGGAGACGGACTACGTTTAAAACACTATAACTGAAATTTAAATTTGCTTCTAAATCACGACGGCAGATTATTGACAATTTGTGAAATTTTACTATTGCTTCACTGATGGAAATAAACTAGCAGAATTTTTTAAATTAAAAATAGGACATAGTTGGCTCGAAACGAAAACTTGGATAAAAATGACGAAGTTTTAGGAAAAATATTCCCGAGAAATTCGAGAAAATCACCACACTCGTTGCCAAAAAACGAATCCAGGCCAAAAATTCATAGACTCGAACCACGAATCTTATGCCTCATACGTCATGGTGCGTATAAAGTCTCCGGAATAGCATATATTCTTTAAAAGAGTTCTGTTTTTACCTACATAATGTAACACAAGCACCTTGTCATTCAGCCTAAAATTGTATCTCAGTCGGAACAAATTTCCCAATGTTTGCGATAAACGTATGCTTGAAAACGAATTAGAAATTTGAGTTGACTAAAAAACCACCCAGCTGGAATTTTATTTACGTTGCATTTCACAGGCAATTATATCCTGGTACATTTTGGTTAATCTTACTCAACACCTCAATTGCTTCTCATCACTTTTTCTGGGTACATTTTGATCAGAATGTTACGAAGATTAATTAAGTGTTTTCCAATAAAATTCTGCTAAAATAAACGAACTGCTGCTAAATACATAAAAGATCAGTGAAAATTGTAACTTCATCTATTAAATTAATAAATTTGCCCCTTGGTAAGATTTACGGACATGTTTCTCTCCGTATAGAAATACATTGAAAGGGACGTACTTTATTCTTGGATATCTTTTTCGAGTTGAACTCCACTTCACTCGGATGTATTGAAAGTAGCTCCTCAATATATGTGGTTACGTATCTAATTTTTCAACGTCTTAATTTTCATTCGTCTTATTTCTTTTTTCGTTTCGTGATAAGTATTTATTCACTATTATTAGACTCAGAAAACACAAATGAAACAGTCTATAGCTTCACGGTGTGATGTATAACTGTTAGATAATACTATCAAATAATTCTTTGTAAAATGGCAATTTGATGGGGAACAGAATATCTGAACATGGAAATGAATATAATTGCTTTAGAAATATTATAAGAGTGTCTCAATGAATTCTCAATTTATTTTCATAATATTTGTCAACAAGAGATGCAATTTTTCGTGGCATCTGAACGATAATTCATTTACACATGAAATACAATGTTGCGCATATCTTTGAGCGTTCCTAAAGGATATTCATTTCCTAATTCTTAAATTATTTCTCTGTTCCAAATCCTCTCCTGTTTCTCAACAAATGTTTTAATGATCCACAAAATTGCCTGCACGATCTGAACGTATTACCGTACTACGATCTCAACAATGTCTCCAGTCCCTTTTGCATGTGCAACTTCATTGCGTACCCAATACCTATGGCGTTTAGACCAAACAAATAAAATTCAGAAACTAGTAATACTCAAAAGAGAGAGAAACAGAGTAATACTAAAAAGTTGACAAAACCAGTAAATTATAATGATGAGGAGGAGATAAATATTAATATACAAGGAACAAAACAATCGAAAAGTTCAGTATTATTCAGTTCATTCTGATATTTTTATCTCGTGGGGAACTTGACTATTTTAAAACACGTCACTTTTATTTTTACTTTTCTTGATTTTCTTTTCATTGAACCCTATTGCATCAATGACGTATTTTGAGTCTTTCTCATGACAAACTATTCAAACAAAATACTCCAAATCGTTCAAATTTGTAGGAAATGCCTAACGCGTTTCAAAACAAGGCAAATATCCTTTAAAATTAGTATCTATCATTAGTTTAACTTAACTCTCGAGTTTTCTGTTCGTGGGGGAGTCATGAATACTACTATTTAAGGAAAAATATTTCGTTGTACTGTGCTTAATTTCAGGGAATTTGAGAACTGTCTTTGATTTTAAACCTATTTTAAATAATATCTGCACTTGAAAGAACGTAATATGAGCAAAAAACATAAGAGAAGTAATTTAATAGAAGAACACCCCCCCCCCTTTCCTTCCTTCAGCCGACTGCTTCCACGAAAGGTCATTTCTTCAATGTGAGCGAATTCGGTCGCACATTAATCTGGATGGGTCGGCGGCAGGAAGGACATTCTATCCATCGCCAGCCACCAACTTCGCTTCAAAGTTCACGACAACTAATTGGTGGAGTTTAAGATTTTGTAGCATTTTCCGGGTGACACCTTCGACAAAACATTGACTCGTAACACAGTTACCTTGAGAGCTCAATCAGCTCTTGTCCTTGTCTGTAGGTTGTTCGACAGGCGACGAAGTGATTGTCTCAAGTTACGTCAATATTTTTCCGATATGGGTTTGGAAGGTGAGGTCTGGCGGAGAGTAGCGCTTCTCAACCCCATGGAATGGTCGAGTGATCGTGTAGTGTGAGTTGACACCATGGGTCTGTTATTGTTCGCTGTTAACCACGTCGGCAAACTTGTAGGTCGTGGAAGTTTGAACGCGGCGCAACTGCACCGGGGCCTAACTACGTTAGAGCAATTGACAGGGCCGCTCTTTTCGCGTTCGCCTCGCTGTGCTAACGAGCTCCACACGTCTAGAGCAGGCTTTACCTGCCCTCCCCTCCCCCTCACATACACACAAAATCAGTAGGAGCTACGCTTTCTTCTCTGATATTGGCCTCGAACTCGTCCATCCGAAGACGTAATAGTCTTCGATGATGCTGAGTCTAAACGGTTTCGAACAGAAAAGAAATAACTGTTTTTTTTCACGCTACATGTTCGATATGAGAAACTTATCGGTTATAATACCGGAGACAATACTTCGGTTGATCTCAAACAGAAATCGCAATTTTATCCTCGATGGAGTTGAAAACCGGACACCTTACCACCAACCTCAAGACGCCTTTATAAGTTTGTATTTTCTGTTATAACATTTTTTAAATATTTTCGCGCGTTCCTATCTTTCAGTATCTGTTAAAGTATGGAAGAATTTTAGAAAGGCCGGTAGAAATTGAAAAATCAAGTCAAATATTTTAAGCTACATAAAAAGTTTATTATTATATTGGAATAATTACATTATATTGAAGGGTAATTAATGTCGCAAAATATTTGGACCAAGGGGGACCAAATTTCACCTCCAACTCGGAATGGGATGGCGAATTTTCCCAGCTCCACTCATTCCCTGTATTCTAATTTCTGAAATACTTTTATCTGGATTTCCTCCATAAAAACCTTTTCCATTACAGTGGTTCCATTAAAGCCAGACACTGTTCCTCGTTCCTTTTCTACGTCCTCCGTTCTCTTCACGAGTGAAATGTTAGTCTACACTTTCAGAGACCACAATCGATTCAATGAAAATTTAAGGACGTATAAATATTGCTAAAAAACTTCTACTTAAATGTTCTAAATTAAAGAACGGTGGGGTATTCTTCCCCTTTCTTGCTTCATCTAAAGGTGTTGGATATTAACCTTCAAATAACCATTTACAGTATGGGTTTGTGGAAAAAGTTGCATTTTTTCTTAAAAAATGTGCCTTCCGTTGTACCAATCAAGTATTTTAATGCAAAATATTTCCTTAGAAGTTGTATCACGTAAAGGGAAAACTCCAGGTTCGATCTATTTCGTGTTTCGTGTTAGTATTAAACATATTACAGAACAATGTATTTCCTGTATAGTTCAAGTTGCTCTTTTAAATTGAATTTCGTCAGATTTCTTGGAAGTAAGAAACCCAAACATAATGAAGTTGTTTTGGTACTTTCTATTTCAATAACATATCTTATGGCAAATTCACAATGAGTAATTCGTATTTAAAAATCGATAGTTAACATTTGAATTTGAAAATGGTTCGAACATTTCTCTCGAGCTCATGTTCAGTTTTCGAGAGAAGTTGTACGATACAGGTAATGCAAAAGTCTTTCTGAGAAATTCTTTTCATTGAGAATTCAAAATTGCTCCCTATCAAACTGAAGTAGATAATCTTCTATAACCACTGCGTTGAATTTTTGGGTGCACTGTTTCCACGATTTGAAATGCCAAATTTTAGAAAAATTCCATTTTATCTTTATTATTTTAAATAAACACAAAATATTCATTGAATTCACACCATCAACTGGCTGAAGACAAGACAGGTTTCTTGGCTTATTTGTTTAGTCGAATGATGTTTGATCTACATATTGACATGAATGATTTTAATAACATTTTACTAATTAAAATATATTGTATAACATAAAACTGAAATAAATTTTTACTTACTGAAAATAATATTTCCAGAAAAAAAAACATTTTACACATGTATAACATGAAAGCTGAAGTATTTGGATCTTTTAAATACATAGGTAAGGTTATTAAACATGTAAATAACGAATGAAACTTTTTTCTTCTTGAGCATCCATGAATTTGATTTTATACGTATATTTCTTTCGTGTACCTTCACATGGAAATTAGTGGTCACACATTTTAGTTTAGTGCTACTGGTTTTCCGTCTCAAAGAGACCTCCTTCCCTTGGGCAAAATATGTTTGTCAACATTCAGATTAAAGCCACTTTCATTGACAAAACAAAGAAATAAAACATTTCCGTTGGTGCAATCTTATTTGTTACGCCTGAGACAGTGGTCACTATTTTCCACGCACTTTTCTGAAAATGTTCTATTCGACTAATGTTCTTTTTTTAATTTTCCTCTTACCAAGAGGGAGGAAAGCTAATCAATAATTGCCAAAGGTGTTATAGAATTAATGGAAGAACATCGCCCTACCACACGTTTCCAGCAAATACTTATAAATTTTGGTTTTCTCTTGCGAAGGAGTCTTTCTTTTTCTGCCACTTTAGAAAGATGGTTGAACGATCTAGAAACTCGAAATAGAAACCAAAACAATAGCTGAGCAATGTAAAAGACGAAGTCTTTAGGAAGAAATTCGGAAAGCATTCAGAACGCTTTTGTTGACTATCGATAGTAATCGAGGGTTCTCCACGTCTCGTTGTAACTCATGAAAGGCAATTGAAGAAGAGGCCAATCGTTGAAATAGCGTAGTTATCTGTGTTATCACTTCCGCAAAGTACTTTTACGATCCAGACATTAGAGATAATTTCTATTCCTCCGCTAAACAGTTTTGATATGGAATGCGGTTTTGCATTTGAAAACCCTTGTTCATCGTAATGAGGGACGAAATTGAATTAATGAGCTTGCCTGTTATTTCTACAACACATTTTACTTGCATTCATTTGCGCTTGAAGAAATGCTATGCTTCGCAGGTGGTTTCGCGTATGAGTTAATGGAGCAAGACTAAGTGAAGATATCATTTCTAAACTTGGCTTCGCAAAATGCCGCAATTAATTGTTCCGGGGCATTGGAAGCATTTATCCATCGGTTAAAAGCAAAACACAACTTTTCCAATTCAAATTATTTTGGGGGAACTTAAATTTTGCGGAATCATTTTGGAAAAGTTTTCAATCTGTGGGATAGTTCTTCACCATTTTGTATCCATCGAACCCACATGCGTTGGAAGAACAATACTCATATTTCCTTTGGCTTTTACAACGTGATTATTTTGCTCAGGATTTCTGGGCCACAATAATTCATAATATTTCGGAAGGGTTTGGTCTTGGCGAGAAGACGCCTTATAATCTAAAAAGAAACTCATCTGTGAGAATCATTAATATTTAATTTTTGGAATCACTCTACCGTGCTAAGCAGACTATCTTTCCCTAAGAACTCTGGTTCCTCTTATTTGGAAAATATTATATAAAAGATTTTTGCCAGTTTTATAAACCAAATTATGTTCCTCACATCGCTTGGGACATAAGAGTGATGAGTTTGTGACGTAATCTTTCAAAAAGGAACAAATAAAAGGTGAAACATAAGGAATAGACGGGAAAATACTTCCCTCGTCATTTACGAAGGAAAGGCATTTTCTCTAATTATGTAACGTACAAAGTGCTCAAGTCTTTTGAGGTTATCTTCTAGTCGCATGTATCACTAAGGCACTAAACACAGTTTATTGCCGTGCTTAACTTCAATTTCCACATGGGCTATCTTATCTGACATGGCCGAAGTACAAATAACGTTAGTAGTGTAAAACGTATTATACATTTATTTTGCATGAGCACATCAACAGTGTTACAAAATGGACACAGATTTGAATGTTGTCTGGAAAATGTCGATCTCTGCTTCTTATTAATTTGTAGGTTTATGCCCTTTCGAAGTAAAAAAAAATGCACAGTTCATTATTGGAAAACGCGAAGAACATTCGTATTAAGTTGATATTTTTAAGTATTTGAGATGATGAAATTTAACATCAGACTTCTGTCTGATCAGCAATTATACTGACTGCGTTTTCAATTCAACAAAAAGTTCATAAAATCACTTAGGAAAGAGCACGCTGCTCCCTATTTTAGGTTATTTTAATTTGGCACTTCTGAGTAAAAGTTACATTTTTTTTATTTCATATTATTTGTAATACGAAAGTAAGAATGCGGAAACCCAGGATTCAATAACAGTTGCAACTTTACAAGGCCGCTGAATAAACTTTGAAATTCTTCAGTCTTGTAAAATAGGCTTTTATTATAATCAATGCAAATGTCCGTGTTTTTTATTTTCCTCCATGGAAGGATTCTTATCGAACTGACAAAACATATTTTATTCATCACTGTTTTGTCAGACTGAGTTGCGATTTACGTGGCTTTAAAAAGTGAACATTCAATATTTTGAATCAAATTGTGATAACTGTATGAGCAATCTGTATTACCGTATATTGATTTGATGTGACTGAGAGTTAATGTGCGCTCCTTTCGAGAGAGGAAATGTAATCGTCAGTACAATCGGATGAGGTGAAGCGAAATGCTAGGATTTTATGGGAATAGCATAGGAAAGATAGAGATTTGATGAAGATGCTGTCACGTTTTCAGTGTATAACAAAATCCTGAGATCTTACCCACGAAGAAATCAGAAAAAGAGTAAGTGGGAAGAGAGAAATGAAAGATAACTATTGAATAGATGAATAAATGTGAGCTGAAGAATATTTTTCAACAAGCTCAGGATGAGGACAAAGATAAATAGGGGAACGTTTAATTTATGATGAAATTGGTAAAGAGTTGGCGTTGTGTTATTCATTTTCCCTAGAGCGCTGAGACTCTCGCTACTTTAGAGATTGAGCCAAGTAATTAGTCTCTCAACTGTCCTCGACCCGCTTGTTCTGCACATTAGCCACCTATTATCTATATCTGTTTGACAAATGTATTTATTTATAAGAACAAAAAATGTTCCGATATTGAAATCTAAATTAAAAAAGACGAAAAATGATTTCAAACACGATGTAATTTCATTAAATAATCAGTGCAGTGACGTTAAATTACGTGACGATTTACAAATTATTTTTTATTCATTTCGTGATTGGTATCAATTTTTCGTTATTCCTTACCCATATTTTAAAAAACCTGTGCGATATCTTTATAAAGGATTTTTTTTCAATCAGAGATCGTCGATAGGTGAGTCAAAGTGTAGTAACTTTACCAAAAGTAATACAACATGACTGCCTAACAAGAATTGCCAACTTCTACGAAACGAACCCTCGAAAGTCACTCACGAAATGGAATAAATTTCAATAGTAGTCATAAAAGCGATCATTTGGTGTTAAAAAATACAAGTTACTAACTCAACAAACCAAGACACGAATCAATATTCATTTCACACGCTCTATGCTGAAAGAACAGAGCAAGTGAACTGAATCGGTGGCTGATGAGACATATTTAAGTTTAAAGAAATCTGGATGTACTGCCAACATAACGTGAGGTACACCTGTCATTATCCTTATGAGTGATGGCGTTGGCTATTCCATGTACATGCCCTGTTCCAACATCAAGCCAGGTAGAGTGGCAATAAATAAAATAATAAGTTAATAATATATTGTCAAAGGAGCAGTTACAAACTGCTCACGACAACGTTGATGATAGTAAATAATTTACTGCCTCTACTTTACTCTAAAGTAATAAACACGGTGCATTCCCATTCATTTTTTTCTTAGGTTACATTTTCTAGGAGCAAAGTTGTACGACTTCGAATATAATTGCGGACCAAACACGGGTGAGAGACGGATTACTTGGGTCGATGTCGCAGGTAGCCGGAGACTCGGCGTTAGGCTTCGCCTTGGAAGTGGACGACGTGGGAGAGAAGCGGAGGGAGCAATGCAACGCGCCTCACCCGGAAGTGGACGGCCGTTGTCTGCGACGCCGCCGACGCCAGCGCTCCAATGTGGCGTGGCGGGAGAGATAAGGCGCGTGGTGGAGCGACCGCCGGCGTGGCGTGGCGCACGGTCGCGTTCCGTCACTGCCTTCCGTCGCCATCTTCCCGACATTCCTTCCCTTCGCTTCAACAATGAGGCGGGCCACATTAATGCGCATTTGTAAATACATATTTTATTACAACATACGAAGAACAAGGCATTTAAATGTATCAAAACTTTCGAAATGGCTGATCTCGATTGCGTAAAAACCCATAGATATTTGTTTGTTATGATAAATGGACACATATTTCAAAACGCATTACATTTTCAACAATACAACATTAGAATGTTCAGTAGAATATCCAATTAAATTTTCAGTCAGGCGAAAATAAAGGACAAGGTTGCTTCTGGGCAGGAGGCCACTTCCAGACGAAGGTTGTAAGTACTTGCTTGTTGAGGTTCTTGGTCAATCGTTACTGGTACGTAGGATGCACAAAGAAGATTTGATGAGGCAAAGAAGATGACAAAGAAGAAGAGGAGGATGGGAATGAGGAAGAATTTTATATTCTTTGAAATTTGTTCTAATGAAATTTCCCTTTTACTATTCGAGGACCTTTCTACTAAGATGCTATGGAAGACTTTTCTAACGAGGAAGGCAGGGGCGGATCCAGCATGTGATTTTGGGTGGGGGGCGAAACTTTGTCAACTTTGCTCTCCCCCCCCCCTATAGTTTCGTTTCCGAGGAATCACTCGTTTTATTAATAGTGGAAATAAAATACATTTATCGCAGCCGTAGTATTTTATTTTATTTTCAGTCTTGAAGTTGCATTTGCGTGTTTCGTTTGAAATGCACTTCTGTATAGAATATTGCGCTGCATACAAAAATCCTTCACCATACCGGACGAAATGCAATGAAAAGGATAAATCGTGACAAGTATCGTAAATCCCGGCAAAGTTTACTAGGACCAGGGATCAATATATTGTAAATCAAATAAAAAAATATTTAAGAAGTTCGTTAACGCAACTTTTGAAAGTAAAGTCAGACTCCTGGGAGGGGGGTGATCGCCCCTTCGCATCCCCCCCCTTGGATCCGCCACTGGAGGAAGGGAAGGGTTGGTGGGGGCGTTACGTCATGGAAGAACAAGAAACTACGCATGAAAGGTGTGTTAGATTCATTATTCTCCTCAAATACGCATATAAATGCCTCGTATCCTAATTCTCTGAATTAAAAAATAGAATTGACAAGAATTACGGAGGTGAAAAATTTGAGAATTTTTCTTCATGTTTACTTGTAACTGCGAAAATTTTTGGCATTCTTTTATTTTAATAAGGGCGTACTATTTCATGATTATGATTTCTGATAAATAATTGAAGAGGAATCGAACGACTTGAGGAGCTGAGTGTAAGAAGAAGAAAATGATTGAACGATCAAATATATTATTATTAACGATAATAAAAGCTAAAAGTGGGTTTTAGAAATGCTGTTTAAAAATAAAACTTGTACTCATATTATTGCTCAAAACTGGATAATGCAAGAAGAAAATGAAGAGAAATCGGCGTGTGGATTCGCCGTTTGAAACTGGAAATAAGTTGTACATGGGACAACGGTCTTCGCTGTTCTTCGTGTGTTATGTACATTGACGTTTATCTTTAATTTATCGTGTGACTTCGTCGTAATTGCTATATTATACTAATGCTGATTTTCAGTCTGTCGGCTACGAATTCTCTCTTAAGAAATGTGCAAATGTGCAAATCCATGATTCACTTGTTTGAATCAACTTAGCTCGAGGAATCATCGTTGTAGAAATATTGTGAGGCATTTATTATACATCACCTCCAACTTCCTCATAAATTACCACTATCGAGATGCAACCACACAAATAGTGGATATAAATTTCCGAAACTAACTTCTCTAAGAAGAAATAATTATTTTTCATTGAAACCTGAAATAAATCTCGTAACTTTCATCTTCAGATGGAATTTATCCGGCTCAAAATCCTAATTCACTTTTCTGACAACCATTCTTACCCGAAAGAGAGTGAGAGACGGCCATTTTGTTCTTTCTCTCAGAACGAACCCACAGTGAGATATTTTTAACGCTATTAGATATTTCCTTATTTAGTGATTCAAATTGAGATTAAGTATTTTAGAAACGTCAATAATTCCATCACTATTCGTCTTGTTGGTATAAATATATAATTTCAGTTTTACTTCTAAAGACGTTTTTACAATTTCATTGCGGAATATAGCCGAGTAAGAAATGTTAGGAGAACAATAGCACCTATCCATTTTTCGTAATTTTTTGTTTCCTCTTGAGAATAACTTATACGTATTATCAGAATCTTTTGTATTATCATGTATTAGTCAGAAACAGATTTGGTCGCTGAGAATATAAACAATATTAAAAGAAAATTTCTTTTCCTATAACTATTGGTATAAACATAAAATTTCCTAATTTTAAAGTAAGTGTTAAGAATTCACAGGAGCACACGCATGGAGATCTGAATGCACGGTAGATGGATGAACTCTCGGGCAACGTATTCGGTTCGACCTATGAGTCGCATCGTGTAATCGTTTCGAAGTTTTCCATAGTTTATAATAGTTTTCCATAGTTCCGCTCGTCATCACACGCGCGACCGCTGCACACTCCAGAATTAACTCCCACTTAAGAAGCGAAATTGAAACAGCAGTGGAATGACGTATCTACTAAGGACATCTCACTTGATTGCTTTAATAAGTCATGCTCGTCGACATTTTATTCGTACACGTACTCGGTAGAAATCTTTCTATTTATTGCGATGCAAAACTGCATGTTTCACTAGTTTAGATATTATAAATTTCTTAGTTCTGATTTTTGAGAGAGAAACTTTTTGCAGTATTCAAAATTTTAACAAGTGATCCGGTATTTTGGTATACGCGAACACTCTTCGTACGTCGGTTCCTTTTTACACTTTACAGGTTTCTGGGTGGAACATTCCAAGACAAAGTTTGGAAGTCGCTGTAAACAAGGAAATTCAGAATATCCTTCACCTATAGTTCTTGTCGCATTTGCTCTTAATATTTTCACGATCTTGAATTTGACATGGGAGTAATGGTCGTGAAACCATCCGTGAAACCATGGAAGTAGTGGTCGTGAGCAAGATGCGAAAGTATACCATGAATTGGTCTTCGACTTTTCTAGACGGACGTAATATTTGCGCTGAGAGAACAGGTTTGGATGTGATCTGGAAAGGTTTCAAACCTTTGGATATGACATCCCAACCTTGTCTTATCCGAACAATGAGGATGGGATGTCATATCAAAAGGTTTGTTGAAATCTTTACCTTCGTCTGAATTTGAATCTCGCTTCCAAACGTAGGGTACTCGCGTGTATAGTCTCTTCTTAGTGCAGTCACCCGCTGATTCTTGAAAGCCTTGTAACTATTTTTTCCCTCCTGACATTTGTTCCTGGATCACTATCCACAATTTGTTCGTAGGATTGCAATTTAGGTGCGTAAACCCATCCACCCTTGTAAAAACTATTCCCGCGCAGCGTATTGATTCAGCGCCTGTCGCAATTGTATAGAGAGGTGAACGAAACAAAGCGTCGATTCTGTGGAGCAGATGGCGAAGCGGCTGCGACGCTCCACCTCGGCTCCTCGGCGCCAAGCAGAACGAATCACGTGAAGTGGCTTCAAGAACCGACGCCATAATCGCCCATGAGTTTTCTTCTATCTCCTTTCAACGAAGAATTGTCATTCCCAAATATTCCGCTGGGAGGTCGACTGTAAGATCTCAGAGAGACCTAAAGAATCATTTTACATTTATATTATTGAGTCAATGCGATAAATAAATATGCGACTCTGGCTAACCAAATCTAACTAAAAAATCGGATTACCCTTTCACCTTTTCAACTTAATTCGGTGCAGCAAGTAGTACTGTACCTGAGTAGATTTTGAAGTGTCGTAAACAATTAACGATATTGGAAAGAAACTTTTTAAGCACCATTGTAAATTGATACGTGACAAATATTTCCTATATGAAGCAAATTACATTTTCGATGATGTTCAGTGCTTTTATGGTTTATTGGGGAAAGTACGATTCTATTTCGAACTATCAATAAACAGTTTGAGCACTTGAGGGAAAGGGCGACTTTTCCATTATTACCCAAGTATATCGCTATAGACCGATGAAAAATGCATTCTGCCTAAACCTTCGAAGTACTTTAATATTCAATTAATGAAGCGGAATTATGTGCTTTTGCATATAACAACCATCGAAAATTGCTGGAAAAAAAGGTCCGATTCAAGATGTATGAGCATTTCACGTGAATGGAGATAATGCTATCGAAGAATGAGTTTGCAACTTAGTATACTTCTACGTACTGATATTGATGCAAATTCTCTCGATCAATGTAGAATAATTCCTGTAAGTAAACAGCTTGTTTCAGAATACTTCAGGTTAGTGAAGTTATGCAATAATAGTAAAATATTTGTACTGTATGCTTGGTGACATTAAATAAATAATTTATTGCCAATTATGACCGCGAGGATGATGATAAACTAATTTTCTCTCCGGAAGCAAGTACAAGGGACCATTCTATCAACTTCGATCAAAAGACCGAAAGGATCCAAAGGACGTGACGGACATTGTATATGGATACATTAAATGAAACAAGGTGCAGTGTCATCAGTTGATTGGTTTAAAACGAAGGAAGCGTTTCCACCGACATAGTTCCGCCAACGCATCATCTGTCATTTCATTTCCGAACAATATACAGCATAGCTCTCATCATTGGTTCGCAAAAACATTGTGATAAATTGTAATTTATCATTTGGGTTCAGCATAAGGGGTAATTCCTTTCTTTTAAGACGAACCTAATTCTTTCATTTTCTACAGAAAGATTTATAAATCAATGATGAGTGTCATGATGTAAAGATAGTATATTGTTCGGAAATGAAATGACTCGTGATACCATCTAAGTCGGCAAAAATGCTTCCTTCATTTTAAATAAATCGATTGGTGATAGTATACCTTGTTCGTACATTGTATCACAAAAGTAAAATGTAAAAAAAAAAAAAAGAAAGAAGAGATGAAATTCGCTTCAAAATTTTTCGTGATTTCAGTCATTCGTTTCACAAAAAAAACACATGTTGAGTAAACAGGGGAAAATCACACAATATCCTTATTTAAATTTCTTTATAAGAAGGTGATCGTAATGATATGTGATAGTAATTTTTGATAATAAATAAGGGAGGTATGGCCCCTCTAAATTAGATTACGTTACTCAAGTTCAGAGTTACAGACAGAATTCAAAAACATAATTTTCAAGCTCAGGGAAATCCAGAACGTGAATATTCATACTACTATCGATAACTATTTTAAACGATAAAATACACTTTTTATGAGGAAAAAACAAAACATTTGAAAAAAACTGCTTACAAACTTACTATTCACCTACTCTTTCACTCTGTTTCCAGATAAAGCATGAAATAGACGAGTAGAGAATTTTTAACTTATAACATCTTTGAGTTTTATAAAATAAAATCTTCTTAATTTGGATGTATGTTATTTTATTTGGTTTATTCAGTACTCTTGTAAAATTGTAACAACAAACGTATGCAAAATTAAAAACAAAAATTTCGACCTATTTTGTTCCATGGTCTCTCAATTGATAAAAACAGAAAAGAAAATTGTTTAAAAGTTAGACATTTTTTCGGTTGTCATTATTATGTAAATTCTAATTAAGATAAGATGTAATAATATTATGCAATTTATAACATTCCTCTTCTTAAGAAAAGTGAAGAGGAAAGGACAGACATGTCTTATATAACAAACCCATCGTGTGTTGTCATTGTTAAAAATGTGAATTGTCCAATGACAATTTAATGTTCCAAAATAACTTACGAAATTTACTGAATGCAATGTACTGAAGAATATAAATACTAATTAACAGAATCAGATGCGAGGTCCAAAATAAAAAATTTCTGGAAGAGAAAACCGGAGCAACTCTCAAACATTGTTCCTCCCCCTCTCTCCCCGCGCGCGCCTGTTCTCCATCTCGGGGACCCATCCCGCACCCCAACCACCTGTCTCCTCGCCTCTCCTACACCCTGCTTCCCTGTCGACATCAACACCATTCGTCCCATTGTTTGCTACCGGTGCTGTTTGTGAGGAAATGGCGGTGACATAAGTCGTCTATTGGGACATATTCTCGCTCCCTGAACCTCTCTTCAAAGAGACAACACTTCATTCCTTCCTACCACACACTCCTTAAATATTCACTGCGCGAAAAATAATGTTAATTGACATCTCAGAAATTACGTTAAAAGAACAGAAGAATGTTAGTGCGCAAATAAAAAATTAAAAGTTCCCTAAAAGTTGGGATAAAACTTTCTGGCGAAACAAACTATCGCTCCTCCGTGAATATCGAGATTGAATTAGAAAGCAAATGATACGAATAATGTGTTTTTAATTACATCGTGTTTCGGATGAGAGAAAGTTGATATTTGCAGTTACGTGACGAGAACAACACTTTTAACGATTTTATTTTTACCTTAACTGTAGGGAAATATAAGTTACAGAAATTAATCTGTGTCATGAGGATGATGTTAATTCGCCGATGTACGTAATTATTAGTTATAAAATTAGTATTATTCGTGTTTACGTAATTATTATTTTATAAATGTATATTGAAAAAATGTATATTTCAACATACTGAGAAAGAATGACTCAAAAGCAAAGAAATGACTTTCAAGACACAAAGATTTTCATGATAGCAAGATGATAGATCCTACATTCAAATTTTCTTGCTTTTCTAAATTGTGTAATAGATCTCATGGAAACCTTAGACCTCTATGCCTTCTGAGGTTCTGAAGAAAACAAAGTTTATTCCTGAAAGCAACGTAAATTGAATTTTGTAATTATGTTGAATTTAATAGATTTTTGTATCGTGCAGTTCGATTGACATACAATTACTTCCGTAAAAACTCTGAATTGACCACTAACATATTCTGGGAAACACTCTGGGATATTCAATTAAAGGAGATCTGTCGCGGAATAGAAGTTTCGTCGACCGAAGAAGACAAATAGTTTTCATTCATTTAATTTAATTTCGAAAAACTTAAGCTTAACTTCGGTGATTCAAAGATTCTTCAGAACTTCAAAGATTCATTACAAGATAACTCGACATTACATCGCCAACAAATCTTTCGCCTATAATCATTTAACTGCGACACTTTCGGTTTTCAATTGTCGAAGAAGGAGATATTCGGTGTAAAGAAATCGATTTTCACGTACATTTTCTGTCCCTGATTTTTTTTTTACTCTCTTCAGTCGTGAGCGTCTATGCCGAAAATCAAGAGGCGAATTGCCATGCCGAAGTACACTGCTAGTGAGCACAGTGACGAACAGAAAGGTTTTTTTTTTTCAAAAATAAACTCAATTTCTGGATTCCATTTGTATTCTTGAGAAATATTCATTAGAAAGGGTGACATTTTAAAACTTCGATTAGTTTCGAAGAAGCATGACTTCCAAGATCGTTTGGTCAATAGAATTTTAAAGAAACTCACAATTTCTCCATCTCGTATTATTGGAATAAAATAATGAAACATATTACTTCTTATTTCATTTCTTCCGATCTGATGTTCGCGAGTTATGTACACTTCCATCATTCCACGCATGTTACGCAACACCTCCTGGAGATGCTATGTGAGGGCGACTATTCTAAGTACAATGCATTATTCTCCGCAGTGCAGAGGGCTTACCGAGCGCCGCCACCACCGGCCTCCAGCTGACGTCCGCGGCCTCCTCCATGAGCTTCCAGAGTGGGCGACGCGTCTCCAGCTCCGCGTGTTTTAAACTGCGGCCGGCTGACGTCACACCTCTCCCACCTGTGCTTGCTCCGCTGTCACCCGCCGACGCTCTAGGTATGCGCGCGTATGTGTGTGTGAATATGTTTGCACGTGTGCGTGCTTCTTGAGCCCCTACGAACGGTCGAGGACGTGCGTGTGTGTGTGTTTGTAGATGTGTAAAAGCGGGAGTACTGTTCCGCGAGCTCCTCGGAGACGCGGGAGCCGTGTGCACGGGAGAGGACGTGCACAATGGGAAGAAGTCCAGTGGAATCGCTCGAAACGGACGTGCCTTCCCACGAGCATGAAAATAGCAAATATAAATAAAGAACGTATTACTAACCTGGAGGTTGAAATTAAGCAGTTTTGCACTCTGGAAGCAGGAGACGGTCCCTGTAAGTCGAAAGGGTATTTCCTGATCCGACGAAAACTGAAGAAGGAAAGAAAAAAGTTGAGAATGGGATTGTGAAGATAGTATACAAATTAAGTCGTATTGAACCGATAACTGGCAACACAAAATTCGACTTAGTTGCCTTTAGAATTATTAAATGCATTTGGATTCAATAATTATTACAATTTTTTCATTCATGATGGTCAAAGAAAGAGCTAAATCGAAATTAAGCGCTACTGAATACACATAACTGTTATTGTTACAAAATGGAGTAGTTATAGCTGATGCGCGTGGGAAGTGTTGCAATTAATAATACAATCATCAAACGTAAATACGTATCTAGCATATTTACCACGAAATAATATAACCTTTTATGTATCCATTTAAGGATTGCGATGTAAAATTGAAACGGAAGTGAGGGAAAAAATTGATTTATTATGGGCTGCAAATGGGTAAGCATTCGATGCCAGCCGAAATACATTCAAAACAATTTTAATCTCTACCTCCTCATGAAAATACCAAATTTTGAATATAAATATACCAAACCCTTAGCAAATCGCAATATTGTTTAATTATTAAACAGCACAAGGATATTTATGGAATTAATAATCGATTAAAGTTGAATTAAATACTATATGTAATATCGCAAGTACAAGTTAAATGTTAAAGTAAGGTACCCCAAGCCTACTTTTTCTCTCAGCGAACTTGAGAGTTTAGATTCCATAATGATGGCCCGTTCTATAACGCAGAATGAAGAGGAAAATGCAGAGAGATTATCACTATCATTTTTGACTCATTTTACTCATCAATATATCTCTGTATAATATTTCCAGTGATTTATTAATTATTTGTTATTACTAAATTTTATCGATGTCTTACTCTCCAGGTATGTGGAATGAATTGTTGTATGTGGAAGAAAACATTCCGTATGTTTTCGGTATTGGCGCAATAAGATTTTCACGACGATGACAAAGCCACTAGTACAATGACTTTCCATTACGAAATTGATTCCGGGTTAGAAGGTTCGTGAGACGAAATCAAGATGTGTCTGCTTCTATTTGATTACTTTGTTTGAGATGATGCAACTCAGATAAGACTCCTACTTTGCCCGAAATAGTTGGGTGGCACTTTCTCGAAAACATCTCTCCGTGAATCAGCTTCAAAGGAACAACTTCGTGGTGTATTGTGTTGGTCACTTCCTCTCTCTCGGCTTTTATTGTAACGATGTCGCTGTTAATATAACACTTAACCGGATTCAAATGAGACCTCGAATTAGAGTTGCATTCGTGGTCGACCTCCTCTGCAACAACCTTCCATACAAATCAATGTGAACGTATCTTAAAACACATAAAATCTTATTTATTTCGATCGAGTTAGTTTTTTTCGTAGACATTTCATGAAGGTGAAGTACGTGTGTCATTTTAAGAGACAGTTCTACTCTCCATATTGTCTCAACATATCCTGCAAGTTCGAGGTGAATTGAAAAAAGAAGAGAGGTGACGGAGAAGGATTAGTGACAGAGAAAAATGAGACAATCACGATTAACAGACAGACAAGGAAGAGAGGCGAAATGACATGATAGCAGATGAAAACTGTTTGAGATATTTCATTTAATTTTCCATCCCATGCCGTTTGTGCAATAACTTTATATTTCAATTTCAATAGGGCGCTTTATTTACAAAAAATATTATTTATGTACAAATGTGTGACGAGGTTTTTTTGCCTGTACGCCTTTAAAATGCCCCTTAAGTCGAGTAGAGCCGTGGGCAGTGCATACAATGCCTTGGTATTCACTCTCATTGAATGGATAGTTACAGTTTTAATTTTGCCTTTGTTTTTGAACTTAAAATGATTGTAATTTTATTTACTTGTGATTTCTATCGTAATAGTATTTTTAGCATCCTTTAGTGCTTCTTTAATATTGTTTAATTTAGTTGTAAAATATCTTTTAAGTTTACTGCAACTATCGATTCAATGAGCACCGTTGGGAACCACGGGAAACCAACGGTCAGATAATCTTATATACATTAAGGAGTTAATTTTGTCCGAACTTCCTCTATTGGGATGGGTCTACAGAGATCGCACACCAACATAGTGTTACAATTGATTTCTCCTTAAACAGGGAGTAAATAGAAATAGCATGCGACCCATGAAATATATCCAATATTTTTAATCGTTTTTAAATAACAGTTTCTAGTTATAAAAATATTTCTCTTAAGAAATTGGATGCAGACTTAGTTTTTTCCGACAATGTTTCAACTTTATTTTAGACCATCTTCTGGTGTTAATGTTAACATGAATAATAACTACTTGACTAATTGTGACGTAGTACATAAACAGAGGGAGAGAAAAAAACATGACAATGAATAAAACAGCAGAAACATAAACAGGTGTAAGTACGTTAAATTTTAAATCGTTGACAATTGGTTAGTATCTAATCGTGTACTTTTGATGTGTATCGTTTGTGATATATACCGTTTCGAATATTTTTTTCCCAATCCAAAGTTACAATATTGTTCTCAACCATGTCCTAATCTAAAGAGTGTGATGTTACCATTCTATGATAATAATAATAATAATAAATTTATTGTCAAAAAACAGTACAGACTGCGTATGACCACGTGGAGGACAATAAACTAATTTACTCTCCGGAAGCAAGCAAGGGACCATCCCATCAATTCCGATCAAGGGCCCTAAGGCAGAGGCGGATTAAATTTTTTTGTTGCATAAGTTCCTAGATAAGATAAAAAGTTAGCTGCGAGCTATAATACATATATAATGTCAATATGTTTGCAATTTAACGCAAAAAAATTTAAAATATATAATTTAAGACTTAAGACATTTTGAAGGACGAATTTGTTTTTTTAGAACACAACGTTTCGACTCTAAAAAAGTACAAAATAAGTGTTCGTCCATCAAAAGGTCGTAGTCTTAAATTATTTATCTATCTTGATTACATAATGGACATCAATAGTAGAATTACTGCCCAATGGTCCAGAGAAGACGTAATACACGTATTCTTCTGATGTTCTTTTATCATTATTTTAATGACTATCATGATACTTGCAAGTATTTGAGATAATATAAACTGAAATTTTCGAAAATGACAACTCCTTTGGTTTCTGAGAACGTGAGTGATTGCTCCCTAAATATTCTTCGGACACGCCTCCCGACCACAAGCTGTCGAGTAAGCGCAATGCCAAACAGGGAGAGTGGCGTGAACTTCCGTTGGAGGCGACTGGAATGTTATGTTTACAAGACTCTCCTGTATTCAATAAGAGGGAGTTAAACTAATGATACAACGAAAGATAATAATCACGATACCCGCGTTTTATTCTAGCTCGCACCAATAGCAGTAACTTTGCATTCTTCACCGTAACCCCTGGCATGATTGATATATGTAACAAAGTTCATATTTTAATTTATTAAAATAAATATTTTTCTCGATAAATAATAGTATAATATGGAAAATAAAACTAATGTGTCAGGAATTAATTACGAAAATAGATACACGGTATGACTACTTTTTGCATGTTTCAACTACATGATACATCAAGGATTCCGGTGAACATGTTGCATGTCTAAATGATAATACTCAGGTCCTGCGAAAACTACACGTTGTGATGTATACTTTTTATTATCACTATGGAATGCCGCAATGTAACTGCCCATTCCATCACGACTCATAAAAAAGCCACTAAGAATTATTTCTATTTATGTTGTAGTATTTCTACATTCCTGGTTGATCAAAGTTATGAATTAATAATTAAAAATATAGCAATTTTCCACATTTCTGCTATTAGTTTACATTGTTGTATTTTCCACATTTCTGCTATTAGTTTACATTGTTGTATTTTAACCCGAAACAATTATTATTTTATTCATTTTCGTGGCAGAAAGGGATTCGTGTTTGGGGGTTATTGTCTGAAATTTTAAGTAATATTAACCTCCTATATAATATTCACTTACTACTCACCTCTTCATAAACAGATACTTTTTCTTTCAGATTTTATTTTGTATGTACTTTCTTAGGATTGTAAGCGACGTGGTCCTGACTGACTGTCTGACTGGTTCATCAACGTATTGAAGATGAGAACTTGAAAGTTTGAGAGGGTTCTATTTTAGTTTTGTCTTGGAGGCTCACAAAGAACAGATTATTAAAAACTCTGAATTTAAAGGGGTGAATTAGGGTGAAATGTGATTTCTTCGTTTTTTCTTTAACTAACGTACTAATTGAGATATCACATCGAGTTTTGTATGTAAACGTTAATTTAAATATCTAAAAACTGGTTTCTGGTTATAGATAATTAAATTTTAGATTTTCAAAATTTGTTTTAAATTTTCAAATTTTGAAATGTGTGAAAAAAAGTAAGTGTTATCAGGTTTTTACCGTCTACGCAAACTGACTCTGTGCATTCCCACTCCATTATATATTGTCTCATTGCATCCTGGATTGTTCTGGTACTTTTTTCAATGTTAGTATTTGGTATCCCAAAGAATACTTAGCTTAATTATTTACAATACATGTTTGAGAATATCAAGGTCTCCAGAAGCTCCAGTGTAAAGGCTACGGGTGACGAAGGGACAAAAAGACAAAAATCCACATAAACGAAACCGGGGATACTGTGTAAGAAACATATTTGTTTCATTCTGTTTGTTATTCCATTCATACTCTGTTTGTACAATGCTTCTAATTCATTTTGACTTCAAGAGCACTAATACCTCTTTCTTCGAATTTTCTCGACCTCAAGAACACTAGTACTTACTAGAACCTAGAACATTACTGCGAACAACAATTCAAGATACCTCAACATATTACACACAGATCGTTCAAGAGCATTGTTAAACTATGCATACGAGAACGCCTCATTCCATTTCAGTATTTTGAATATTTTACATTTTTGTCAGGGGTATTGCTAATTATCACATGGGTAATTCTGTTCAATTCCTCTTTCATAACCACGGTTTCAAGACTGACGCTAATGACTTTCTTATGTAGCTTTGAACACTCTAAAAACTTAAACATAAAACACTCATTGCTCCAAAGTATGACATCATATAACCTGTGCAGTTTGTAAGACAATATTTTGTACATGATTTTTGAGGCGCGCAGAGTAAAAGTGGTGTTAGTCTAAAATTGACAGATATGGGATAATTGCTTGTTTGTACACAACAGGACATGACTCCAGAGGAAAAGAAAAGTAAATCCACGGCTCTCACATTTCTTGTTGGGTAGCAGCACTTTCCTACTGCTCTTAAGATTCCCTCCTTTCTTCAGTGCAATAGTGAAACGTGTTCATGTTCTTGTGGTAGATGGATTTAAGCCATGAAGATACAGATACTGAAAGTTTTGAAGAGGCGGAATATGAATCTTGCAGCGAAGGTAATTCAACTGAACATGAACAGAATAGAGGTTAAATGCGAATTTATGCATAGGGCCTAGATCTATACCTGTTGATTTGACAAAGGTTGGAAAAGTGAGTTAACGGAAAATAAATTCAGTAATTCCTACTTCGTTTCAAGATTTCGCAGTTTTACTTTTTATTTCTCCAAGTTGACATGCTTTCTTCGAAAACTAGCCTATGATAGTAAATACCATATCAGGTTAGAAACGCATCCATGCCGGGCAATAAACTAGAAGATAAACCAACATATATGACATTTAATTAGATAAGCAATGCTTTCTCATGTCTTGTTCGAGTGAAATGAGTGAATTTTCGGTGCCGAAACCTTGTAAGTCCATTTCACTGCAACGTTATATAAAAATTGCAGGGTAATAAAATCCAAAACTCAATATTTTCAGTATATATATGTATACTGAAATTATATTTATTTCATTTTCACAAATTCCTGTTTTACTCCAACCCATGGTTTTGGACTTAAACTACATCTGCCCTGAAAGTCTCATTTGTCTTATGAACGCGATTGCCTGTCTTGTAATATATATGATATGACAGTAGATGAAAAATGAAAACATATTTCATTTTTACCCCCATTTTGACCTGTACATGAAATTCCTACAATTTAATTTCCAAGAAGATCAATGTGTGAATGATTCTACGACGCGATTCCTGGTGAACAAACATGCAACTTCTCTCTGTGAAGAACCAACCGAGGTTGTTTTCTTTAAACAACAACGACCATTTTTCAAAATATGTTAATAATTTTGCCATTAAGAGAACTTGAAACTCTTTCTTCGTCGAAGGATGTTTGTATTCCCCATTGGAGGACTGTTAGGCAACTGTCCTCGCCGGTAAGTCGCGCACCGGGCGCAGGGGCGCTATTTCCATGGCTAATTGGGAGCTCCTGACAAACAGAGCTTGTGTTACATATTCAGCTCCCGGCAGCGTTCCAATGGCGAAGCTTTTGCATCTCTTCACTTCATACGAGGCTCCATCATGACCTAGAGTGATGCCACGAATCTCTTTGTTTTCATACGGAATTTGTATTTTTATACTTTCTTCACTTGTTCAGTGTCTCGTCATTTTCAAGAAAATAAAAATATTCGTAAGTATACATGCCTATTCACCACAACCAGTAAACAATGTTACTTGGAGTAGGGCCCTTTGATGGCGAAAGTATTCAAAAAGAAAGAAAGAAACGACTGCCGTTGCCTTTTTTTAACGTGTCTTACGTGAAAAATAGTGTCAATGTCACAGCGCGGCAAGAGCCAGTTTCTATTTCAATAACTTCCCTTGGATGGAAAGCGATTTTCTTAACGTTCGACTGAAAGGTGAGAGCTTTGGATAGGGGCTAAAGAGTTCAAATTATTACAAATCATCTCCGAAACGTAAGGAGAACTGAGTTACACGAGTAAATATACGCAAAGTTAAATTTTAATTATTTATTTATGCGATAAAATATCGATTGAATATAAAATGCCAATGAATAATAGAATAAAAAAGATTTACAAACGTATCAAAAATAAAAAATAAACTTTTTATATTAAATAATACGTAAAGTTATGAAATACTTTGGTTTGAGGACTATTTTAGCTAAAAATTTCAAAGATCGATTATGATGTATTTTGGGAATCGAATCCTAAAAATTTAGCATTTTTTATGTTTTGACCCTATGTTTTTTGGTAAACAAAAATAAGGAATTTTATACATTACTCATGTAGAATGGACCCTATGAACCCTATACATTCAAAATATTGCGGGTGAAGTATAATTTTGGGGTATTCATTTTAGAATAGTTTGTTTTATTATTTCGCATTCTCTGCACATCTAAGAATTAGTTTACGCACAAAACGGACTCTGAGTAATTTAATGTTACATAATAAGATTATGGAATAAATGAGCTCTATCTTACTTTTTAATGGATGTGTACTATAATACAACTTTTTAAACAATTCTGAGATCGCCGATATTTCGAGGCTGATTATACAAAGCATAAGCCACATGGAAACATATTTTTGCTAATATTTATACAGGACACCAATCAAAGGCGAGTTAAAAGCAAATTCTTGACCGCTCTTCTTTCCGTGGATTGTCTGATTTTTTTATTTTTCGAACCTCTTTTTACTCTTTCTCGAGCATTTTTCGCAGCCATTTGAAGTTCCATAGTATGTACTCGCAAATTGAAGTGTATTCATCAAACGCCATGACGGCGTTAAGCAGTAAAGACCCGTTTACACGGGGTAAGCTGACTGGCAGGTAACCTGCCCGGCAAGCTGCGAGGTAGGTTATCTGCCTACGAAATCTTTTTACACGGGGAAAGTAACCTGCTTGACAGGCCTGTAAATTACGACGAGCGTGCTCGTCGGTAATACGTGCGAGTGAAATGAGGGGTATGGATCGACATTTATTTCGTGAACCTTCACACGAATCATGTGAACTGTACGTGAACTGGAAAAGATGATTTAAAACAATTAATAACACAAATTAGTAACGAAACTCACACGAACAATTACGCACCTAACCTCGCATGTTGCTTTGAGAGGTGGGATGAGGCAGGTTACCTGCCTCAAAACTACTCTCCGAGGCAAGTAACCTGCCTGGTGAAATTACAGGTAGCTTGCCTCATTTTTGAGGCAGGTTCTGTTTACACGGGGCAGGTATTCTGCCTCGCAGCTTTCCAGGCAGGTTACCTACCAGGCAACTTGCTCCGTGTAAACAGTCCTTAACAAATGGGATCCACTGCACGACATTTCTTTATTTGTGGTTGTCCACCGTCAGTGCTCTCCAGTGGCAGGAACTTGAGACAAGTGGCGCTAACTGGGAGGAAATAGGATTTAGTGTACGAGTGAATCTGATGACCTGAACCCCTTAACGAGGTCTGAAATAAATACATGAATAAATTTTTGATGACTTTTACAATTTTCGAGATAAAGTGACGAAACTAACTCTGAGATTTCTTGCGTAGTCAGACCAAAGTTAAAATGTATTTTACCAATCGAATGCATTTATACACACACACACACACACACACACATATATATATATATATATATATATATATATATATATATATATATATATGGTGTGTGTCTTTTCGTAGAAAATCCTTTTTTGTACTTCCTTACTCTATTTGTACATATAATGCCAGACGTGATTTTGTAATTGTACGAGAATAACTTTCGTTCTCTTTGCAGATACTGACAAAAACTCGTTCACATTTCGTGATACCCGGTGCCGCATGGGCACGTACGCGCGTGGAACACTTTTTGTTCCCGCGATACGTCGCGAACTAGTTACTCGACCAAAGCGAAATTCGAAAAGCTGATACTGGCGCTTGGAGTAGAGTCAGCGCAGAATGAAATTAGTTACTTCTCATAGTTCTGCTCCCCCAAAAAATGCGAATTCGTGAAGAAGTGAAGATATAGTTTTTCTACGGTGAAAATTCATGATTTTCCCAGGAACGTTATTGTATAAAATGTATAAAAAATAGCAATTTTTGTATTTCTCGAATTATGCCAACCGTGATGATTGAGTTACATCTGATAACACATCCAAAGTTACGCATTTTTTTCATTTTATTATATCTCTCTCTCCTATACTCCAAACACTCATTACAGGGGTAAGATTTTAGATTAAATTGTCTTTATCTCTCTTTTTTGCGTCTATTCATAGTTGTCACTTTGTTGCTGAATCAGGGTCTGCACGCATCCGTGCCACGGGTACGACGTCGTAATTTACTTTGTGATTTTCAAAACCTCTTTTTCAAACTTTATCTGCGTTCCACATTCAAAGAAAATTTCCAGTTTTTCATTAGTTCTAATTAGTTTGTGTAAATTCCTCGAATTGATCATGTATACCTTTAAGTACGCCCCCTACTTTCCTTCTTTTTCGACCAAATATATCACAATCCTTTCGAAAATATGATTTTGTTGCTTATTCTTTCCCATCTACCAGAGTTATACCGTATACCATCACCTAACAGGAATTCCATAGCGTTGAATCAATGGTACTTCCATTACAGTTACTGTGCGCCAGTTGCCAAACTAGGGAAAATACTGCAGATTTTCCCGCATGGAAATTAAGTTGTTTGTTTTGTATAGTTTTCATTACACGTTTACTGTCAGAATTCGGAAACAAATTAGTAGATCGAAGGGTGACGGAGTGACGGAAGGAGGGCGGGTACCCTGGGGTCCGCACATTTCAACTTACACACTATTCGACTTTTCTACCTGCGCGGCGTTTACAGACCACCGTCGGCGTCAAAGTGTGGTCCTCCTAAACTTAATATTAAAAAATATACGAGTTATTTCACTATATTTATATTTCCTTTACCGTGGTAAAAGTTAATCTTGAACGTAAATATATTTTAACATATTTTGATTTCTCTTTACTAAGAAACCCTCATTATTTCTTGATTCAAAAATAATTGTGAACCTGACAATAATTGTTCTAACTATTAACTTATTTCTGACTTAGGATATTCCAAATACCATTTTCTGCAACATAAAATGGTGCCAAGAAAAACCAAACCAGAAGACATTTGTCCATCACCAGTTGAAAATATAAATTCCATAACAATCCACGCCTTTTGGAAATCTTGTAGTTTTTTACCTATATTCTGCTAAACTAAAACAACAACCCGTCAAGAAGTTCATGGCTCTATTACTTATTCTCAGTTGATGAATGAGCAAGTCAAGGAGCAAAACATGTCTACTTGTTCAATTACTCACGCAGAGGGAATTTAACAAATGGAATGCGAAAAATTTGTTGAAGTGTAGTTTGAATGCTTAAGGAGAGAAACATATTTTTTTAACAGCAATTTCAAGATAACCCATTCCCAGGAGCTTTCTTCAGTAGCAATATGGTTACATGAATCATTAATTTACGCGACTGACGGAATTATAAATATCTAACTTAGCCATATAACTGGTATCCAGCATTATATCTTCGTGGGTTTTATGCAGTGGTTGCTGGCACTCTCGAACCTCACCTACAAATCACTGAAAGAAATGCGATGAATACTGTTAAGATTAATTGAAATGGACTCGGCGAATAACAGCTGATAGCGAATGAACAGTTTGCCTCCCTTGAACAGTTTGCCTCCCTTGAACAGTTTTTTTTTCTAACATTCTTACGAATACAGACTTTCTTACCTTTCTGACGAGCCAATTCTACATTATAATATTTACATGTAAATTAATTTACCCCATTTTGTTCATGTGGTTTTAGATGTTGACACACTTACGTTGTGAGAGAGTTCCTTCTTTTATCTTTCTTTATTATTTTTGAAACATTTGTCGAAATCCGTAGTAATTTTGCGCAGAAAAGGGAATGGATTTGAAAATTTTATTTTCTTAAAGTTGTGAAAATCATAATATAATTCTAACAGACTTTCCTTTATGCTTTGATTTTACTTGCTCTTTCATTTTTTTTCTTCAAAAAGTTCATATTGTTTTTTGAGTATGTGTAACATTTGAACTATGGAATTTTGGTTTAACCATGAAATGGATGAAGATGGATTTATTACGTCATTTTGTTTTTATTCAGGAAGGACTTAATTCGTTTTATGAGAGAAAATAATTTAAAAGAGGAATTTGAGGACGTCTTTTGAAGTATATAGTCTGTGATCGCGACTAAGTTCACTCGAGCGACCAGGCTCTGACCCGCTGTCCTCAGTGTTGTTAACACTGCTCGCCGGTACATCACGGATCGCCCACTTTATCATGTTTCAGGGAGACAGCGATTGTGGTATTGCATACTGTGTGTGTATGCAATACGATTGTAGTATTGCATATTGCATACTGCTCATTTATACTTGTGATATTTGTGCCACAACAGTGATGACCAGATTGGACGATTGGATGATGGAAGTAATCAAATGAGGGACGATGGCTTTTCACGAACTCTGACGCCTTTTGTGAGCGAAACAACCTTGTTACACTTCGAACCAAATAACGCGAAGCGTGCGTGCCATGACGCGTTCACTCCGCCAGTTCTGTCGACCTGCCTGCCACTAGTCTGTCAGTAGCTTGAAGATGGTCTCTTGTTTGAACTATTAGAGCATACAATGGACTCTCGTGATTATTGATGGAACAGATTCTCCGCGATTGCATTTGACACGAAAAAGTCTTTAGTTTTTAATCTAAGCCAATACATAAGATCTCACAGAATATTTTAAAAAGTGTGTTTTAATTGAGTTAGCGTCTTATGGGGATGGATTAAAGGAGTATCATAAGACAACAATGGTGTTTGTTTATTTGCCAGATTTCCATTAAAATAACCGATATGTGTACAGCCGTTAATCGATATTCTACTGCATTTCCAGTAAAGTACAGTGAAATAATGTATAAGTTCAAATACCGATAAAAATGACTAGAATGAAGAAAACCGAAACTTAAACATTTCAACCAAGTTCGGAAACTAATTCTGGATGGTGATTATCTGTAAGTTCCCTTTAAACACATAAATTGAGATAAACAAGAGAATAACAACTGGGTAATGTATTCAGTTTTTCAATAGTTGAAATAAAAAGTAATAGTCAAAACCGAAAAAGAATATTAATCGGCACGGCTTCGGTTGTCATCGCCAGTGGCCTTCTCTGACCTGGAGGGGTGATTGTGGATATATTTCGGGTTAAAATAAAAGAAGAAAAAGAGCACAGCGAAATAATGTAATTACAGATATTACAGATTGCTCGTGCGTTTGCTTCCTCTGAAAATACTTATTTTGTACCCTGACGTCGAGTGCGTCGTGGACAGGGCAAAGGTACTTGTGCGCATGCGCTGCTCAGGTTGCATGATGTAGATTGTACCCCTCGAGTTCGAGACCGCAGCCCTTGCAGGAGTAAACGCGTTATCTTGCGTTCGATTGTCCTAAATGAAGCGAATGCTATTCGTTTATCTAAAAAACGTAACAAAGTTGGAGATATGTAGTTTACTACGTAGATTAAACTGTATCTCCACTCTGTAAAAGCTATTTGAAAGGTACCGGATGTAGGGAGGAAAGGAAATTCTGACATAGTCAACTGAACCGTGTTCCCCCACGAAATACGTTTTTCGAGCAAGATTAGGAAGTGGGTATGACAATGGAAATTATTATTATTAAGAAATAGTAGACAATAAACTGTTTGGATCAGACGGATAACTACGCCAACCAATAAATCACTGTCTCTATCATTATTTTAAAACTTCAAAGTTTTCTTATAATTTGCTAAAACTGGAGAGATTTCAAATGTTACTTTTTTCCAATGCAGAAAATGTTGTAATGTTTCAGAAGTCGAATTCTGTGTTTCATGGAACTCCGCATTACAGACCTCCTTGATTTCGAAAATAAAAGTTATGTTCGTAGGTTTAATATACATTTTGAAGGTTTAGAAGATGATCTGCTGGTTCAACATGTAAGGTTTCTATGAAAATACAACTTATATTTGTACGCTGCAATATACGGCAACAAAATGCTGGTCATAAAAGTTAAATCTAAAGAAATATTTTTATTAACTTCGGGGTCGTTTCTTTTAAATCAAAGTACTCGTTACCGGAAGAAGAAATAGAAAATGTGATAAATTATGATAATTAAAAATATTCTTTCAAATCTTCACATTTTTGGCATTTTTATCGTCTTGTGATTTTTTATAAATATGTTGACGAGATAAAACTTTTATTCAAAAGTTTGTGACTCGATGGTTGAAGTCACGAAAGAATTGATCAGGACTACTCATTCTTCTATCAATTACAATTTTATACTCGATGTAAAATTTGTTTTCACAATCCAAAACATCACTCCAGAAATGCTGAACATTGATCACAATTGAAGGGTTTAGAAACATGTGACATTTCTAAAACTTGTGGGAAATACGCAATGAATTTTACTGCTATTAACGTCCATTAAATAATCTGAATAAATGTTATTCATCTATAATAAGGTCGTAAGTATTAAATACACAATGAAGTGTGAATTAAAATTTAAAAATCTGGATGCAAGTTTTGTGAAAGAAGGTTTATTTATATTAAAATAATGAAATGTTAAATCCGTCTCTGCCTATGGGCCCTTGATCGGAATTGATGGGATAATCCCTTGCTTTCATTTCCGGAGAGTAAATAAGTTTATTATCTTCCACGTGGCCAGTTTGTAACTGCTTTTTTGACAATAAATTTATTATTATTACTACTGTGATCACATTTTTAGAGATTTTATTAAAGACCTGGATGGAAAGTAATGAAAATTGTTTAAGGTATATTAAAAATGTTCATATCAACAGCACAAGTTGATACTAGGATATCTGAGAAATAATGGTGCAAGTGATTAATTCAACAAAAGTACGTTAATGTGTTACAATATTACAAGTTTTATGCGTTGAAAAGCTTACTGTTGCTTTAAAAAAATAAATATTATTCTGTTCAATTGGTAATTGCATCATAACTTGTCACCGTCAGAATCTAATCTATATATCTAGACTGAGATGCAAAATTAGCGGCACACTTCCTGCAACTAAACATAACTTTTGTATTTGGAAACGTATAATGGTGAACCGACAGCGGTGGTCTAGTGTTAGTGTCCTCGCTTACACGTTCCCGCTCAGCCTCAAACTCTGCTCGGCCGAACTAGGTGAGGTTTTCAGCTGGGGTTTCCGTGGCCTACTCCCGATAAATGTCGGTTCGGTACCATATATTCCCCGGAAACCCAACATCTCTCTTTCCTAATTCCCTTACCCAAGTCCAACAGTTAGGTGGAAGAGCAGGCCCCATGGCCTGAACCTCGTCAAAAGGCATTAAGTAAATAAATACAAATATTTAGGGTAAGGATGCCTCTCTGAGTTTTCTAGGCAATGCTCCCTTTTTGCGCTAAGCCTTTCGTGCTGGAACACCCTTAGAGTGAGGAGGGAAGTAAACTTGACGAAAAGGCAAACATAAATATTACATTTTGAGTTGTCTGAGAGAGCAACTCTTCGTGTATACAGACTGAATAATGTTCACTCTAGATGCTGAGATGAAAAACTCGCATCTGAAGACCGCCCTCCCAGCCATTTCTCCCTTTGAAGGTTAATTTGTTCCAGATCTTTCGAAACTGTTCAGGGGGGGTGCGTTTGCCCAAGGTACATGGTTAAGATGTTCCATTACCGTTGGAGGCATGTCCCTACAAGCCACTCACTATTTCGTCACTTGTACAACTATTTTTCTAAACCCTTCAATTTATGGGATCCTTGTGGTTAAATTTAGGAATTACGACTAGGTTATTATTATGTTTACCCCCCCCCCGAAATGTGTGTTTTCATTTTTGTAATTAATTTAATTAATTAATTAATTAATTAATTAATTAATTTTATTGTTAATCAGTTTTAATTATCAGGATTTTAGAATAAGTTTTGCATTTGACACGATAAAAATGGAGAAACTCTTAAATAAATAGTTGAAAGAGATAACAAATTTAATTGAGTATACTACGCAAATGAAGCTGTGAATAGATGATCGATGTAGCCTTCTTTGAAAAATTTTGCATTTCAATACCTATAATAGCGCTCAGCCCGTGTATTCAGATTCCTGGGGTTGCTGTACACAGCACAGGCGGCTGCGGAGGCAATATTTTGCGTCGACGGACAGAGTTCTTTCGTCCGGATGATCTCGTAGGAGCGTGGAAGCGGATGTAACTACGACGAGGAAGTGAAGAGGGTCATGTTGGAGGCAAACAAGGAAGAAAAAGAAAAGGGGAGACTACTATGGGGATAACACCCGTGTTTGAGCTTAAACAAAAATTGAAAACTAGAATTACCAAACTTTTGCTTGATATATTCCACTCCACCGAACTTCCACCACTTCTTCAGATTTGTTACATCGTATTCCAAATTTATCTTTTTGTTTTCCTAATAACTGATTGTTGGCATAAAGCTTTGGATTAGCTCAATTGCTGCAATATATCATTCTTTTGACTCAATTATATATTGCATATAAATATAAAAATACCAAGTTTCTTTTGGCTTTCGGGCTCTCCCATTTACCAATGTAAATAAGTAATTTGAATAAGACGTTCTACGTTACGTATTACATTTTTGAAATCTTCTGTCTCGCGGAAACTTTTTCCTTGATAATATTTTTAAAAAACAAAGGTTTTTCAAATTTTTGGATAGTTTTTATTAATTTTGCCAAGAGTTGAGTAAATATTCCGTAATAGCGAGGCGTTTGCATTTCCGTTGCAAATAAATCCTTTCCTCAAAAAAAAAGACAGAGGAACGAAATGCACAGCAAATGAAATCTGTGTAAGCTCTTGAGAATAAATAAGTGGTTTCAATATGCCGCGAATATTCCAGAAAGCAGTAGAAAACTTACCATCCGGCAACATTGCCGAAGGAAGGGAGACACCCAAGAGCTTCTCCCTGTCCCTATGTTGGCGGGAGACAACTTATCGCGGGAGAGATATGCAAATGACCCATATGCTGATAGGCCGTCGGAAATTGACGCTGACCGCTGTGGATGGTTACCTTCTAACAATTGACGACGGGGGTCACTGCGAATACACATGAGCGGAACAAAGTGAGCTATCATATTGAAACAGGAGTCCGGGGAACCTCTCAAAATTTGTACTCGAATTTTCCATACTCTTCTATTTTGTAATTTTTATTATTAAAAATCAATTTTTTATTGACTTGAATAAGTAATCTAATGCTCCACATCTTAAACTCACAATCTTACTTATTTACACTTATTTCTGTTAATTGATGAAATCTGAGCCAGCAGTTCCATTTTCTTTCTCCGCCAGCTTCTTTTGTTTGCCCGATAATTTTTCAAAATTAAAAATTCTCGAAAATATGAGCATACTTTTATTGGAAAAATAGTTCGTTTCTTATTCTCAATTATATGGTCAATAGGTTTTAAAAATTTGGAGCTAGGATAATATTGGAAATTGAAATTATTAAAGATTTCTATGACATCCTTGAGCATTTAACTCTCGAAAACTGTTTTATATACCGACTGAGTATGTGAGCCTATTCATGTTTGGCAGAGAGAGAGAGAGAGAGAGAGAGCGAGCTGCGCGTTGGTATCGTTTTAGGAATCAGATTCAAAATGAGCTATTTCTCTGCCGAAAATCTAACATTCATTGAGGTGCATGCGCAAGCGGTTGATCAACAATGGTTTTGGTTTTTATAATATTTGCTATAGATAAGTTATTACTACGAAAAGTAGAGAGTGACCAAAATCGGGAAGGTACAGGCCTTACGACAACATCGACAAAAGTCACATTGTTCTGTCATCAGTTTGATAGGATGTACACTTAATTGGAAAGTCCAATTTTTCATTGGCATAGGCAATAATTAAAAATTCGAGGGTGAGCAAAATATTAAATTGTTAAAATTGCGGTGCGAGAGCTTTCAGTTGAGCCCAAGCAAGTTTGAATAGGTTGTGGAAAAATAAGCTTTCCGGCTAACTTGTCGCTGTTATTTAGCTGTCCGAGCGGCGTTTATCGCGGTAACCGTTCGATTTGTTTCGATGAACATCTGAGAAAGAGTTTGAGAAATAAAATCGTGATCACTCACGGTCACCTGGCAGGAGAATTCGTTACATACTTCAGACCCATAGAGGCGAACACTTAAGTGTCCCATTCCTTCTCTACACTGTTAGGTTCCGACATCTGATGAATTGGGTGAATCGCTGTATGGTCGTAAAAAAAAAGAAAAGAAAAAAGAAACGTCACTATCATCGAATGTTATCGATTATTGTATTACCGAATTGCTGAAGATTACTATAAATGGTCAGTGGCACACCCAAGGAGGAAGATACTTTGGGTGCTGAAGCACCCCCGTGACGAGTGGAAAATAAATGAGAAAGTTATTAGCAGCAAAAATCTCTAAGACAAAATTTAAAAGAAATATCAATAATGTAACCTGTGCATGATGTTTTCATAGATCTGGTACATTCTGTGGAGGCTGTGTGGAGCATATTGTGTAAATGATGGAAGTAGACACTATTTTTTCAGGTCGAGGTTGAAACCAATTTACTCCTTTTTTCGCGATTGGAAAAAGTTAATATGGTCAGAAACTATGAAGAAAAGTGGTTCTAATGGTCTTGATAGTTCGATTATTTTCTGAGAGATTACAGTAGACGCAGCAAAAATTGTTAAAGTACTGATAATCAAAGGATCAAGAACTTTTAATTTTTGCGTTACAAACTTCACTCAGGACAATATGAAACAGCAATAAAATTAGAAAATACTCGTAGATCACCCAAATTTCCTCGTTAAGCATTCACTTTCACGTTTTAGGTTATTTTGGGTTTTCATTTCATACCTATAACATTTCTGTCCGACTGAACTGCCATCCGATAGGTTAGTTCGTTTCGGAGTTTGGAGCAGGTGGGACCTCACAACCCTCGGGTAGCATCTCCATTAATCCACTGTTAGTGAATTGCATCTAAATGAAGAGCAGTCTCCCAGATTTAAACAATTCTTTTCAAAGTTGAAGGATCACTTGAAAGTGTCCTTGAAAATATGTGTAAAATTGATTTATAAATATGTACGAAACAAAATATCACAGTGTCGTTAAAAGTGTATTAGTGACCAAATCTCTTCAGCAGAGATAAATCGGTTAAAAATGTTTCTTCATTTAGTGCTAGTGTTGAAATAGTGATGAAACCAATGACTTACAATAGACTGTTTGAAATACTGTCTGAAATCCAGGAAGTAAGATGATTAAACTAACACAGATGACTTTTAATACATCAGTTAAGTGATAGTGCCAACAAAATACCAATCATTAATTGTTAAATCCACGTATTGAAGAAATCAAGAACTGTAAAAAGCGCAAATGATTTGCCTCTCAGCGTCATGAAACACAAACTTCAGAAACACGGGCATGACTCAGGTTACAACTCATATCGCAGAGGGATGCAATGGAACTAGAGATAGCAAAAGCAAACGAAGACACGAGCAAAACATACATTAAAAGAAAATAAATCTGTGTGTTTGGTGATAACTGTTTTTGACGTATGGAGACACCGTCCGTGAACAGAATAGGAAACCATAAGACAACTACATAACGTCACATTACAATGATTCAAAGTAAAAAATGTATATTTTTATCTTTTATTTAGTCTCCACTGGCCTGGTTTCCGACGGACGTCATTCCGAGGCGGTACATCGTCTAGTTTTTCTTAATCCTCTCGTCTTGTTCTCACATTGTTTACCCCTCCTCTGTTCGTTGCGCTATGTTACTAGGCAGTACCGTTTCACCCGTACTCGTCCACACACGCCCAGTTTCCCACATCTCTGAGGCCGCGTGTGAGTATTGGTTGCGGCACCTCCATGCCATAGTACACGGTTCCTCAGCACCCGCTAATGCACGTTAAACAGTTGCGACGCGTCTTCGCGTCGCGTTGGCAGCTTTATGACACCGTCGTGGCTTTGTTTTATCTCGGAGAGGTCGTTCGTGGTTGTGAGTAAGGGGGTAGCGGGGAGAGAGCTTCTCGAGCGTTGTCTCGGCGAAATCAGAGGGACGGCACAGCCCTACATGCTGAGAGGCCCCTTCACAAAACCGAATATAAGTGATCCCAAGCAGACTGCCTCAAGCAATCAGACTGAACGATTTTCCTGAGCAAATCTGTGTGTGAAAGAAACTTCAAAACGTTTCGGAATTACTAGAACTTCAAACTCCAGATTACTAACGGCTCCAAAAAGCGATTTAATTTCCGAAAAAATGAGACGAAAGAGTTTAGAATGGAGTTTTTTTTTCTAGAAATAGAACATAATAAAACATTTTAGATTTCTTAATTCATTGCCAGGTAACGTTTACTTTAGAAAGTTATAGATGCAGCCGAAAAGAGTATTACCACTGCGGTTATTCATTTGATACATTACACATTAAAAAAACTGGACATAAGCGCTGAAGCGTTCTCAAATAATCTCAAGTACACACGAATACACAAATAATTTAAAAAATATTTTCGAATAACGGGACGGATAAATGATATTTGTTGAGTGGTTAATTCAAAATGCAGCATCGTGCGAAATTCCATTCAGACGCTGAGTCTTCAGTTTTCCTGCCGCTGCGAGGTAAGATGTCACACATTTGGAAAAACAATCACACCAGTGAATTTTTTTCTTTCTGAAAATGAGTTATTAATTCCACAATATCCTAAACTCAGCCCTATCTTGGAAAACAAATACAAAATTACATCTCTTCCCTCTTGCTTTTAATGGCGGTTTTTTCTTTGTAGCATTGTTGCTCATGTTCTTCTTCCCTCGTGATACAACTAGTTGCGCGTAAAAAAATTTGTGAGCAGTGTTTGCACGCAAACCTTCATTGACATAGTTTAAATTAGTCATTTAATTATTTTATTTATCGCTGTTTCGGCAATAATAATGACTTAAAATGCATCAGCTACAGAAACGTAATGCGTGTTTTCGACAAATAATGTGTCAATGTTTCCAGAAAGGTGCGACATGATGATCTCTTCAACGCTGACTGTTATTGATTCAGGGAGCATTCTGCGTTGTCCGCGTTGTATGAAATTATAGTACCCTTTAAACCATGTACTTGATGCGATTATTCAGGATAGTGGCTTTTCTGAGATTACATTTCAGTCTTTGAAATGAACGGCCTATATATGTACCAGTTGACTGCGTGTTTCCTAATTAAAACTAAATCCAAGACGTCACACATGGGAGAAGATTTTCGTCTTCGTCCATTTTGTCGATCGTCAAACGTTCGTAAAGCAATTGAAATTAACGTCCTTGGTATTAAAACTCAGAATTAAAGAAACTCACTATTAAAGAATACGCACTCCGACGGATGGCAAAGACTCGGGAACCAACCAACAAACATTCTGATTTCCCTTAGTGATAAGAGTTTTTAGCCAAAGAAGTACCTCGAGTGGCTCTAAAGAATAATTGGTCCTTCTAGAAATCTTAATATTTTATTTTGAAATTGTCTATCAGTGGTCCACTACCTGTTATCTGTGTCTTCAGTTCTTTCCCTTAATATTGAAGGGGTCGGGATGAAATGATGCCTTTACGGGATATATGACTGGGGAGTTGCATGAATGCCTGCTACCCTTCCTGACACCTCCCTGAGGCGTATGATGCATGAATGACGCGAGGACGAATGACAATGAGTGGTTGTTGTTGTGGAATGATGGTCAGTGGGGAACATAAAGGAATGCAGCCTCAGACACGCTTTGTCCACCACTACAAACTCCTCTTGGACCATCCGAGGTTTGAACCACCGTCGCCAGAGATAGAAGGCGAGTACACTAATCACTACATCGCGGGATCCTCTGACCACTATTGGTTGGTCAGTTGGTGCCTAGTCCCAATTTAATTTGAATGAACAGAACGAATTCGACGAATCCATTTTCATGAAATTGTTCCGAAGGATAAATCCATTTTCAACAGTGATATGTAATGATTCGAGAAACGGGGGCACCTAGTTCGGAATAGACAATATGCAGCATTTTAGAAATATGAAAATTGACCAAGTAATGTCTGACTCAGACTCGAGAGGAACATTTTCCATGACTATCAAAAATTGCAGTATCTTAAGTGTTTTAGATAAGATGCTCTACTTTTATGATTTTATAGGGCTGTTTTCTCCACGCCGTGTCACTCATTGTTACGTAACGTGCGGCGCAGAAGGACAGGCGTCTCCTTGAGGGTTTTCTCCTCGAGCAGGAGCGGTGTGTACCTCCGTCTTACAGCGCCCGGGACGCCTCTTACGCTTGGCCTTGCAGAGAGATTACTCCGGTATTATGTAAGCAGGTGCAAGAATAGTAAATACAGAGAATACAATTTTCATCTCTTCTGGAGACACGGAAGCGAGGGTTGAATACCCTTCACATATTTCATTTGAGAATCCTCTCATGTGACACACGAAGGACAATAGAAATAACATTTTTCAACATTTCTGAGCCAACGTCGGTATTGAGTCCATTAATTTGTCATAGTTTTAACCGTTTTTTTAAGGAAAAAAGTAAATTATGTATATCATTTATGAATCTTTACTATATGTTAAATGAAATTGTTAGGGAATTTTTTTTCTAGTGCAGCCTGTTCCATCCTCCATGGGGTGCTTTTTATTAGGAAGTATCGTAGTTTACCATGGTAAACTCAATGTGCTTTTCATTCAACATAGTAGTTCGCGTGCTTGAATTCGTTCACAGAATTGTTCGAGAAGACACAAAGAGAGTCACAAAGAGGTTTCTATTCCATAGAAACTAACCCTAGAAAATTCAATGTATCTGAATATTTATACTAGCAACAATGTTATTTTTCTCAATTTTTGTGTGATTTTTGAGTGATTTCTTAGCTGCATTTCAGGATTATTTGAAGATTTGACAGTGATACATAATTGTCAAATAACTGTTCTTGTATATTCTATTTAAAATAAATTGGCTGATATTCTTCAAATATTATAACAAGCAGCTATTAGTATTATTTGACGAGGGCGCATGACTTGATTTTGCTTGGGTTACAGAAATTTTATAGGTGCTATTGCCTTAGGGCCCTTAATGATGGGTGGTACGAACCTACTTGCATCTGTAGAGTAAATTAGTTTGTCCTCCTTGTGATCATATGCAGTTCGTAACTGATTTATTTTATCATCTACAATGAACCCATTTTACAATTCTATTATTAACAAAAAGCATATAACCCAAAGATATTATTAACAAAAAGCATAAACACAAAATAAGTAGTAATCACAACCGGTTCTTCAGGATAAAAAATAAATACATTATCTAATTGGCATATAAATTCTGCCAACCATCACGTGGAGGAAATACGCTACTTAACTTAAGTTAATTACTTTAATAATTGCTTCGTAAGGAAAGGAATAGATACTTACAGGTACACCAGTCATAATTCTCAAGTACGCTGGAAACGAAAGAACAAGCAAGATAAAACTAAATTTAAGACAACAACTATCTCAAAAGTGACACGAAATACCATCTACGAGGTACATACAATGCAACGACTCAATCATGACTCAACTCAGACTCGTATTGACTCAACCAAAGACTACAAATAATGATAATAATAATAATAATAATGTATTAAACAACGTAGATCATGTATGGAGAATCATACCAATATCCAGAATAACGACATTAATTATAATTATAAAGATCAGGAGCGTACCTAGGGGGGATATGGGGAATCAATAGCAAGGGATATGTATATTTATATGTTTATAATTATACTCACTTATATTGTGTTAATATATATGAAATAGTTGGAAAAATACAAAAGTACTTTTTTCTCAACTTCGAGAAATTGAAAGAAAATTGTCGTTTTTATATTTTTTATTATTAACTTTTGAATATAAATTATTCTTTACATAATCGGCCAAAAAATCTACCGTCTCAGAATTAGCTAAAAACTTGTAAATCAGTTCATTCCCAGTAAAAACTAAGATTCATCATTATTTCACATCATATACTATCATTATTTCACATCAAATTGCACAGAATATGTTTTATGCGAAAATAAAGTCTAAACGTGCAGTGGCCGCGAAATAATAAAAAACCTGTCTTCAAAAATTTCACTTTAATTCCCGTAATATTGTAAAAGCGAAGGGTCCATTCTATTGTACTACGCAATAAAATATCCTAAATTTGTCCATTAAATGACATTTTTAAGTCAAACCTTAAAAAAATGCTTCTTTTTCTTCAAAATTCAATTCCCAAAACACACCATCATCGATTTTCGAATTCTTTCGGTAAAATACTCCTAAAACCTGTCACTGTTGTCAGTTAAAATTTTAGGAAACGTAATTTGTTATTGACAAAGATACAGTTATATAAGACAAATAGTGTGCAAGTACTATGATATTACAAATTAATAAAAAAGAAAAATGATTAAATATTACATATTTAGATTCACATATAAATGGCATATTTGCTTATTAATATACAAAGATATAATTTACACGATTTATACACCAAATCCTACTGCATGTCTGACGAGTTAATAATTCAATTGAAAGTTATAATTTAAACACACATTAAAAAACGATTAATTTTGGGACATTTAAAGGAAATTCATCGCCTCTTTACTGAACAATTCTCTAGTAATAGAGAGTGTTTCTCAAATTTTTCGCAAATGTGACCAAAACGTAGTGTTTTCGTTCAGCGCTGTCTGACTTATCTTAGCCTGCGGGCTTTTTCCTTTACACTTTCGATCGATCGGGTCGGTACGGGATGGGGTGTGACAAAATGTTGCCCGAACAAACTAGTGGGTCATATTTATTCATTTGTGACGTGATATTTTGATACCCATCAATAAATTTATATTATTTCTAGCTCAAAAAATTCAATAGTCCATATCTTTATTTTTCAGACGTATTTTTAATATTTATCATTATCGTAAAACGTTTTTATATTGTAATGTAACGGGGTAATTCCGAACCAATTTTCTATTTTCTCTCACTGAGCATGTCACGTCAAACATTAATTCTGACAGCATAGATTAATAACCCCAACGTTTGATGAAAAATTTGATGTAAATGTACCGAAAGCGGTGGACCGTAATAAAAAAAATCGCTCACAAAGAAGCTGCATATTGCTCCATTTCTCCAACTTCAAGTCGAGCCTTGCGATTCTGGCGATAGTTATTTGTTTTTGGAAGTATCTGAAGACAAAAGTTAGAAAATTAAATGTTTGAACAATATAAAGAAATTTACATGGTTTTCTCTTTTTATAGTCAACAGAAGTAGCTCAAATTTGACAGAAAGTGTACTTTTCAATTGAAAATTTTAATGCGTAATTGATTGGCTTTTAAGATGTGTGAATGGTTCGCAGATAATCGTGCATACGGCGTCTCAATAACTCCACGGAGTCTCCAAACAATCACATATTTTATGTCCGTTTCAGCTTTTATTACAAGTACCGTGTCTTTATTTTTATTGCTTTTGAAAGTGAACAATTTCGTGGAAATAATCGAAATCATCATACCATAAAGCTACAGTAAATGATGCATGAGGAACTCGCAATAATATAACATTATGTCTGTATACCAGGTCATATTACAAATTCTTGCCATCGCGAGTCGTGAAATATGCCACCCCATGAATGTCAGTGAGTAGAATACCGATAGATAGATAGATAGATAGATAGATAGATAGATAGATAGATAGATAGATAGAATATGATTAAATTATTAATTATATTTTTCCGTTTCAGTCCATTAAATTTCGAAAAGAAAAGAGGATGGTGTCAAAAATGAAGGAAGAAAAATATTTTAAAAATTCATTAATTATACGTTCATTTTTATATTATTGAATTTGTCTTTTATTACTGTATACATTTATACGGAAATGTCCCAGAAAATTTGCGTTCCTTTTCTGGGTAACCGGGTGGAGCAAATGACACGAAGATAACAGCATTTAAAAATGACATCAAGAAGAGAAGCTGCTCGACTCATTTATTGGAAAAGGATGTTACTCGACTATTTGATTCCTAACAATTGACGGCTTTGACGCATCTAACCATGCTGGTATAAACAATATTCGCAAGTACGTTAGTTACGTGATGCCACATAGTACTGTTCATTACTTTTCTGATGTCCTGTTTATCTAGTTAATGCTAAATATGAATAGAGTGAAACTTGCCTACAACTAGCAGACGGGGGAAGTAGTATCTGCCATATTACCCATGTAAATAAAGTAGATTTGTTTAATAAAAGTAAATGTTTATATTATCGTACAGAATGTTAGTTTTATTCATGAATCGCACGGGTTCAGTTGGTATTATTTATTACTTCTTAATAGCTTGATAATATCGACCATTTCAACGTACGAGTTGTGGCTCAATAGAAATAGAAGTGGAGAAGACATCATTTCCTTGTCGTTTTAATTTATAATTTGTTTTGAAGTAGAATTTGTTTTCGAGTTTTGGTAAGCACCCAAGCTGTCTCACAGGTGGTGGTACTTACCACTCGATGGAAACCACACAGAATTGAGTTCGTTCATAAACTGCCACACAGATATTTCTACTCAATAACATACGTTCATGTTTATTATTAACTTATTACGCTTATTTACCTTAAAACAGAATATTAGATAGCCGTTGTTTATGCAATTTACTGCTTTCACGATACATTATTTCTGTGTTTAAGGCCCGGTGGGAGTCATATTCAGTTCTATGTTCCTCCTTGCTAATTTCAAATCGGGATTTCTCAGTCTAATGAAGATCAATTGTATTGCAAAAGGAATCATTGGAAAGATGAAGAAAATACAATCGGTCGTGCCTTTCCACATTTTCCGATTTTTTTGTGAGTAATTGGCAAAAGACTGTGGAGGAAGAGAAAAATCAGGGTGATGTGAATTCGGAATTTCGTTCTCTACAGTAATGCTACGACGGTGTTAAAAAACGATCTTGTAGATGAGATCAAAATAAATAGTCGTGCCTTTCTCATTTCTGTAAAAGTGATTTGGAACGCGGATAAATGGCTTCAAAACTCCCAAAAATTAGTAATTTTTCACGCTTACATCCTCAGAATCGACTACGGAGTTCACAGTCCAACCGATAGATAGTGCTGCGAAAAAGGTGGTTAGTGGGGGTGAGTGAACAAAAGGGCGGAAATATGAGTCTTGTTGTGGAATGTGACCAAGTGACGGTGTTGTGTAAGTGAAGTGTCCTAAGTCTGCTGCACAACTTCCTGCGTTAAATGCATTGAAGAAAAATAAACTAAAATGACTTAAATTTGAAGGAGATCAAATCAAATTGAAAACAAAAATTCACAATTATTATTATGAAATCCTAGGACGGTTAGCAATCACAGGGCGTAGGTATTGTCTATAAGCAGTTGGGACGTTCACGGGAATGTTTGTAGAGAAAATATTGAGAGACGAACAACTAAATTCAAAATAACAGACAGTTTTATTTACATCGCCTGAATTACTAAACTTTTATACACGCGGAATTTTGAAACACTTCTTGTATTCTAGTTGCAATAAAAATCCACAGAATGAACAATGAATTCAAGAAAAAATGTTCGTGAGATCAATGTCCATGAGACTTTCTTTGTAACTGTGTACCTCTGCGTTGTCTAAACAGTTTGATTATATTGAACATTCCTAGTTAATTACATAAAGTGTTTTAACTTTACTCTTTGTTTTCTTTTTATCTAGTTCACATAACTTGGATTTTGTTTAAAATTTAAAATTCTATTAATTTTCCTTTTTTTTCTTGATGGAGATGCAGTACCCGTTTTTTGTGAATTAGAATCTAGTCTCCATCTTCATCTAGCTAATCTCCATCTAGAATAAACAAAAAAATTACGGAATTCCTGGTTAATATTGAGTTGAAGTTGTTAAAATATTGCACTGTATTTGTTAGGATTTAAAGCAGGGACCTAGTAGCATTGATAGTTAGAATCCCTCAAAGATAATTTTTATTCAAGTGCAAATTCGAGAGTTTATATTGTCATTGTTACTTTCTCATACATGTAGTGAATTGAAACTATTGTAATCATGAAAAAAATCCAATGCCAGATTTTGACAGTAATATTCTTTTTGGTGGTATTTGATTCTAAAAAATTTGTTTTAGCATAACTTCTGTCCGTCTGTGTGCAGCGATTCTGACGGAATGGATGAATACATTTCATTTCAATTTCGTATTTAGGGATATAATTTTTTGTGTTGCCGATGCACGTACTCTATTTTTTTCACTTTTATGCAAAGGGTATTTCAGATGAAGGTCAAAATATAGTTTTGAATATTTTTCAAAAATTGCTAAAACGATTTTTCTTAAATTTTCTGTACGCATAGTAAAATTAGTAAGCATTACATCTGCTATAGCTGTATTTCGCTGGAAAGTTTCGTATAGATGCGTTAAAATAAATTTTGTCTGCATGTTAGTTTACTGTATATATACAGAAAACGGACTGTAGATTCGAAAATATATTTACGTAACACTTTTACAATATTTATAAGACTGATCACTAAATTGTAAAAAATAACATTCTAAATACTTCTTTGGCTTTCAAATTTCAAATAAAAGACAGTAATAAAGGTCATCTAGTGACTTAGATCCCGTTTGAAAGTTGGTTTTAGTTTATTACTTTTGTCATATTCGTAGCATATAGAACCGTGAAAATATTCGATTGTGGGATTTAAATTGAAATATCAATTTTGGTGGTCCTTGATTCCGCAATAGTGGTTTTTCAAATAACTTTCGAGTCCGACAAGAAAACATAGTTTTTACTTTATGATTTTTTCATACACGATAGACAATGTAACCGATTTAATTTTACTTTAAAGAAATTTACATTTTCAATTTGCCAAGAAGTTTCTTTTTAACTTAATTACCAAATTAAATGAGGATGTTATATTGTCTCTTTACATTGGCATGAAAATATCGTAATAATTAATTTATGATTTGAAATAGAATGTCTATCCCACTTAGCTAACCTCCTCCAAAATCCATACGACAAAATTTACAAATTGCAGTCAGCTTATATGTCAATGGCAGTTAAAGGATTTCTTGAATAAACAATTCGAATAAAGTAAAATGAAAACCAAAATATCGAGGACAATGCTAAAAATAACAGCACTATTTATAAAAAATTATTATCACTCAATAGTGCAGACTAAGAAACGTATATGAGAAAGTATGTGCAATGGTTTTACTTCCTAGTGTGTACTTGTATTTGTACGTATAATAGCAAGAACTTAGTGGGTTCAACTATATTTCCAGGAGCTGATAAATTGCACCCCGCGAACCTATTCCACGCTTTTCCGTAAGTGAAATCGATGACAATGCAGACGCAGAGACCCAACATTGTGCACTGGGATACAAAGTAATTTCAAATAATGAATGAGAAAACATGTTAAAGAACAGTTGCAACAATTCTTTCAGTAGTCAACTTTTTTTATCCGTACTCAACCTTGTCACGGTTGTGTACATAACCTCTGTAGCTGTAACCTGGCCTGAGTTTTTCTCCGATGGATTTTACGCATACGTTCTCGCCTAGGGGCGGCAGTTTCTTAAGATCTCATTATTATTTATCTCGAATTGTTAGTTATATGAATATTTAGAATTCATTAACAACATATTAGGAATAATTTAAAGAATTGATAATAGTTCTTATTTGATAAATTTCTTTTTCTATCCTAGGTATAAAGTTGTTGACATTCTGTAGGTATTATAAAAAGGAACTAGCAATCGTTTAGGAGCGAAAGCCACTGCCTTAGAGCCCTTGGTCGGAATTGATGAGATGGTCCCTAGCTTGTTTCCGGAGTAAATTAATTCATTGCCCCGAAGTGGTCCTACGCAGTTTGTAACTTTAAAAAAATTATCTTTTGATTTATTTTTCTATACAAAGATATTTTAAATCTTCATGTCTTGTATCACTACAATGCATGTTCTCAGCCTAGCTACATCCTGAAGAAATAAATTATGTCAGTAAAAAGAATATATCGTCGAGAGCCTACTAGGGAGAATTTACATTTTATTAATAAATTAACAATATGAATTACACAAATTAAAAATATTTCAATGTCAAATAACTTTAACATTTAAATTAACATTAATAAAATTCCGTTGATAAATAAAGTATTGACCCCATCCGAAATACATATCTGACTGCTGGCCTAAAAATCTTTCTCAGACCAAGATGTCGGTCACCGCAACTCAGACACGTCCTGAAAGGGTCGGAGGGCTGGTGAGGGCAATGCCACCGAAAGGAGGCTCGTCCGCATAAACCGAACGTTAATGAGACGTTGGTAGGGGGGAAGGGAGAGTCAGGAAGAGGCACGCTTTCCTAAAAGTTCAATTTATCGCCGATGGACCGGTAGTGCTACAGTCAACTCGCTCAGAGCTGGCGACCCCCACCGGCCCTTAACCTTGAGATGATCCACGTCTGGTACACAGAAAAAGATGGTAGTTATAGAACAATACAGAATATGTAGACAATTAATTATACCCCCCAAAAACGTCCTTTAAGGAAAGCGAACTTCGAGTAGCAAGTAGGTAAACCATAAAATGTAATGAGTTCTATAGGTAGTGTCGCCCAATACGACCGAGCCGAAAGTGAGAGTGCGGCGATGTAAGACGAGGAAAATAAATGCTGTTCTGAAAACATTAATTTTCCTGGATTTGCGAGAGCGAAGGGTCTACTAGTCCGAGGCACGCCTTCCGGGTTTCCCCACGGGCCACCGAAGTACGACGAAGGGCAAATGTAGTACGTTGAAGGGGTGGTGAATCTCTTTTCGTGGAAAGAGCGACCATCCCACTCCATTTGCAGACCCTTTCGTAGTTTTCAGACTGGCTAGTAGCTGCTGGGCGAGAGCAGGAGTTATGTTGCGCGGGTTATAGTACAAACACGCGCAGCAGCGTGTAGCGTGTGATACGAAGAAGGTCAGCAGCAACATTTTAAATTTGTTTAAATTTATTTTACTCCCCCTCTCACCTCCTCAAACACCCTGGCACATTTGATTTTTTATAAAAAATTGCTTACTTCCCCCACTTTTAGTTCCCTGTCGCCGTCCTGCTAGTTCCACTAGTTTGCGAAAATTTATTGTCATCAAAGTCTCTTTAGCTTTGATATGCTATGGCATAATTTCCTCCGTACGATCATGATACTTGGAGTTCATCCTAATTTCCGTTGTTTTTCAATTGCGACCGATGGTTGTTGTGGTGGCGATAACGGTTATTATTATTATTATTTTTATTTTTTCATCGAGAAGGATGAAAATCGTAAATGATTTTCAAAGTGCAATGGTTTTATATCAATAGTTTTTCCTTGAAAATTCACGGATACATCGCTTTTTCTTCACTGACATTTATAAGAATAATCTTATTTAATTTTCCTCATTCGGGCGTAAGAAGTAGCCAGAAAGAAAAGAATAGTTTCATTGAAACTTCGCGCGTAGTTTACATTCATGATCTCGTTGAGTTTTCCGTAGCAGGAAAATTTGAGAAAACTCATTGCCGTGTTGAGAATAATGATTTGTAAAACTAATGCTGCTTCATTGTAAGTTCACAACATTCAAAAACCAGTATTTTCAATGTCTTTCTTATGCGTTTATTTACTGTTTTCCATAAATATATCTCGTCATCACAGCGTTATCAAAAGCGGTAAATTGTCTATTAATTCAGTTCCACAGAAATTATAAATTACTTAGCAGAATATGCCCGTGATGCCTGAACAAATAATTTTCTTGAAACTAGTATAGATTCATGTGTCTGGTTGGCAGCAGAGCACTGGGGTTATATAGCCCTCGGAGCTTAAATATCTTACTCTATAAAGTGAATGCTGTATGTATTAGAAATAAACAGGACCGTATTTAACATTTTCGCCGCGCTGTGCCAGTAAAAACAACTTTTTATAAATAATCGAATTTTATATATAAATAGATTAACTATCAAAATAGCAATTACAACTGCTTGTGTCTATATGGAGGACGTTTAATTAATTTATGCCTAATAAATTATCCCCACTTCACAACTTAGTGAAAACTGCATTTCAAACTATATTGACCTGTTAAAAGATGATTGAGGTGAACATTCTTACTAAATTCTCTGAATATTAAATAAAAAGTTATTCAGAATATAGTTGTTGATTAAACAAAATAATATCCATCATTGCTCAAACATGAATTAAATATATTATTTCATGACTAAGCTGAATCACTGAAGTAAGATCATTTTCAAACAATGCTTTAGTTGTCAGATTGCTTTCTAAGCTGAATTTGCCAGTTGACAAATATTTAAAATATCCTGTTCTTATAAAAATATATTTGAATTAATTATGAATAGTTAAATTGTTCAAGTTTTTCTCCTTACTCCTAATTTTGAGACCAAAAATTGCGAACAATGCTCAAAGAAGGAAAAAATGTTTGTTTACCAATAAAGTTGTCATTTGAACTTAATATATGGTTACCATTTGAACTGAAAGTTGAAAAATTTTGAAATAGTCTACAAAAATAATTGTAATTCTGAGATGCAATAAGTTTTCTTAAGTGAAAAAAGAAACGGCTAAAAATTGTTATTTTGATTACCCTGTATTCTGCACAAAATTACTTCAGGGTCATTCCATATCAAATCAACCAAGTCATGGCACCCACGATCTCAGATTTTGATGAAATTTAGTACACTTGTTCACACCAAGTTAGCGATTCATATGAATTTTTGGGTTCCTAGGTCCATAGTCTCTTTATTAAGTAGATTAGAAATTTTCCATTTTTCGGGGAATTATTGTTCTCGTGACTGCGGGTAGAGATCTAACCATTGAATAAAAAAATCATAACTCCGAATATGATTCATGAATCAACATCAAAATGCATGTACACATATTTTAAAGAACAGAAATTAAGGGGAAAAATATATCTAGCTTGGATTTATATTAAGAAATTTTGTTTTTAATTGAGAAAAATTATTTTCTATCAATTTTGGGCGTGAAAATCCTTGTCTCTTTTAAGTGATGTATCTCAAAAGGAAAAAATCAGACATGAATTATTGTTTTGTGAATAAGAGCTACAAGTGTGGAAAAAGTAAAATGGTCCCGCTCTTGCCTGTTTAGTATTTTTTTGTTATAACCATAATGTAATTTTTAACTTATTGCATTTCAGTAGATCACTCACAATCAGAAATCGCTTTATTTGTAAGAAATTTTCTCCCTCAATGCATTTGGAAACACTGTGTGAATCATTCAGCAACATGTCGTCAATGCCCGTCACTTATCTCGCACTGCATACAATAACAAACATTATGGGACTCGGCAAAATGCGGAACTGAGCGGTTTTACTGAGTCGACGAAAGTGCCGAGTCCTGCATTTTGTGGGTTTGGGAGTTTGCATCTTATCATTAACTGGCTGCTTTCTTCAACTATCAATGGTTCAGTTCAAAGGAGTGATTCATAGTCTTGCTTATGGCAATGTTTATTTTGTCTGAATGCCTCCCCTTTCTTGTTTTAATCAGTCCAGGCTTGTTGATTATTTTCCTCTCATCAAACCTTTTTTTAAATCTCGTTTTAAGGTAGTGTTCTTATAACTGTGTCGGTTACATTCAAGCATCTAGTGGTTTGCCATTAAATCTTTTAAGTGTCGAAAATTTCTTACTGTTTTGTACCATGTCACGAAGTAGTGAGCCGTTAACTGATTGTTGTGTAGGAGAAGAAAAGAAAACAGAGTGTCACATGGAAACTTAAACAAAAATTTAAAAAAAATTGATAAAGTTCTTATGTGCAGCTGAAAAAGAGCTTTTGGTTTTAAGAGTGCTGAATGTTTACTTACCATTTGTGAACATCATAAGAAATATTACCTTTCAAAGTATGAAACTATCAAACTATCAAATCCGTTTGAAGTACATAACACTTTAATAAGGAAAGAGCTGAGAAATGTATTTTTAAATTACGCACTTCAAATAAATACCATGATTGATGTAAAAAAATTCCTGGGCAAAAAATCTGTCATCGCTGCCGAGGCCAAGTTAATCATAAATTAAAAAGTGAAGAACCTGAACGCATATCTTACTATGATGATGATGTGGGAAATTCCCATTCTGAAGCAGATAAAGCCAAAATGGAAGTAAAAACTTCAATTTCAAGGGAACAAGCAGTCGAGGAAATCAACTCATTTTTCACAAGTTTAGGCGAGACTCCAATTAAAGTTCATTCTATCAATCGTCGTAGGAAACTTGTTTATGCAAAAAGAAAGATTGAATCAGCATCTGCATCGATGGAGAAAAAAGTTTGTCAAGTTTTACAAGTAGAATTCCCTGAAACTTCTGACGGAAACGCAAAGGAAAGTGAGAAAATAGCGAAAGCAAAGGATTTGGATATACTTGTAGATTTAATGAAAGAAAAATTAGCAAATTATCTACCAACAAAAGAAAAATTCGTCTTAACGCTTGCTCCTCACTCGTGGAGTAAGAAAAGAATGATGACAGAATTCGATGTAAGTGATTTTACGGTCCGCAAAGCGAGAGAACTCCTCAAAGAGAAAGGAATACTGGCATTACCTGAGCCTAAGCGAGGTAAAAAGTTCGATGATATTGTTGTTGGTTTAGTTAAACAATTTTATCAATATGACGAATTTTCTAGAATAATGCCCGGAGAAAAATATAAAATAAGTGTTGCAAAGAATATTAACTAGCAGAAAAGATTGATTTTAGGAAATTTAAATCAATTATTCGCAGCTTTAAAGTTTGCTTATCCTACGATCAAAGTTGGCTTTTCCAAGTTTTGTGAGCTCCGCTCTAAATGGTGTGTGCTTGCAGGATCGTCTGGTACACATGCAGTATGCGTCTGCTCTATCTATGAAAATGTTTCACTTCTATTGCATGCTGCCTATATAGGAGATATACAGAGATTTGATTCAATATCTTGTGTGATCCAAAGACAACAGAGACTGTATGTTAAGACATTGCTATGAGTGCCCGAAATGTTGAAGAACTTCTTTCGAGCGAAGTTTGAAGAAGATACATTACAACTCTTGGATTTCAACTGATCGCACTTAGTAAGTGACGAATTTTTGACGAAACTAACAAATAGAATGGAAAAACTTGTTCCTCATTCATTAATCACAAAATCTCAGGTAAATTATTTGAAAGAATTGAAATCAAATCTTCCTTACAATAAAGCAATTATCCTCTTTGACTTTAGTGAAAATTTTTCATTTGTCATACAAAATGAAGCTCGGGGATATTTATTTTCATTCGCATTCCTTATACTGTGAAGTATTTCTTACTTGAATGTATTATTGGCTAAACAATTGAATTTCTTCACGACAATGAAATCCTGCTGTTTATAAGCGCCAATAATATTAATTCTTGTTTTTTCAACAATAGGTGTATATTCTTTATTGGAGTGATCTTCTTCCACTCATTCTTGTAAAACAGTGCTTCAGAATCGACGAGGCGTCGAGAGTTGAGTCTTCAAGCTTATTTTCTGTGTGTTATTTGTGAACAAGCGGAATGGACATTTTTTTGCAACCAGTCATGGAAAATCCCCCTGCGACAGCGATGGAGGCACCGTAAAGCGTCTTGTCACAAGAGCAAGCCTGCAGATGCCAAAAGGAAATATCATCGACACTACTAAAAAAGTTTTTGATTACTTTCAAACCAACATTAAAAATATTGAATTTGCCCTCATAAAGAGAGAATATCTTCGCTACCAGACAAGAGCTTATGAGTCGATTTTTGAAGGCTAAAACTATGTCAAGTACGCGGAGTTATCACCATGTCACCCCTCTTTCAGAATTCTTAATCGGAATGAAGAGAATCAGCTATGATGCTGATTTTTTTCATAAAATTCAAGTTTTGTGAGGTAAAATCATCCACAGTGAAAATATCAGAATTATCGACAAATTCTTTCGTATCGTATATCTATGACAATCATTGGTTTTTTGGGTTGATCCTCTCCAAGCATGAAGAATGTGACGTTAACATACAATTTATGCACCCATACGGACCAGCAAGATCTTTTTTTGGCCGGAAGGAAAGTCAGATATTAGTTTTGTACCACTCATCAATATTATGTCGTGTGTTCCTCCACTTGCTGCTCAGGACTCTGGAAGGATGTATCAATTTGAAGAAAAAGAAGTTTCTTTTGCACAGCAGAGGTTCATTGGACTCTGTAAAAAAGCATAGTGGACCAGTTTTCCTGGTGAGTAATAGAAGAATAAGCAAACACAAAGTCTATTTTATTGTCATATTTAATTCTTATCTGGATTTCTGGATTTATTCTTACTTATTTGACTTAAATTTAAGTTGTTGGTAAAACATAAAAGTAATATACATTTTTAACAAGAATTTACTAAACAGACAAGGGTGGGACCACTTTTCTCTTTCCACACTTGTTTTCCCCCACTTTTAGCTCTTATTCACAAAAAAAAAATTCAGGTCGGATTTTGGCATTTTGAGATATATCACTTAAAAGAGACAAGGATTTTCACACCCAAAATTGGTAGAAAATCATTTTTCTCAGTTTTTAAAAATTTTCTTACTATAAATACTAGCTTGATATATTTTTTCCCTTCATTTGTGTTCTTTAAAGTATGTGTACAGTAGTTGCAGTCATGAGAGCAACAATTCCAAAAAAAATGCAAAATTTGTAATCTACTTAATATCGAGACTATGGGACCTAGGAACCAAAATATTCATATGAATCTTTAACTTGATGATATGAACAAGTGTACCAAATTTCATCAAAATCTCAGATGGTGGGTGCCATTTTCAAAAATTTTGGTTGATTTGACATGGAATGACCCTTCAAAGACATTAACTCTCTCCTGCCAATGTTTGATTTATATTAATAAAATTCTGAAAATTAAATTTGACATTAAATAATAATTAATGAAATATTGATTTTATTTATCCCAAAAGTGTTACTGAATATTCACATCAACTTCAACAACAGCAAAAATCTAGATGATTATTGGTCTAGTGCAGTGGGAATAACATGGACATAATACTTTGTCATTGATTTTTAAGTTAAAGCTATTTCAAAACATTGTTGAAAATGATTACCATTTTCATTTATTGGTTTTATTGAATGAAAAATAAAGTCTGGGTGTGCAAATAAAGATTGCATCTTTTTCTCCATTGGACATAAATCCAATTGGTAGAAGAAGTAACAGAAAAAAATATAAAACTTTGAAACAATACCGACATCTTAAGTATGCTTTAACTCTGGGTGATCCCATTTTGTCAGATTTATCTAAATTCTATACTTAAAACATTTTGCAGTTTAAGTCTTTGTCCAAGTGAAAGAAAACATTTAAATTGAGATAAAGGATTTCCTAATTGCTATGGGTAATGATTTTCTTTTTCTTTGAAGGACCATTTCCAGAAATAAGTCTTCTTAATTATAGAAGAACATTGAAATTGACTCATAAATGTTTGTAAAGCAAATATTTATGTCTGCTCTATATTTATTACTTAAGGACACTTATCTATTATATCACTTTATTCTCAAAAATTATCTGTTTTCAGCATATTCTATATTTGCAGTAAATATCTCAATTCATGAAACAGATAGTCTCATTATTCAATCTCAAACAACCAAATGATACTTTCTATGTTCCTGAAGTAGAACTAAGGAATTTTTAAAATCTGTTTGAATCCTACAAATTTTCTAGATAATCTTTGATAGAAATATTTTTCATAGAGTCAAGAATCAAACATATCAATTGTGCACCTTAGAACATTCCAGTCATTCCTATTTCTCAGTCCATTAGTTTAATTCTCTAGTTTAATACTCTAAATAGAGATTCTTTTTCAACTTTCATTATTCTAAAATGTTTCAGTTGTAAAAATTCTGAAAATGTTTTCTTTTTGTGATAGTTCCCATAGTTCTGTTTATAGTTCATAGTTCATAGTTCATTTTTAATTTGTTCCATGGTGCTGAGTAATTCAATGCTTGAACCTATTTTTTCCTATATTTTGAAGTTTAATTTATGAATTGGGTGGAGAATGGCTTGTAATGTAAAATTTGACAAAGTGGAAATATTTTATTCCACTAAAACTTCATTGTAACTTTCATTTACAGAGTGAAAATAGAAGACAAACTTACATTGTGCGTTGAGTGAATAATGAAATATTGGTATTCCTTGATGTATAATTATGCATTCCTCTATTATATTTTGGTATAAAATATTTCTTCGTGTAATATATCTCGCCACTCCTTATTCACAGAGAGAGAAAGTTATGGGGTTAATGATAATAAAATTGTGTCAAAAATAGAACAAATTCTACTTATTAACTAATATACTTGGAGGATAAATTTGGACGAATCACAGGAGCAAACATGAAAATATCAATATATAAATCTTGTTTAAAGTTATTGTCAAAAACGCAGTTACCAACTATGTGTGAAGTAGCATTCCCAGGAGCTAAGCTCTGGAATATTTCCAGGATTTTCCCAAAATTCAGGAATTTCCTGGAAGATAAAAGTATTTATTGACCTGGTTGAAATTTACTGAGTTAATTATATTGCTATGCTTTACAAATTCATTGTTACAATAAAACTGACCTGCCTTTTTATTTATTCATTTATTTTAAAAAAACTAGTTCATTTTTCGATGTGCAATGCCACCAGTCACTGGTTAAGGTCACTAGTAAAGTATTTATATCTATTTGTTCTAAACCTTGAAGTTGGGGTTTACTTAAATAAATAATTTACTCTTAGGCCCAATTTCACCAAGTTCGTTTAACACTATTTAAACAACATCCTTTAATTTGATTAGTTTTGTACAATAGAGGACTTAAATGTAACACAAAATTCAGCTTAAAATAAGTCAACTGTATCTTGAAACAAAGATTAAGTTTTGAGCAGTAAAAAATTGTATTTTCCTTAAATTTCTAGTTTGGTGGTGGCTGAAATACTGAGGATTTTACTCATTTTCACATATTATTAGAAATAATCTTATTTCCAAATAGAACAGTTGTTTATTGTTTACTTTACCTTTTCCCAGACATGTTTTCACGATTACCTAGTCATCATCAGTGACTCCAACATGTCTTATTAAAATAAATATTATGATTTGCTGTGTCAAATTTTTCTTTAATTTTGCTGTAGTTTGATTGCCATTGCTCCATCAGCTTCTTGAATTTTCAGCAAAATTAAAGAAATATTTGACACAGCAAATCATAATATTTGGTTTAATAAGATATATTTTTCTTAATTTATTTAATGATACCTTTAAATTAGGGATTTTGTATAAGAAATGGGAATACAAATCTGTAATATGTATTGAATTATTTATAAATTTCAAGTCTTAAGGCATGAAACAGGCCATGAAGACTCTTCAACCGAACTGAGACTTGGATGAAGGAACTAGAAGGAGAGACATTGGGTTGCTGGGGAATAGGTACCAAATTAACATTTGTCCGTTACCAAAGTACCATTAACATGTAAGGGGAAACCCCGAGCTGAAAATCTTGCATAGTTAGGCCAAGCAGGATTTGAACCTATGCTCTACTCAGTGGCACTGTGGATGCGAAAACACTATCATTAGACCACCACTGTCTGTTGCTGATAGTCAAAGAAATATCCAAAACTTTTACAATTTTCATAAATTCCCAACTTTTGAGTACTTAAAAGAGTTCTGGGAAAGTATCGTGGAATATTCCGAATTTTTATCTTCCCTTCCACTGGGAATGTTCCTGGCACACATCGCTACTTGTACGTCCATGTGGAGGACAAAAATTCTGATTTATTCTCTGGAAGCAAGGAAGGGACCATCCCATCCATTCCAATCAATCATAATAAAAGAAGATTCTACTCTGCACTACAGAAACTTTTTGATATGTTTTGTTTCAAAGACTCATTGGTGGCTTTAAGAAAAGATTACCTCCCTATTGTCATGATTCGTTTATGTCTTTTTGAGTTACATTGCTCAAGTTTTTGAAGTATTTTTACATCTTCATTGGTAAATTTGTAACTAACAAATGAATTACGTTTCTAGTTAGGAACACAATAACGAATTACACCTTTTTGGAAATGTGCTGCTTAGCACTGATGAATTTGACTAAAAACATATCCTTTTGACCCATATTTTATGTTTATATTAAAAATAAAGAATTTGANACACCTTTTTGGAAATGTGCTGCTTAGCACTGATGAATTTGACTAAAAACATATCCTTTTGACCCATATTTTATGTTTATATTAAAAATAAAGAATTTGATGTTACTCAATTTACTTTATATTTCTTACATGAAAGTTGAGAGATAAATATGTACTCTCACTTTTGTGATATTGTCAACCACAATACTTGATTTTTTAGTTTACCAAGCTTTCTGTAACTGAAGAAAAAATCGCACCCACTGACACACAGTAAAGTAAAATGGCCAAGTGTATCAATAATGTTTTGAGATTACTTGCAGTTGTCCGTTATGCAGGTTAACATGGAGAAATGAATAAAAAACAGTGATTTAAATTATTATTTTTTTATTTTTATAAATATAAACTGTACAGACCAGTAAGAGGCCTTTCTTCTTTGTAAACATCTCGTTGTTGAGATCAGTTTTGTCATGGTAATCCCTCAGTCACTAAAACTTGTTTTATTTTTAACAACTTTCATAACACTCAACAAGAAATGTATTCCTCTCTTGTGTTTGCAAATGTGCTCCGTCTTCAGTTACATTCTGTATATTATTTAGTAAAAGAAAGAAAAACTCTGTAATGCAAATTGCCTATTTCATAAATTTTAAAATACTTTTGGGATAACCCAGAAAGCAATCTATTTTAAACTGATTTCTAGGTAACATTTCATTTTAATGATTGAGAACTTCTCTACCGCAAAATGCACATAAGATCAATTTCCAAAAATCATCATTTATTTCAAAAGTTAATACAGATGTAGTTATTACCAATTACTGAGGCTGTATGCTGTAAGCTTTGCCATAAGGCTTTGGGTTTCAATGGAAATACTTTTAAAACATTTCATGAACTAGAAAAGACACACACTTTAACTTATAGTTTATTTACATTAAAAAGAAAACTTGTTACCAATTGTTTAAGAAGAATACCATCCTAAAATTAATAATTATTGGTATTATGTATTGAAATATTTTCTGATCATAACAGCATTACAGTATTTAGAGAAATTATCAAGAAAATCTTCTCAGGTCATATTTGTGAAAAGGAAAATTACTTTCACTTCTTCAAAGCTGAGAGAGTGAATTTGACAATATATCATTGAAAAATTTTAAATTGTTTAAAAATTATGAGGAATTCAATAAAACATTGTAAGCAATTTTGTTTCTGCACAAAAGAAATTCTTTCTAATGGTATTATTTAACTGAAAAATCCCCATTTGCTACCAAATATATTGGCAAAAATAATATGTTGCTTCATTTATGAAAAGAAGTATTTTTAAGAAGTTAAAGTGCTTCACACTACTTGATTTCCATGAAATTTATTGAAACTCTGCAATTCACTAATCTGGTGACCTCTAATAGTATGAGGTCCCATTACTTTAAATTAATTTGATGGGTTTTATTCTTATATGAGAATTTGAATTCTCTTTGAGTATCTCTCCTCTTTAACTCACTGAAATATTAAAATGAAGACCTTTGTGTTCAGTGAATATAACCTCTCAAAATATTAGAAGTTAAAAATTCTGCTCCTTTTTTAGGTTAATCCGCAGGTGCAAAATCTGATGTCATCTTTCGAACATTGTTCTATAGTTGTTGAATACTCTGATAATTTCTAAGTTTTTATCCTTATTGCGTATAGTTATAGATTTTGCAGTGAGAAAATCATCAAAATATTCATCTAACAAATGTTAATTTATTGTTGTTTGGATGAAAAATCTCAGAGGAAGTCATGGTCTTGGCAGTCAATAAGCGTAGTATATGTCATAAAGTGGGGCCTGCTGTGTGAATCCTGGTGATTCTGGAGCAGCTCGGAACCTGAAAAAAAAAAGTATTTAATGTTAAGCCACGATAAATGTTATTATAACATAACTAGTGGATTACCCACAGCTTTGCTCATGTGAATTTTGTAATGTCTGCAACTTTATTTTTTATACCATCCCCATTACATCCAGTGAGAATGTTATCCATTAATGTTGGTGGTTTAATAGTAGTGGTGTATATCTCTCATTTTCAATTATATATTTAGGAAAAAGTGTTTGTTTTTTAAAACAACCACTGAGAGAGATCCCAGAATTAATTCAAGAACCAATAAGTATGAAATTTATATTCTAACTTATTATCCAGAGTTGCCTGGGTTTTTACATTTTCTAGTCGTCTTTAACTTAGAATAAAATTTTAGTTTTAAAAACATAAAAAAATGTCCCGCTCTTAAAAATACATAATAAAATAATTTGAATTAAAAACTTGATTGTGTGCAACATTTTTAGTTTCACCTCCAGGAGCAAGAATAAATAAACCCTCGGGTGAACCCAACTTAGAGCAAATAACTAAATAGCCCGTGAGGTCCGTAAGAGATAAACGGCGATCGCAAATCCATCAAACTGTCACAAGTTGGCTTAGTTTACCACTTCACCCTTAGAAGTGTTCTGGGTCTTTACTCCCATAGTTGCTGAAATTACTCAAACGGAACATGCCATCTAAAAAGCCCTGAAAACCATGGAATAAACACTAATACCTCAATTTTCTATTAAATATTTTTACATGACAATTCCTTCCTACTTCACCCTTACGGGTGCTCTGAATATTTACCCCCTTCCCCAACCAATGGGGGCTGAACTCGGACGTAACTTCGGAAGTGTCAATATTTGTCTTGGCAAAGCTATGTATTCGTCACTCATAACGGTCGTTTTACATTATTTTTACGTGTCACCTCCGTCCCGCATAACTCCCAGGAGTGTTCCCCTCATGTCGTCTGAACATAGATTTAACGGCATTGGGAGTTTGATAATTCATCTTAGTAACCCCGAACACGATAACCGACTCTAATATCGGTCATTTTTTTATTGTTTTCGAGTCACTCTCTTCTCAATCCTCATCGCTAGGAGTGTCGTGCACCTCACGTGGTCTGAATGGTTAACATAATCAGGAATAGTATTATTTATCTCAGAAAACCCGAAAACCATAGATTCAACCCTAATATAGGCCGTTTTACATTATTTTTACGTCTCACCCTTTCCACCACAGCTCTAAGGGTGCCGTACCCCCATGTGGTCTGAACTTAACGACATTGGTAGGATAATTATATATCTCAGCAACCCTGAAAACAATGGGTCTAATGCAAATTGGTCCTTTTCAATTATCTTTTCGTGTCATCTCCTTTCCACTTTCGCTTTAGGGGGACAAGGGATATCTTATTCTCCATGAGGGCTGAATTTAGACAAACGATATCAGGGGTGACACCATTCATCTCAACGACGCCGGAAATTGAACTCGCCAATTTTATCTATCATTTTATACAATTTTTATGTTATTCCCTTCCCTAGGGGTACTGGGATGTGTGGAACTGATCGTGGATTTAAGCGGCATTGAAGATGTCACTACTTATCACATCGACCCCGAAACTTATGTTCTCAATACTAACATCTGTAACTTTCAATTATTCTTACATTTCAAACCATTCCCGCCGCCTACTCAACTAGGGTTGTCTTATTTCACGCGGAGGTTAAACTTAGCCTTATACGATATCAGGATGTTACAATCAACTCAGCAATGCCAAAAACTGTAAACTCGTCAGTGATATCTATCAATTTCAATAATTTGTACATGCTGCGGATGCATAGGTGGTGATCGTGGATTTAGGCGGCATAGATGTCACTACTATTTCCGGCGGTCCCAAAACCTATGATCTCAACACTAATATCGGTAATTTCTATTAGTTTTAAATTTCATTCACTTCTCACCCCTCCCTAGGGATGCAAAGGAAGTCTTACACACACAGCTTGTTTTCAGGTGGTCAATGATCTGTGTACCAAGCTTGGTTGAAATTGCTCCAGGCGGTCTAGAGTTATGGTGGGATATATACACATACCCTTCCAATCTCTATTTCAACCCCTTAGGGATAGATTTTCGTGAACCCTTAGCAGATTCCTACACTCCAAATGGAACCAACCTTTCAAGCTTTTAGACTTCATAGCTCGTGATTAGTCAGCCCGCTCTGGTTGAAGTTAAATTATCGTTGAATCGAAAGAAATAATTTAAAACGCAACTCTTAGACAATGAAAAAACTAAAGCTGTATAACCAATCGATGCTCCCGGGCAACATCGAGTTTATTCAGCTAGTAAATAAAAAAAACAATAAAATATTTCACCTTAGAACAAATTAAAATGTTATAGGAAATACCAATCAAATAATTTCTATGGTTTTAGTTAACAATTAGCTCTATCGAATAGCTAGTCTGTATCGAGTAGCCCCCATCCTGGCCCGGGTTTTTCTCCGTTTTTCCTTCGGGTAGAGGCGGATTTCTTATACAGGTTCTCCAGGCTTTGTCTAGGGGCGTGTTTATTGTAACAATATATCGTGAATTTCGTGTTTTTTCAACTCTTATGATTTTTAAACACTATACTCAGAATAATCTATAGTTCGATAATAACTTGTACATGTAAATTTACAAACATATTTGCGTTAAATTACAAACATATTGACATTATATATGTATTATAACTC
>NNCF01127741.1:169896-248022 GCA_002313205.1 Laupala kohalensis | reverse complement strand
GTTTGTAAATTTACATGTACAAGTTACTATCGAACTATAGATTATTCTGAGTATAGTGTTTAAAAATCATAAGAGTTGAAAAAACACGAAATTCACGATATATTGTTACAATAAACACGCCCCTAGACAAAGCCTAGAGAACCTGTATAAGAAATCCGCCTCTACCCGAAGGAAAAACGGAGAAAAACCCGGGCCAGGATGGGGCTACAGAATTAATGTACACAACCGTGCCAAAGTTGAGTACACATAAAACTAAATTAATATGAGCCATACGGCAACACAATCATGCAAGAAAATAGTTTTTGAAATTGTTATAAGTTATTTAAAAAGTGCTACAGCAATGGCGTGATAAAGTACAAGACGAATTTAACTTTTATTAAAATCAATAAATTCTTTTACAGTGTAGAAGCACTGGTGCAGGAGGTAGTTTTTAACCGCGGATTTGAAGATATTCAATTTCATAATGTCTTTTATATTCTTGGGCAGGGAATTATATAGAACGATTCCCGAATGATAAGGTCCTTTTTGGCAAAGAGTGGTTGACACTCTAGGGCGATGAATATTACTACTATTGCGTGTATAGTGTTCGTGAACGAGACTGTTTCGTATAAAGAAAGGGTGGCACTTCAGTAATTCGGTCTTAACAAACACGACTGTTTCATAAATATAAATGCAGGGAAGTGTTAAGATATTTAATTCCTTGAATAAAGGTTTACAAGAGTTTCGGGGGTGAGATTTACAAATTATCCGAACTATCCTCTTCTGAATTCTGAAAGTTTGAATACTCTGACCGGAATTACCCCAGAAGGTAATGCCGTAACGTAAATGGGAGTAAACGTTTGCAAAATATACGCAACGGGAAATACGTGGACTAACTGCGTTAACTAAGATTCGGAATGCGTAACACAATTTGCTTAATTGGGAATTAAGATTGTCAATGTGACAATTCCATTTGAGGTTGTCTTGAATATGGAGACCTAAGAATTTTGTATTTGTAACAGTTTTTAATTGTGTTCCGTTTAAAGAAAGAGAAACCTGGGGTAAAGATTTTGTGATACTATTGTGAAATGACATAGACACTGTTTTGTCAGTGTTTACAATGAGACGATTTGCATGGAACCAAGTCGAAAGGTTAGACAAAACTTTTTGAGCATTGGCGTGTTTACATAGTAAATTAGTGTCATCAGCAAAAAGAACCATTTTGCAATCTGATGTGGATGATGACATGTCGTTCACATACAATAAAAAGAGTATAGGGCCGAGAATTGATCCTTGGGGTACTCCGCAAGTAAGTGGCTTTGTTTCTGAAAGACAACGCTCAAGTATTTTATTTTTAGTATAGGATATTTCTACTTGTTGATATCTATCTTTTAAATAAGAAGTTAGCCATTGATGTGGAAGTCCACGAATGCCTAAAGAATGCAATTTGGAAAGGAGAATTTCGTGATCGATGACATCGAATGCTTTGGATAAGTCAAGAAAAACACCCTGAGGATTTTCTCCACGGTCTAGAGATGTGGTAACATCGTTTAAGAAGGAAAATATGGCGCTTGTAGTGGAAAAGGATTTCCTAAAACCGTGTTGATCGTCGGAGAGAATGTTATTTTTTGATAAAAAGTCTAGAAGACGCTTATAGAACAATTTTTCTAGGATTTTTGAGAAAGTGTGTAGTAGATATATTGTTCGGTAGTTTCCAATATTAAGTTTGTTTCCTTTCTTGTGTAAAGGTTTCACTTTAGCTCTCTTAAACATTTTAGGAAACACCCCTTCCGATAAAGAACTATTAAAAATATTTATGAGTGGATTTAATATAGCATGGGACGAAAATTTAACAACAAATTCGGGTATATCATCTACGCCTGTTGAAAATTTGTTTTTTAATGAGCTAATGATTCTCATGACTTCACTGGCGTTAGTTTCGGAAGTGAACATAGAATTGAGTACGTGGGTGGATATAATTGAGGACATTGATTTGGATATATTGAGTTCGTTATTTTACCAACTTCTGAGAAGTGAGAATTAAACAAATTTGCGATGTCCTGAGGATTTGTTACGATTTTGCCATCGTTTAGTAAATAATCATTTTCTTCGCGGTTTTCAGAAGTTGACGTGTAATTGTTAACAATATTCCACATGGCTTTCGTCCGGTTGTTCGATTTTAGTACCTGCCTATCGTTTTCCATAACTTTAGCTGCATAGACTACTTTTCGAAGTATAGGCTTATATTTACGAAAATAATCATGGAATTCGGGTGGTTGGTTATAGAGTTTTGAAAGATAATATAAACGGCGTTTGTTTTGTTGAAGAAATTCTTATCCCTTGGGTGATCCATCTATTGCATTTCTTTGTGTTAATTAACTTGTGTTTTATGGGAAAGCAAGAGTTGTAATGTTTTAGGAATATTGAGATAAATACATTGAATTTGTCGTCGGTGTTTTGGCAATTGTAAACATCTTTCCATGTTTCTTCACGCAAATAATTTATAAATATGGATTTATTTATGTCATTAAACTCTCTTGTAAATTTGTAAAGGATTTTAAGCGGTTTTAGTTTATTATTAATAGTCAATACTTGAGCAAGGTGATCACTGTATCCGGCGATAAACACTTCAGAGAGATACGAGATTCCATTGTTGACTATAATTTGATCTAGCAATGTTTGAGATGAGCCGGAGAGGCGAGTGGGGTCGTTTATCGTAGTAATAAGGTTGAAGGAGTCGATAAGATTCTTGAATCGATTAACTGGTGAATGTGCAGAGTCGGATGTACTCAAGAAATCGATATTGAAATCACCACATATAACGATAGATTTAGTAGATTTATGTGCGATATGTTCTAAAACATTTTCGAAGTTCCGAAAAAATATGTCAAGATCTGATTGAGGAGGTCTATAAATACACAAAACAACAATACCGGTGTCGGTCAGATTAACTGCAGAAAATTCGAATACACTGTCTACGCAGAAGTTCTCGTAGCCTGTCAGTGGAGAAGATATAATATCATTACGAATCATATGAAAACGTAGAACCTTTAACCTCTTAGTACATTATAATTAAGTTATGCTGCATTTTATATAAGGCATTCAATAATTGTTGTCTTACTCTTTTGTGATTGTGACTGATAATGGGCAATAAGTGACTGGAAAACTTTATTTTTCTTCGCTTTTCTCACTTCTGTTTGAAATTAAACTCGAATTATTCCTGATGATTACAATGAACTTGTTGCAATCCTTAGCCAACTATATTTAAATGTTCTCCTGGTAGTCCTCTACAACTACCGTGGCTAATGAAAAGAAAAAAATCAAAAATTTCTTCTGTTCATTTACAATTCTTGTGATTCAATTGTTTAAACTAGTACTATAACAGATTGAACAGCTGTATGTACTTATGTAACATAAAATTCGGAGAAGGTTGTGATAGATATTCGAGTATTATTCCTCACATCTTCTTCACACAATAGAATATTGAGTGAACACTAAAATTCACCAACACTAGTCAGTCATAATCGCTCACACATACACACACTCTTAACTTCTGAGCTAACGCTTGACTACCAAACAGGGGTACCATATAATGGTGCCACCTAACTCAGCTTACATAAATGCTAACAGTTATTTTTCTCCGTTTATCACATCATCACAATAAGTATTTGCAAAATATAAATACAAAGTCAAATAGAATTATTCACAACGCACAATAACCCACCAAAGATTTACAAAGCACCTTATAAGATAAAAATTCAATTTTGTTTGTGGTTCAAGGATAAGATGCTAATTAAATATTTAAAAAAGTGAAAGAACATTATTCTTAATATCTTAATAAACGAGGAATTACTGTTTACCTAAAACCAGTTTCTCATGAATGGGATTTTACAGTCCATTAAAATTCTGAAGGGCGACAATTATTATTTAAATGATCAATAATGAAGATTCTCTTTTTTCTTTCCATCATTCTCTTTTCTCTTTGGACCACTGGTAAACTAGAAACTTATCAGCAATGGCCTAGAGAATTATTCATTGGGAAAAAGAAACATAGTACACGTATGTAAGGTATTTTGATAAGTTTGCGTTCCCTATTGTACATCAAATAACACATTCAATAATCTTGCAACCCCCAAGGACTCAAGGGAGAAAGTGAGAGGGCACAGTCAAGATAATTCACTATAAACAGTTTCTGTTTAGATCGTTATCCCATTTTGAAGAATGTAATCATGTAAAATCTTTTTCTATGAGACACCCCTTTGATCCCCCCGGGACCCCCAACAACTCGAACGCACTCACCTGCTTTGCGTAGACGGTGGAGCGGGAGGTCGAGGAGAAGCGATACGGCGGGGAGCCGTCGACGCCCCCGTCAGGCGCAGCAGCGAGCCGAGCGCGGGGGCGGAGGGGGGTAGCGGTGACAAGGCTTGAGAGGCCAGAGGTGCCGCTGCTCGCCCATGGGCCGGAGGTGGTGGTAGGGGGGCCGTAGCCACGGGGGTGTTGGCCACGGAGGCCGCGTCGGCGCGCAGCGGCCGGGGACGAGGATGCAAGGCGTCGTTAATGGCTTCGTCTTCTTCCTCGATGTCGTCCTCCTCGTTATCCTCCGCGTCCTCACCCAGTTCCTCCGCTTCGGCCAAGTTCAAGCGATCGGGCCGGCCAAAATTGCCCCGACGGCCGGGAGGCGGAAAAGGCTGAATGAAAGAAAGCGTTATAAGGAATGAATGTTTCATTTCACTTACGGATAGGTGAATATTTTGCAAGTGCTTTCATGTATTTACGAAACTAATTCTGGACACTTTCCAGATTAATAATTAAAAATATTTTACATTTTACACCGATCGTTTGTTATCCATGCCCTTCAGCTATTAAAACAATTTTAATGTACAATAAAAAAGATTGATACAGAATACAACCTCCCATCTAAATATGAAGATGTTTAGACTTTAATAGTTGCTATATGGATTCGTGTTAATGAAATAATAATTTCAAATAGACCTTATCTGCGAAAAATTCAACAAAACCGAATTAATCCACGAGCTATAAAACATTTTTTTAGTCTAAATTTGAATTAGAATTATCGGAGGCGATGTATTAAAAATGAAATTTCATATGTAATCAGTTACAAAATACACTTTAAAATGCATTTTGAAGCAACAAAAAAATTACAAACAATGCTACGAATATATGTTTGGAAAAAATAATTTAAGAGGTTTTATCCCAGAAGTTATCAGCTATTATAAAACTCGCACGAAAGTTTCGATCGTTTGATTGAAATTAATTGTCATCCCTTTTGGAACGTAGTGAATGCCAAGTTTTGTGCTCATCTCGATAGCAAACCATACATTTCTCTGGAAAATGATTCGGAAAAATGCTCAAAATTCGATAAGCACTTTTCAAGACGACCGATTAAACGTCATTCTGATCCCGAATTTGACACTATTTGGTCGACAAGCAAAGCAAAAAATACTTTGAACATTGTTTGCTTCGCAAATGAAAGCAATAGTTCTGTTTATTTCGTAAGCTCAATAGAAGTGCGCCAGCTTATTTCAGGTTATCGCATAGTTCTATTCTATCGAGTATTTTCTCGTCGATAAGTGAAGTTTCCTGTTATTATATTAGGTAATGGGAAATAAACATGGACCTCCTGCTGCACTTTGGTCGTGAGTCACTCCTGAAATCTTTTCGCGTCGCTGTGGCCAATACGTGATTTGCTGACTTAGGATGTTCTAATTTCGGATAGGAGATTTTTCCTATAGCCATGTTTTTAAGTTTAGAGACTTTGGGAAGAGCCACTAATAAGTCTGATACTACATTAGAACGTTTGGTTTCACAAATGAGTCTTGTAGGAACAAAACAAGACATCACTTCTACAAAATGTTTCAGGAAACACAAACTAAAAAAGACTTCTCTCTATAAAACACGAAATATAATTTTTCTTTGCAAACGTTATATGATATGCAAAATTGTTTTTTAAAAGAATCAAAGTACTTATTATTTTATTGACTTATATACTTTAGGATGAATAAATAAGTAATGTAAACAAAATACAAGAGTAGAATTTTATTGCATTGTCGTAACGGTACATAGATAAGACGAACGCTGGAAATACGCGGAAGACATAAACACGAAGTCCCAGAATGCAACAGAGTGAGTTTGTTAGGAAGGGGATGAGTGCATTCTCAAATCCACGTCCTCTTACTCTTTCAAGACACACATACGTGATGAGAGTTTTTATTTTTGTTTCTCATTTGATTTAAAACTTATTTATATATCTTGTTTTGTAACTCACTACCTGGGTGTATCTGGTTTTGAAAATGGACTGATAAGAAAAAGCATAATTATTTATATAAAAAATTACAAAACAACTTCAATGACCTAGATTGTAAATATTTTCATATCATTATATTTTCAATATGATTTCATTTATTTATTTGTCTGGTTTGGAAACATCCATCCACTTCAGTTTTTAAAAGAGACATTTCCTATTTTGAATGTTGTCGTTTCTCTTTTGTATAGAGGACATTTAGGTCTGCTGCAATCTCTAAATAGCAAAAATAGTGACGTGTCTTATTTTGATATGAGACGACTCAAGTATAATAATGTGTTACCAGTCTAACGTTTCTGCCTTTTATTACAACCTTCTCTAGAGCAGTTATCTTTCTCACTATTTATACGTATTCCAGTCTTCTTGAAAAACATGCCAAAAAGAAATATATTAAAACTTGTACATCTCAATAAACATATTCGCAAAGCATTCAACAAGCCCTGAAGAAGATAGTGGTAGAGGACAGATATGTTCACGAGATGCGAGATACCTCTTAAAGTGAAAAACATGGTGATTCGGAAGGTATTCCATTACTCGTAAAGAAATCATGCATTACTGCAATTTAAAGAAATCTCAAGCTTACCTTCTGTACAAATTTTGGAGTGTCGGGTATTCGAGACGGGACCTGAGGACTCACTGATTTCGTCAATTGAATGATTCTTGTCTTTACAGGTTCCCCTCTACTGTAAAAGAAATTCAGAGTCAGCGATCTATCAGTGGAGGTCATGATAAAATTAGGGCTACCATCAATAAAATCACAAATCCAACTCAAGGATATCAAAATCCCAGGATTTAGGAGCTTAAATTCCAGACATCAACATGAGAAAAAATTACTCTACCTAATAATAAAATAGTTTAATTAGTTAGAATACGTAATCTTTATTCATTTATTCATAAAATTATACAAATTAAAAAACGATGTTAGAAACATTAATTTTACTTGTGCTAGGGTCCTTCCTTTCTCTTTCCTGACCTTCCTTGGTCACCTCTTGTTCTTTTCGATCCCGACGCTATTGGGGCTAGGGTATCATTNTATTGTAATTCAGGAGGGTTTTTGGTGGGTATGGTTGAGTCATTCGGCGAGTCCCACACGCGGGGAGAGTCATGTTGGCTCTCCTTAGTGCGTGACTGCATTTTCCCTACCTGTACAGAATTTTAGGACTCTAATGACCTCGATGTCGACGATCCGTAAAGCCCCACAAAAAAATAATTAATTTTTAAACAGTTGAAGTCATACTCTATCTCTCTATTGGTAACAAAAGTAAAAAGAAACTATAATTGAGGAACAAATCTGTTCAAAAAAAAAAACAAAACAAGAAGCAACGAATAATTGGAGACGCGCATGAATTTCCATTGACCCCCACGACTTGGCTGAATTGCACGGTTCATTTCAAAATACTGGATGGTGCAGAAAACCCCGCCCGGACATCCCCCGACTACCCTTCAAACAAGGACAAGCCCGGGTAAACGTGGACGGATGACAACTCTGGGTAGAATCGATGTTTGGGAGTACCTCTCAATGCATTATGTTCAGCGTAACTACTACGGAATATGTTGGAGTTGGCAATGCAAAGACAAGCTGGTTGTTGAACATTAGAAACGAAATGGAAGTATTCATTTCAAGATTTGACACGTTTTTCCGATACGAGACGGAGTGATTAATATTTCATTAGCCCACAGTAAATATGTTAGTTCCTTCCCTGATGTTAGGACCCTAAATAAGAACCCCTGCACGCGGATTACAGATTGTAACAACTAAAAAAAATGGAAATACTTTTCATTGTTAATTGTGAGTGCGAATTATTCACCCTTGTTAGGTTAGTTTGTGCATACACAAGACAAGATGCCACAACGTGGGTCACTGTGTTATAGAAATAATCTCAAGCACATGTATTGTTATGTTAACATGATGCCACAATGAGATTCTTATTATGTATCTGTTTCTTGACGAAGATACTGGAGATTAGTAATTGTGAATGTGAGAATTTGGGTGATGGGACGGATTCGAATCATATTATTGGTGGGAGAACCAATCACACGTTATCTCTCTCCTCCACCTCACCTCACCTCACCTGCTCAGAACTCGTTTTGATGGCCAAAGTGAAGGTTTCGAGTTCCGTAATCGAAGGACGAATCAAAATGTTGTACTCACCCAAAACTGTATTTGTTCACTTCAGGGCTCTTGGGGAGTTCTGGCTGGCGATTCGCTGGAGGGGGTGGTGGTGGGACGTCCACTGGAGGTGGGGCGGGGTTCTGTTGCCTGCAGAAAGAAAACCATTGACGAGCGTTCATTTGTGATGCAGGGGTGTAGTTACCATTATCTTAAAATATTTTAATGTACTGCATAGAACGGAACAAAAGAAAATAGTTCAGTTTTTACCAGTAGAGACCAGGTCAAAATTTTCTTTCGTTATCTAGCTTCCGTTCTGATGGAGAAACCGGAAGTATTTGTGAGACCTTCAAAATAGGAGTTCCCCCTATTGCGAACGTTGGGTGAAAGTAAAGCCAAACTGAGTTCAGTTATACACTTCCAGGATGAGTAGAACTGCTAGACTCACCTATTGTTGTACTTGCTGAAAGGGTCCGAAGGCTGCGACCGTGACAAGAACTTCCCCGCGAAGCGCTCGGGGGCGGTGGGAGGGGGTGGAGGTGGTTCCTCTACCGGTGGTCTGCAACCAAAGAACATTTGTGGATTCAATGTATGTTGACTTAGCTTAAGGGTGTGAGAGGCTCACATGTATAAGAATTCGTAATTTGTTTACGAGTATGTCTTCATCATTTCGTAGTTAAAGTATTTTAATGAAATTTTCGTAGTAGTGAAATCTTCCAACAACATACCGCAATGGGCAGTAAATATGCAAATATTGTTTCTAGCGCAGTTGGAGAAGCTCGACTTGTTGGACNCCCCCCCCCGCCAAAAAAAAAAAAAGAAAGTTTGAATGGTCCGAGTCAACATTAGATATATACATTTCCAGTAGAGATCGCATCATTATTGGAATTATACTGCCGAACATTTCGCCAACGCTCTAATGCAGTATCATTTATGCTGTTATTGGGGCAGATTCGGTGAAGTCACGAAAGATGAAACTTCTGAGTAAAATTTCAAAGCTGAAGCAACGCGTTCTACACAAGAAAATTTTATTCCTCGACAATGGTCACTTAAACGTTGCTAAGACGCAAATCAGTAACCTGGATGTAATAAATGCCTGCAATCCCGGTTTACATTATTTTGAAATTTCTCACTTTTTAATTTTTGCGAGAATAGAGGACAATGGTCATTAATATATCATAAAAGTAAACACTACCAGATTTGGTTTTAAAGGTGAAATTATTCGAACGCACGGTAAAAAAATGTTAATTGGGAGGCAATATATAGGAAATGTCTCCAGATAAGCTCTTTTCTTAATACTGGGGAATATTGATTCTATTCTAGCTGTGCCAAAAAAAAGTACAAATTAAATTTCCCTAGAAATGAGGTATAAATTTTTATCTGAACATCTCTTGTGTTTCTGGGTTTCATCGAAATGGGACCGTATTTGAGAAACAAATTTCTTGGATAATATAAGTTAATTCGAAAATTATTAAAGAGAAAACCATCTCTATCATTCTCTTCGCTGATTTCTCAGAAATAGAGACGTACAGAAGGCCTCCTTGTGAACTATTCCATGGAGAACTGAAAGGGAAGCGTTCTGCTTCTTTTTACTTTTTGTCAAAGTGTAATTTTGCACCGAAATGGTATTTATGAAATTCTACTAATTCAATTTCCATCTCTGCGTCATCATGTTCCGCAGAAAAGAGAATCTAGATGAGTTATTCATGAGACGACGAAGGAGGAAATGTGTTCGCCATGCCGTTTGCTTCCAAACGTACGAATACTTACTTTCCTTCTTGAAAGCATCTCCAACATACGCTGGAACTAAGTCGATGGAAGCAGCACAATCAGAACAAATCTCTAAGATTGCAAATCCCACATTTTTCGGAATTTCCAAGTTTCGTATTTCCGACATATGCGGAAAAATATCAACCACAATGTCAGAAAATGTTTCCACTCACTCATTTTTATTGATGATAATGTTTCACATCCGCTCTCTTGAATATAAATACTAAAGAAAAACGACCTGAGTTTTTAGCAGACAGTTTTAATTTGTGATTCAAATTAATAAAATTAAATACACATGTCACAATTTCGTAAATACTCGCTAGCAATGATGTAGTTCGCTTGACAAAGTCTCGCATTAGTGACGAAACGTACTGAACTTTTGTGTGTTTAGAATACAAATTGTCTTGTGAAATTGTGAAATGTGTATTTTATTTTATTAATTTGAGGCAAAATTAAAACTGTCTGCTAAACATTCAGGTCGTTTTCATTTACTGTTTATTTTTAATATAAGAACATTTTTCCAACAAAAAAATGAAAGAGGAAGAATAACATCCACCAGTTACATTTAAGCTTTGAGTCATAAATTTTATGATCTTTTGTTTATTTTCTCATTTTCTGCTCCCGTGTTCCGCAAACAATTAATGCGTCTCATGTACTTGAAACACTTTCTTTAATACTCCAAATATTTCGAATCAAAGTTGGTTATTTTTCATTATCACACATCGCATATGCTTTGGACGTGAAGTCTCCGGTGTATGTCTCGTGCAGACTCGAACTGGCCCACTCAGCTATTCATCGACCACCACATAAATAGGGTAGTATTTATGCTAAATAGGATCACCATAAGTAGAATTTCCCCTAAGAAATTAATGAACTTGGAAAAACTCTTAATTAAAAATATTAAGTAAGAATATCTCAAACGTCAAATTTGTTGCCAGTTCAGCTGTCAGTCTGCCACTTAGCTTTTTACAAGATCCAATAGTACAGGTAAAATTAACAAAAAATAAGCCACACTTAAAAAGAGAGTATTACTTCGAATCTATGTTGTTAAACTTTGATTAAAGTTGTTCAAAGTTCAGGTCGATAGTGGATGAATGACAAATTGATACAGACCAAAAGTGCAATACACTCCAGGAAAACTGCAATAAATTATGTAAACTAAGGGATACAATGAAGACGAATGATGAAATTAAAATGAATAGTTCTGGGCTACAAGGGAAGAGAGTCTGTATCACAGCATCTTATCATGGTGTATTAGCATCTGGGTTTGGCAATGTGAGAATAGTAATGAGAAGTGGTATTAGTTTTAAAAATGTTATGAAAAAATTGTGAGCGGCTGTGTAAATAAATGATCAAAAGACTGTTAAAGAATCAATTTATATTCGATACTATCTTGGTGTTTTTGTACGAAATCTTGAGTATAAAATATAAGTACGAATTAAAGATGAATAAAATTATTTGCAGTATTTCGTTACTCACGTTTTATCGGTATCTACTACAATCAAATGTACATATGTTCATATAAATATCTGGACGTATATACTACACGCTTGTATTTTATGATGATGAAGTGACATTTATAAAAAATCTCTTGAATTCATAAAATAGTATTTTAACCTTGGAAAATTTCCTAAATTTTCGCCAGTTTCACATTTGTTTTTAAAACCCACTGCTTTTTATTGAACATTTTTTCGTAACTGTAAAAGTTTCAGAGAATTTGAGAAAAATATGAACTTTACCCTATAATTGGAAAAGGTCAAATGTGTGCCAATTTACGTCATAAAACAAATTCAAAGAACATGAAGTAAAGATAATTTCATCAGCTATATATACTTTTCCTAATTGTCAGAAGTTCCGAGAAAATTGCGAAAAATTTGTTATTTTATACTTTTTCCCCCCCCCCCCTCCAAATACTCGTAGATCCCTTAAAAGTCTAAACTTCGTTTTTCCTTTCAATGAGGTTGATTTTGAACTTATAACAATATTTGCAAAGCAACTTTTTTTAAAAGAAAATTTTTCCTGTACTCATTCCGCCTGGAGCGTGCTATTCCTCAGATGTTTGCCCAAACACTCACCTGGCGGCCTTGGAGTCTTGATCTTGCGGACGCGCGTCAGGTGCCGGGGTCGACGCTTGAGGTCGCAAAGCATACTTCCCGGGAGTCCTCGGTTCGAACCTTTGCCTGGGTTGTTCCTCCACAGAGATTGGTTCCTCCACCGCTGGAGCGCTGGTGCCACCTCGGCCGTTCGAAAACTTTACCTTCCAGGAAAAAAGGGGAATGATTTTCAAGGAACACACATATATTCATTTTCGTAGGTAGTTTGCTGTAGAAAATAAATGTTAGGAAAATGCAAAATAACTGTAAGATTATAGATTTTTACCATTATTTCTGATAAACTTTATTGTCACTGTATGGACTAGACAAGCTATGTTTGAAATTCACGCATTATATTTTGACATTTAAAATAAACCATTTATAGTTCATACATACATTTCTACTGAAGGGTAGGTATTGATTGAGAACTTCAAATGCTTAAAGAAATATGAGAGCAAATACCGTTCAAGTGGATTCGGAATCTCATTTGTCCGTTGGTTTATCCAAAGTGTTTGGACAAATCAATTTGTTCTATTCTTCCATATTTAGTGTTTGCACTATCAGTTAAGTATGGTGAGGATGCTTTCTCGCAAATTTTTAGTTCCGTACTACTGTTCACTATGTATTTCTACTTCCGATAAGAAATATAATGAAAAAGTACTAAAGATGGATGCAACTGAAGTTAATTAGGAAATGAATAGTTAATTTGAAATGTATATAATTTGTGTATTAAAAATTTGATCATTTTCAACCCTATCTTCTTATAGCTCTTGCAAATTTGCGTTGCCAATTTTTATTTCTTTTCTAATCTATACTTTTATTGGAAAATTTAAACATGTAAGGTGAACTCTCTGTTAGTTATCCTCTAAAATCAAACCTGAGAAATAAATAAAAAACAGAAAGAAACGCGACTTCATATTTCCGCACAATGCGTGAATTTGTACATCTAGCCCGAGTGTTTCATCTGACTCTTACTGGAGCTCTCATTATATTTGGAAGAAATTCTACAAAAAAATCGAAAATAATTCTTATTATAGCCAAATCTGGTCACTTTTGAAGCTAATCTGCCTTGTGTATTTAGAGAGAAAGGATCACGCGCGCCCCGCGGTTCTTAAGGAGACACTAATCCGGCATTCTCCCTGAGAGCGCCCAGGAAACCGCGGAAACCTTAGTGTGAGTAGCCTGTCCATGAAGCGACCCCAATCCTAGGAGTTAATTCCTAGTCAACACTGTTACTCTTCCCTAGATTGGGGGTGAAATTAGGGTGAAGATGTAATCTGACGTATAGTTCTAAGCGAATTCTGACATGTTTTGGGAAAACATATACCGTATGCTACGTACATCTTGGTAATATATTATGGGGTAAAATATCCAGTTAACGGGGTGAAAGGCCATTAATGTATTGAACAAGATTTACAGAGAGGAGATTATTACATGCGAACAACCATGTAACAAATTCCTGTTGAATTTTTATGTTAGTCCAAATAAGTTTATGTTTCAAGTTTTCTAATTTAAGTCGATAACAATCAATATAACATTTATGACAGACTTCAATTATAAACCCTGAGAGACTTTAATTCCATCTCAGAATTTTCGACTTAATGACAATGTGCTGTGTACCTCGTATAGATAAAAATTCTCCGTAACCTATGTGACCACAGCAGTGTAGTGGTTAATGCGCTGGCCAATCTCATGATTCATGCCCCATCATGGAATTGTTTTTTAATCATTTTGTCAACATGATTGACGAATTTTGGGGTTAATTTGGGAATATTTCCTATGAAACGTGGCAGTGTGTGAACAAGATTTCGTTTCGCTCCAACTTTGCCCAGATTTCTTGGTGAATATTCCCTCTTTATTTCTCTTAGTGTAATAAACATAAGCTTGGACACATTCCTTACCTCACTGATGGGAGCTCGTGGGGGAAGCTTGCTAGGTCTGGACTCCAACTCTCCTCTTGGTGAAAACTTGGATCGACTCTCGTACTTTGTTTCCTCATCGATCGGAGTCCTGATGGAGGGTTTAGGAGCTGCAGCATATTGGTAATTCTGCGGTTTCGCGGGGTTTCGGCTCTCGTATCTCAGCCTGCTGTCACTTTCAGGACTTGTGGGTTCGCTTTCCCCCCGCGAGGGGATTCGAGATTCGAACCTCTGGCGCGGTTCTGACTCGATGGTATCTCGCGTCCTGGAACATTGAGCGCGTTTAAGGAGAGATCGGTGCTTCGAATCTTCAAGTCAAACACTGAAATGGATAAGAAACCTGTGGCATAAAATATTTGAGAAGTTACGATACTGGAATACATTCATTTCCAGAGAAAAATATTGATAAAAGATAACCTTCTTAAATAAATAATTAAAAACTTACGACATTTTATGGATGAATAATATTTATATTTTCTGTGAAGAGCTCACTGCGTTTTAAAATGTAATTTTTTAATTATTTATTTAATTAGATTATGTAATGGACATTAATTGTAGAAGGACCAATAATAACGTCAGGACTGGTTGCAAGAGATTGTTAATAGTATTAGGTTAATTATAGCATGCGTGAGAGAAAGTCATTAATCTTGACAACATTGCTTACTTTACAACACTACAAGTTAAAGGTAATGTTAATTTCTTCAAGAAAAATTACACGAAGCCACAGAAAAATCCTTTTTTACGAATGAAACCCTTGATAAAGAAAACATTCAAATTTCTTTGTAGAAGAGAAAAGTGTGAAACACAGAGTACCTCTGAAATGTTCAGTCTGATCGTGTCAGAAGAGAAGTCAGGTATGGAAGTCAGTTGTGATTTGAGGTATCGTACCTAAGCAAGTCAGGTGGTCCTTCTCGCATCCTGGATTCATAATTTGCCCAACTTTCAGAATCGTAGTCAAAGTCATGTGGGGACAGAGATTCGTACGTGGCTCGCTGTTTCACGTCGGGTACAGGCTCTGGTCGCCTGGTAGAGGAACCCCACTTCTGCTTCAAATCCTGGCTCAAGTCCTGGTAAACGTCATGTCCTTCTGGAGGTCTGGGTTCTAACCTGGTAGCATGCGTACATAGTAATATTCTTTAATTTGCTCCCTTTGTTTACAGAAACTCTTTTATAACGATAGATCATAACGTATTTCTGTTTCCGATACATTTATTTTCCTTCATTCATAGTCATAAAAACCTTCCCTTTCACAAAAGGTCTTTCAGTCCACACTTAAATATTTGTCCAATATATGAACGAGAATAAGTTCTAGAGTTGAATTTTATTTTGTTATTGAATAATCACAAAATTTCAAAACGAAGACAGATTCGAAGATAAGGCAATGTGAAATAACTTGGGAATAATAATTAAGCAAGTGCAAGAGACTTTGGAGATAGTTAATCGGAGGTCAAATAAAAAGTGATTTTAGAAGTTTAACTATTTTGCTACTACTATCTTAAAGACAAAGAAAGAAATGCCCATGAAAATATATAGTAAAACTATTAATATGAAATTTTGGTTCCACTTGCTTTAGTGCTTCATTCAATTTCGACAGTTTTTTGGAGAAAGTAATTTTACCACGACGTTTAAATATTTCTTTAGACGAGGTTTAGTAGTAAATGATAAATTAATTCAAATTTTAGTTTAAATATGTCATAGTTTTTGAGAAAACAACATAATGTAAAAAACGTGTGTACAATTTTCGCTTCCAGGATCACATGGGAACGAAAGGAGCTTTGCTGAACGCAGATATGGTTTCATGAACGAAACACAAAACTCTGCAAAGTACAAATGTTTCTCTCGATTCCAATACCATTATGATAATTTTCAGCTGAATATTTGGAATATATCTTTTGAAAACGCCACTTCTCAGATAAATGTTTTTCAGAATTTTCAATTTGGTGTCTTAATTCGTAATTATTTTGTTCCATTTCGCGACCCTTACTTTGGCGCCTCCTTGTTTGTGCTAAGAGACGATGAGAGAACGCTTCTAGGTTCGTGAAGCTGCTGTATTCGTTGTCCGGGAAGAATGGTGGAAACCCTGGGAAAGCGAGCTGCGTAACCGAATCCGACTCTGTATCACGGGCTGCATAACCGGTTCCTAATCGAGATTGATGTGAGTTCAATAGTGGCGCAAAACTATCGATAGTCGACACTGTCGATAATTTGACTGAAAATTACCGATAACTATTCCGATAGTTTCACATTATTGTAAAATTTCCTATCATATTGATCACGCGGAGCAAAATCAGAGAAACCAATCAAATCAAACCCCATGAAGTTAAATTACAGTTAAATTGACAGCATAATATATCAATTTTTAATATGATTTACTCGGAGGATATTTTTGTTTACGATTTGATAATGAAGTCAATTCAATAGACGCGTAGTTATTCAATTTTATACTTTGGAAAATATGTCAAGTATTGAAATACTGAAAATACTGAGTTACGTTTTTGAATAAGAAACAAAGGATGTGTGTAGGTACGTAACTTTGCTAAAAACACAAATAACGATAGAAACAATACAATGAAATCAGTATTTAAATTAGGTCTTCTACTCAAATGGAAGTACAAAACACACGAAAGAAAATATGTGGAAGGTACACCTGTTATTTTTGTAACCATCCACCTTGGGTAATGTGGGTAATGAAAACTGGCGTGTCGACTTTCTTATTTTAAATTGTTGAACAGCGTTTAACAATTAACTGGGAATGATGTTTTTAAACCTATTTCTGCCACTAAAAAGCCTTAGATACCCAATGTAAATCCCCACCCGCTCTACTAGACTTATCTAATTAGACAGAAATAGTCAAATTTCTGCCACAGAGTTCCAAAGAAGAGATTTCGTTATGGTTCCAGACACTAATGAAATTTATTCTTCTGATTTAGAATCATCCTATGCAGGTGCTCAAAGTTGTAGGAAAGCTATAGATGACAACTCTGGAGGGACGCGTAAGGATTCAAATGTTACTATTGGGAACTATCAATAGTTGACTATTAACTATCGATGGTGGTCGTTAGTCGAAACTATCGGTAGCACTATCGAGTTTTCCGCCTCTATAGCTCGTACTCCACTCACCTGGAGCGCTGCGATTCGGGCGACGTTTCTACCATCGGAGGCGAAGTGCTGCTGGGAGGATTCCTCAGAGGATGTCGACGCACTTCCACCAGCTTCCCTCGGAATCCGCTGGGAGCGCTAGCGGGTGTGGACGGTGCTGGTGGTGCGAGCGTGGTGGACGAAGAACTCTTGGCCGGTCGCTGCAGAGGTGACGGGGGCGGGCGTCGCGCGAGGGACGCTGCGGAGGCGGCGGCGGGGGCGGACGCCGCGGGACCAGACACCTCCTCCTCCAGGGAGTCATCGGGGTACCTGTCATCACAAGTATATCAGAGTCAATATCCCTTTCTCATCAAATGGGAAGAGGCTAAATCTTCCCTAGACAAACAGAACCCTTTTGGTGGACATGTATTTGAGATAATATATCTTAGTCGGGTTTGAACCTATGAGCACAATGTTTGAGAGAACTGTTGATATGCTACCACTTGAGCTTCGATTTATAGATTTATAAAATACTATTACAAGACAAACGATCCTTCTGAGAAATACCACCATACTTACGACCATTTTTTATTACAAAATCCATGGCTGGCTAGCTAGCTGCGATGCTGTGTATCGTTGTTACCACAACTTGCGGAAATATATTCATTCTTTTATTTATTTTCTTTAGTTTTATAATTCTTAATATGTTATTTTGTATAATACTTATCAACAAAAGTAAATTTAACTATAATTTACGCAGCATGCCAAAATTTTATGTCAATAATATACAACGAATTTATAAAGAAAAGAAATATGAAATAATAGATAACACAATTGTATGTTGAAATTACATTATCAATGAGTATTAGTAACAGTTAAACTCAAAAACTAAGATTATCTTATTATTCTTTATCTTGCATTGCTGGCTGGGTATAGTGATGCTATACCAATTATTTTAAATACATTGATCTTCAGCCTCTTATGTTGGTCAATAAATTTATTTCTCTTCTATTATTTTAAGCGAGTAAGGTCTCAAATACTTTTCGTTTTTGGGGAGGAAGAATGGGTGTTGGACTAATTTTTCCATTAATAACTATTTTGAAATGTATCTCCCAAAATTTATGAGCAACATAAGACCTACATGGTCCAAGAGTCAATTACAGGAATCCATAAGACATACGTAACATTGTGAAACGATGTAAAATTATATAATTAAAATATGTAATTGCGTGGACCCATTGAATAGAGTGCATGGACCCATTTAAAAGGACTCTAACTTATTTTAAAAGGTTCGTGGACTCATTATAAAGGGTTCATGGATCTATTAAAATAAGAATCGTTCGCCTTGGGTTCTGGCGAACATTCTTCCCTCTTGGAAGATGACAAGAGTTCAGTACCGTGTCGCGACAATGCTCTCACGTACCGTACGTTCATAAAGACGCCTTTAATGAGTCTCATTAACTACAGGATTTTTTTTACTAAGTATGTTACAATTAATTCTTCGGTACAATTCAGTTCGACTTCAAATCGTGAGGCTTGAATGAAACTCAAACTACCATCACAATAGTCAAAGACAATATTTATTGCAAAATTGTCTGTGAAATACATGTATACTAAATGCAGTCAACTCATTAAGTAAAAACGGCATGGTGCTTATGGTATGCAAAGTAAGGAAATCTGATTTTACCAGGGAGTTCCTTCATAATTGGATACCAGTAGAAAGGTGCAAAGTTCGACTTGTGAACACAAAGTTATTGTAAAAAAATTATTTATATTGCACATTTTTATTCCTTTATTTTTCAAACTTAAAAAAGGATCAAATGGTAATCCTTTTCGCATAAAATGAAAGTTTAATGATATGTATAAAATTAAAGTGGAAAGGAAAAAAACCCTAATTTGTGAAAGGTGACCAATATCATCTTCCAATCTCATTCTCACAGTGATATGTGCCACTTATTCTTTACAGATGTACCTGTAATGTTCTTTATGCTCTTTCTTATGCAAATAAGAAATCATAGTCTGTAGATCCTTTTTCTTTTTGATCGTAATTGACTTAACTGATGAGATTATTTGCAGCATTGCAAACTGTATGTCTTTCACATGCTTCCCTTTTTTCAGTACCGGAATTTTATGACCAGTCTCAAGTTAACTATATATTCATTCTCCTCTATACGTCCCTAGTTTGTGGAATTATAAGTTCCTTCAGTCCTTTCACTTCAAATCTATTGAAGCATAACAAATGACTGGGTCATTGCAGCTCTCTTATGAAATCGACCAGAGACTTAACATTGCTGCCATTCTGCGGTCTTGGGAACTCTTTATAGTATTCTGTGGACTTTGCCCATTTGATACGTAATTTACTATGACTTTTTGCACCTTTCTAGTGCAATATCTCAATTTCTCATATTTTGTCACTTCGCACCTTTCTACTGATAAGTATCCAATTGTAATGAAATGGGCAGAGATTTGTTTAATGTTTCTGAACTATTGCCAGTTCATCCACGAAGTTTAATATCGTTCTCTGGGCATTGAAGGAAGTATCCACAGAACAATATTCATGCAAAACAGAACCATACAGTTGTTTTATACTTATAACGTTAAAATCAAATCTTCGATGTTTTAAAAACGATACTTCATGAGAAATTAAACGTTTCTGACACTATACTTCATTGACATAATTACAGTTTAGAAAAGAGGTTTTCTCACTTCACTTTTGTTCAAATAAATGTTTATTGTCTTAGAATAAAGATAGAATTGTTTTACATGTATACAATATTACACTATTTACAATAATATAGACAGTTATTTTCACATCTTCATGATACTTTCCTACGATCATTTATAATTCATTTCTCGACATTTTATTCGAACACTTGATACCGACGAAGACCAGTGGAATGCATCTTCATTCGGGCGCCTACCTGCGTCTCGAGGGCGGTGCCTGTGGTTGCGACGTTGGGGGGGCGGGTGGGGCGGGGGCGGTGGGGCGGCCGCGACGACGTTGAGCCCCCGGTTGCAGAGGGCGTGACGAGTACTCCACGGGATCCTCGTCTTCGTCGTAGTAATAGTCATCGTCATCAGCGTACCTGCGCCAATAGCACCGAGTCAATGCCCGAACCATCCCAGACATAGTAGATATACACCAATGGAATAATTTTCGTAAAATAGATTTGTGGGAAGGGGCGCTAATGACTTATTTACCATTTTCTCTCATATTCGAGAAAGCAAAGGAATTTCCCTGAATAGATGTCATTATACCATTCACTTTTGAAGCGTCAGCTTCAAATGCTGTATATTTCTATCTTTTTCTATATGATTTGGAAGTTTTATTTTACGTGTAAGCAATCCTAAAAGAATTTTTGACTATTTGTTTATACACCACTTAAAGCATAAGAATAATATTGATATTTACTGTGTGACTATAGGTGTTGCTTCCTAAAGAGTTAGCGTCCGCAAAACTGTTCAGAATATTCGAACAAAACAGATAATAAACCGTTAATGTCACAGAACGCATTAGTCCAAATTCAATTTCCTCTGTTTATTTTTACCTTATTGTAATTTTAATTTTCTATTATAAAACTTCAATTCGCAAATAATGCGCATAAGCTTTCAAAATACCAGCAAAAATTTAACAGGATATTAGGTAATAAAGTATTAAAACGCATGATAAACAAACAAGTAACCATTGAGCTATTTTTATAATTAATATAACCAATGCAGGAAAAAGACGTAACATCCATTATGTACGAAAAGAATATTATAATGAAAATCCGAATAATACACCATTATCGAATTATAATGATCAAGAATATTATCTTCACGATAAAATCCATTATTAGAGGGTTAAAGCATTTTATAACTCCGTTAAATATGCGTCTTGAAACTTGCACCCATCTGGTTTTGCGGTGAAGATAGATTCATTGTTCATTTCCCCAATCATCCGAGTCACTGCCAATGTCTCATGACGCGTGTGTCCATTCACCTGGTGCTGTGTCTGTTGGGGCGTCGTGGCGGGGACGGAGCTCTGGGACGGGGTCGTCGCGAACCTCCGCCGCCGGGCGCCGTGACGTAGGCGGGGCGCGGGGCGGGGACGGGACGTGTGTATTCTACCTCCTCCTCATCTTCGTACTCCTCGTCGTCGTATTCGTCTCGGTAGCGAGGGGGAGGACGGCGAGGACGTGGACGAGCTCGAGGACGGGCGGGGCGACGGCGGCGGTAATCGTCCTCCTCATCATCTCCGTCGTAGTAGTAGTAGTAATCGTCATCCTCTTCAGAAGGCCTGAGGACACAAGGGCATTATTACAGGAGTAAGGCATGCTTAGGGACCCTGCAGACTCTGGCCAAGGTCCCCTAGTTCTCGAGGGCCCCGAAAAGTCTTCTAAAATTTAGATGTTCATCATTTTTGTTAATTATTTTTCAACAATCTTTTTATGGGAATTGCCAAATTTTTGTAAAACAATAAACACTTCTAAAATATTATGTGCTTGGTATTTATTATCTTCCGAGAAAGGAGGAAACTTTTGTCTCTCGAACATCAAAATTTTCAATATCCCCTGGTATTATAAAATATACTTTGTGTCCAGCATAGATAAAATAATTCCAGTGCATTAATACCGACAATCCACGTTTGCATTGGTATCATATCGATGCTTATGAATATTTTTACTCTATGAACGAACACAAAAGGGAAGAAAGCAGTAATTAAAAAACATGAGGCACAAAGATTGAGCGCGCAAGGACTCATCACAGGCGTAAACGTGACGACAACTGCGAAGTTTGCAGCAATGAATAACAATCGATCTTTGAGCTCATGTTGCTTCTCACGACCAGAAAGTGCATTGAAGTACATTACAGATGTTCGCGCACTTTACTCTTCCTCTCCGAACGCATGAGTATGGGTGCTTTACCTGCGGCGGTACGGGCGTCGATCCCTCGGACGGTCTCTGCTGTAGCTGGAAGGCCGATAGTTGTCTCGATGGCGGCTGTAGCCCGAATCCATTGGTCTCCTGCCATCAAATGACCGCGAGAAAAATTAATGAAAAAATTGTGTTCATCATCTGTGTGTGTATAATGTGGAACAATTCGGAGCTAAAGGTAAAGTAATATCACTGTTTAAAAAATAAAAAAAATAAAATGAATCATTGTATACTTTTAAATATGATTGGATGATTTTAATAAATTACTTTTAAAATGTTTTGCGTAAGTGGATCATCAATGATTATCAAAGTGTTCTCAACATGTGACGAAGTAGAAACTGATTCTAAAAAGAACAAACGAATTATTATGGCTATTATTATTTTCTCTCAGGCGTGTTCGTGATATATTGGTCAGCTGCGAGAATGATATTGCAAGCAGCAGTCCCTATCTATAGTTATTGTTAGAAATTTCTAACTATGTTGCATGTATGAAGAATAATGGATTTCTGCATGACAATTACGGTTATTTTTTTTAACTGAGATTTTGTTTAACTTTCTCTGAAGTAGTTTATGTACGATTGTATGCGAGTTTTCCACTGTTGTTGAATAAGGTACGCTAGATTGCTGGATTATTGGGGATGGCTACATCAGTGGTGCAAGTTATTTGATTGTTTTTGCCTGTGAGAGTTAAGTCAGGTTTGTTGTGTTCTGTTGCATTGGCATTTTGTAAGGTTCGTAGTAAAGTTTGTAGTTGCCATCCTCCAACATCGGTTCGGGGGAATATCGAAAGTAGGGTTGAGGACCAGTTTTCAAGAGATTGGTTTGTGAACCGAGAGATTGATGTAGGATTGAAGCTGTTTTATTATGGCAGCGAAGATAGTTATGTTGAGCAAGAGTTTAGCAACCGAATATAAATGTTCTCTTGTTTCACTGTCGGCATTATATCTTCTGCATGTCACTATTTGTGATCGGATATTAAACTATGTTCTTTAAATAGTTTCTTGTCGGTATGAATCCGTCCTGATTAGCCACTAGGAACAATAATACGCCCCCCAGGGGACATACATCTAGTAAGTACGTGTTTGGCGAACACGGGGCCCCGAGCTGAGTCTGGCATTACTTCCACTTACTTGTGCTAGACTCCTTCCTTTCTCTTTCCTGACCTTCCTTGGTCACCTCTTGTTCTTTTCGATCCCGACGCTATTAAGGTTAGGGTATCTTTCATTTTCCTCATTCTTCTCATTTTTTGTCCTACCTCTCATTTTTTGTCCCCCCTTATTCTTTGTCCCCCCTCATGTTATGTACCCCCCCTCATTGTAGCCCCCCTCCATTTGATGTATGTTGTGAGATATGTTTTGGTATGTTGTAGATCAGGAGGGTTTTTAGTGGGTAGGGTTGAATCATTCGACGAGTCCCACACGCGGGGAGTCATGTTGGCTCTCCCTAGTGCGTAACTGCATTTTCCCTACCTGTACAAGTTTTTCGGGCTCCAATGACTTTTGATGTCGACATGAGCCGTAAAGCCCCACAAAAAAACAATAATACGCAATGAATAACGATATTAATAATAATACGCAATGAATAATATTAATCTTATTATTATTACGTATAAGTAAATAATTAACCGCCTTTTTCAGCAGACAATTTATGTTTTAGAATTCAGTAGAAGAACATCACTAAGTAAAAACAAGTTTGACTTGAGCTGTCACTCGCAAATGTATTTCACTTGATAATGGTGCTAATGGGTACCGAAACGACGTGAGTTAAAAAAAATCAAAGTGTATTGTTCTTGTTTTTTACTTAGTGGTGTTTTTCCACTGAATTCTAAAAAATAAATTGTCTGCTAAAAAAGTTCGTTAATTATTTACATATATTACTATGCCGACGAAGATGGACTGTTCATATTATTAGGTATCTTGATCACGGTCCATTCTGGTTCTTCAATTGCAATAAATTTCATCATATATTGAAGGCAACGTACAACAAACTTGTTTCAGAAGTTTAACAAAATTTACGTTTAGTGTGAAATGAAAATAGAAAAGAAAATACTTAAATTATATTTAATAAACACAGCTGCATAATGGAATTATCAAAAATATTTCAGGAGTGATTCGTTGTAAGTGCAATAAGCGCTCTGGATTGCATGATTAGCTCACAGAATGAGACAATGGGATAATTTCCTCTAATCTATTACGAACGTAGTGCATAGAATAAGATTATTATATGCTACGATACTTATTCTATAATAATCTAATTCTATGCTCTGTGGTTGTGAGTAGCATGATACCTAGGATACAATTTTTCTGCGAGTACTTTTCAATCCAAAATATTATAGTAGTGATGGATGTCAAGTAGAAAATAAGTTATTTTTACATTTTTTAATATTAGTCCTTTTAAAAAACCCTAGTCAAAATTGAAATGTATTACTTTCTTCTTTTTATAATTAGAAGCCATGTTAATTACCAATACATCGTGTTTGTTGAAATTTTTCAATACATGTTTTATTATGCCATAATTAATATAGATTTGGAATATGAAAATGAAGTGAAAAGTTAAGTACTAAAGTAGGACTAAAGAAGATGAGATAAAAATGTTGTTAGCGAATATAAGAACGTCCCAGAACTCCAAGTTTTGTGTTAGCCCTTATGTGTATGAATATTCATCCCTGATTGATCTCGACACTCCTTTCGTCTCACCTGTTGTATGAATCAGGTCGGTCACGCGGATCCACTCGGTCGCGGTCTCGAGAATCGGCAGCGGGTCGAGATACGGACGAGGGCTCTGGTCGAGTCCTCGAGTACCCTTCCTCCTCACGAGGATTGGAGTTGCCACTGCCACTGGGCTTCGGACGATCCCTGTGGATTCAATTATTCATATTAACTGGATCTCCGAATTACTTAATTACTAATAATGTATATAAGTAATTAAACTTAACGAAAACAGAATTTGTGACAAGATATAAGAAAATATTATGCATTGTCAAAACTAAGAAAAATATATAAGGGAAAAATTAAATGAAAAATGTAGTTTATAGAATAAATTATGGGAATTGTTCAGCAAGTTACATATGTCAGACAAAACGATGTCTTAAGATGACAATAAGTGAACATATAAGGAATTAATAAGGTTGTCAAAAATTGTGTAATAGTAGATCATTGTTTTAAAAAAAATTATAAAATGAAATGGGAAGATACTGAGATTTTAGATAAAGAAACAAATTTCAAAAAAAGATACTCATCGGAATTGTTGTACATTAAATCAACCCCAAATTGTTTAAATTTACGAACAGATACACAGAAATAAAGAAATGTTTCTGAATACCTATAATATTTTTGTTACTATTTACTTAACACATTTACTTGTTTATATAATTATATAACTATTTAATAACAAACTCGTGAACGTCAATTGTGCCTGACAAAGACGCGAACAAGAGTTGAAAAGTTGTAAGAAATTGTGAAAAAATAATAAATTGTCCAAGAAAAATGTGATTAAGTTGAATTAATTAACTGGATATCGTTTTCGTTCAAGAGAGTCTTTCTTATGGTTTAAGGTGAAGGCTAAGAGCTTAACCGCATTCTAGAAATTCTTCTTGAACCTCCCCGTCTCATTAGCCCTCGACAGCTACAAGACGTATGGCTATCATTCACCAACTGGACGCTTAATATGAGCAATACCATTTTTTAGTTCGATGTTTATTGGTGTACAAATGTTACTTCTACAACCTACGTAACACAACGAAAACAATGAGTCCAAATTAGGTACGATTAAGATAAAATCCCAACATAATTGGAATGGGTCACTCAAAAACGAGTGTGCACGAAATGATACAATACAGGTCTGTTCGTTATATTTATACTGTGTTGCACAGGGCCACTGAGGGAGTATATCACGTGGAATTTCTAAAAGATTGTTAACGTGCATGAGGATGTCGAGAATAATAGCGAGGATTATTCTAATAAGGAAGTTCATTAATATGCATTACGCGGGATTCAATCCGTTTTGGTCCTCTTTTCCCACTTATGAAACCAGGTCAGTAAATCAGTAAAGAGTATTAAATCGTTTTCACAGTCTCGCTGGAGAATATTTTTTTCTAATATTCTAATCATTTCCATGACAAAAGCAAATTTCCGGCTGGTGATGCCTAGAAATGAATACCTGGAAAAAGGATGTGAACGTCAGGTTAAACGAAAGACCGAAAATAAAAAGTCTGGGCAATATTATTATTTGCCCAATTCAGAAGTATTGTAAGTTCACTCGTAATATTTATTACAGTTCTCATCTCTTTTGCTGTCGTATGATATCTCCAAAAAATCTTTTTATCGTCGTTGGGTGAATTAATTTGGCTAGTTTATTCAAAGTCCTCTGAAGAATTCTAAAATTTGTTACTACTCTTTTTTATTATATTGCTTTCACGCTATAGCTGAGTCGAGATGAATGAATAGATCAAGAAATATTTTTCATATACCTCAAGTCTTCGATTTCAACGAGAGGAATAAAAGTATTTCATGTTTAACCCGTTTCATTATTGTCATGTATAATGACTGGGTCATAAATAGTCATTTTCAAAATTATTTTTGAAGACTCAAATCATAATTATGGTAATGAAGCTCAAATATATTGGTCTTAATGGTTCGTAATTAGGCGGAATAACTGATGAGCACAATATCCAAACAAAATTCCTGTGGTGAATAACGCAGATTAAAACAGTAATTACTTCCACTCGTGGCTGGCATTTATAAGCCGCGAGACGCATCTGGGAGCTATCATTTTCGATGGGAAAACGTGTCTTCATACCTCCAGGGCGTGAGAAGTTGAAAGGCGATTAATTAGAAGAGAATTCACTTTCTCATTTGCACGAATATAAATCAATCCTTGAGGTTAATCATTACTGCGCTGAAACAGCGGGTTAAAATTGGTATCAAGCATTTATCTATGTTACAATATACCATACGGTTATAAGATTTTTTTTTTCAATTTGCAATTCGTCATAGCATCATAACACTTTCTAAAAGAGTTCAAATCGTGGTTTAATGAGATATGATATACAGAAGTTTCAACATTACTGGTACAGGAATTTATCAGTACAAATATGGTATGATTCATTATTAATAATTTAATTCTCGTTGTATCATAAATAATTTTTAATATTTTAAATTCCAATGATATTTCTTCCTCATGTGGAATATGCGTTCACATTTTTGCGATGAGAATATCGAGACAACAGTCGTCCCTTGGGTTCGTGGGAGCACTCACCTGTCCCCGTCTGTGGGCGGGCGAGAGTCTTCCGTGACGTCAGAGGGCGTGGGCGGCGAAGACGTTGAGGGCGCGGGGGCGGGGGTCGCTCCGGAATACTCGTACTTGTCCCTTTCACTCAAGGGCACAGGACGGCGTACCTGCAAATGATAAGGGTCAACTTCAATGTATTTTCAACGACTGAAGAAAAAACAAATACGGGATCGTGTGTCAATGGGGAAAAGGCTTTTAATTATTTCATTCAAACAAATTGAAGAGAAAAAAGGGACAATATTTCGAGCTTACCTTGGGTGCCACTCGGGGTCTTTCGAAGACCGCTCGAGGGGGCGCCGCGGGAAGTGGAGGCTCCGACGCTGCACCTTGAGGCCTCCGGGCGCCTCCTCCCGCGCGACCTCCCTGCAACAAGACACTTACTGTCATCGACGAAGGAGACAAAAACCCTCGTTTATCCGGACCGATTAGATATACCGAATTACACGTGCAAGAAACCATGAAAAATCTAATGGAGGGGATACTTGCCACGGATTCTGTGTGAAAATCAAGGTCAACAATAACGGAGTATTAAAAACATGGGTAGTGAGCGGAAACGTAGGTTTCCGCGGTAGGTGTCAATATAAACTAGTTTGCCCGGGACAAAACGCGTCTCCGTAGGCAGAACTACCAACGTTTCGGCCATCCTGGTCTTCTTCAGGGCAATGTCGGAGTCGTACAGATCTCAGTCACTGTCGTACTCGCAGACATTTCTTGTCCGTTCTTCAGTTCCATTTTTGTTCTCTCAATGAGCTGAAGAACATTATATTAGATTAAGTTAAGACCTAAACGACTTTTCCGCAATTATTATGTCAAACACGAAATTCGGCATTTAAACGTTACTTGAGCTATAAAGCTATAATTAAAAATATTATATGCTGATATTAAAATTTCTCTGGATTGTATACGGATCTTTCCAAATCCCATTTGGTCCAAGATTCACACTTCTCAAAGTGACACGTCCCCAGACCTTTACACATTTATTTAGAATCAATTTTCGTAATCAATAAAATAAATTGTCGCTTACGATCGAAGCGAAATCTCGTTACTAACATTGAGTACGGAAGTAATGTTAAAAAATAATAAAAAGATATGGTAATTTTAAATGACAGTTCACATCACAACGACGTAGATAGAAATAATAATCTTTTTAGTTTATTATTAAACACAAGTTTGTTGGTATTCTGTAGGCATAATTTTTTATTCTTATCTAAGAAGTGTGCTGAAATTTTCAATTCGCCTCTGCTTTAGGGCCCTTGATCGGAATTGATGGGATGGTCCCTTGCTTGCTTCCGGAAAGTAAATTAGTTTGTCGTCTTCCGCGTAGTCGTACGCAGTTTGTAACTGCTCTTTTGACAATAAATTTATATATTTAAGTTTGTACGTACGTTCCTTCTTTGCTCACAACCTTGGCCTTCGGATTGAGGTTTTGCATTTTCTTAAAAACTCTTGAATATCATCTTCGTTTTCAAGGGAATTTTCATAATACCCTCCCAATTAAATACATAATATAATTTGATATTTATATTCAGTACCAACTGGTAAAATGAAGCCAAAAGTAGCGGCTAGAATGTTACTGGTCACTACAAAACCTTTTAAAGAGTATAGATCCCTCTCGCGTGCTCGAATGCTTGACTTCGCTTCAAAATGTTCCCTCTCCCTTTAATAGTGTCTAGAGTCTTATCTTCTCGTTCCGTTGTAGAGATCAGATCCCATCGTTGTAACCTACCTCGTCGTAGTCCTCGTAGTCTTGGTCGTCGTATTCATAGTCGTAGTATGGCCGCCCTCTGCCCCCTGCGCCTCCCGCGGGACGTCTTCGGCCTCCTCCGCCGCCGCGGCCGGACCCTCTTCGTCCCCCAGCGGGGGCCGCGGTTCTCGGTGGTGCCGCCGTGGAGGTGGTCGTGGCTTTGTACAGAGCCTCGTTCCTGTCAACAACAAAGCTATGAAGATGGACGGCAAAATTCCTGTTCTTAGTTACAAGGGGTTTTTCTGATAATATAAGGGGATCGAGCTACGCTCGATTTTATTCGTTGTAAAAATAATTTTAAGTAAAATTTTAATAAATGTTTTTATAGACATTTTTTCATAACTATTTTGATAGGTTAACTTAATGGTTTTCGTTAAAAGATAATAAAAACTATAATTGTTATATATTTGTTCTTTTAACTTTTAGTGTTATTATACTAGGGAGCTGAACAAAGCTAGCATTCAGTCAGTATAAGAATATTTTTAAATCTATTTTCGATGAATGAATTCTTGTTTGTACTTAATTTGATTATGATATTTTCATTTGTTTTCATTATTCAGTCTTCACTGCACAGATGAAAAATTAAAAGCCCAGGGACACAACAAGCAAATAATAGACTTCCAAGCACAGATGAACACTGGTAATCCGCGATGGGATTACAAAGCTAACCGTTCTTCCGTTACAACGTCGCACTCCTGGCTGTCCGCGGTAGGATATTATACGAGCCCTTAGGCCAACTCGCAGTTTTCACAAAAATAATTTTGCAAAACGAATTTTCACAAGATTGACACTTATGACAATCTATTACTGATATTTAAAAACCTGCATATATCAAGTCTCGGCCAAATCCCGCCATATGAGACAGCGGATTTAAACTTACTATTATTGCTCGCATAGTAAGAGTAAGAGTTGGGGCAGTTTTCATACGGATAATTGATTTCTCCATTGCACGACAGAGAGAAGATGTCGTATACAAAGAATGGAATAAAATCCACTGGAGGATAAGTGTTACAATGGTGTATGAGTGTTGGAAGAACAGAAATCGATAATGATGCGTTACAGAAATGACACGTGTTAGAAATCATACGCGACATATTTATTGTCGCGTAGAAATCATGCTCTGATGACATATGTTCTATCTTGTATAACATATGTATATCTTGGTTCTTATTGAAACAAGAGAAGTACATACTTCAATAAAACTTCTCTTCGAGATTTTTCTTGTGAACATCTTACAGACGCATGAAATACTCCTTACACAATCGGCATTTGAATAAAGAAATTTTGTGGAATTGATCACTATATCTTCTATTTCATTTTATACAAATGTTCCAAGATTATTGGATTTTCATAGTGGTAAACGAGGAAGAACTCTCAAGATCTACAGACCCTGGTTGCAGAGTTTACAAACGAAATTTCAGATGGATGATCATGGAGAAAGAAAAGAGGCCTATCTTGTAATGAAGTTCTTTTGAACAAAACTCAAAGAACTGAAATCAAGCTTTCATGTCATCCTCTAGACCCCAGAATATTCTCAAGCGCTCCGCGGATTGCGGACATGGTTCATACAATGAAGATCAGGAGATAAGCAACTCACTTGGTAGACCTCACAAACGTGATTGTAAAAATATCTTTTGCATAATGCATTCATAAAAAAACTACGGGTTGTTGCGTGTTTACGGTTTTAATTACGAAAACAGTTTTTTTTAAGAACTCAAAATATTTTCCTAGAAAGTTACTTTCGTACTAGTTCGCAACTCCTATTATTGAAAATAATAAGTTAGGTCTATTATCATTTTCAGATGCAAAAGTTTATAGTACAATTCTTATTGTTCGTAATATTTTATATTATGTTGGTTCATTTATGCTCAAGCGAAAATCATTTAAATGAAAAAGAACAAGAAGATATATAAGATAAAAAGTGCGTCAGGAAAACATCGAAAAATTCTGTTTTCAAGAGTGGATTAATTACTTTCAAAAGCACTATGAAAAAATGTTTGTTTTCATTCAAACAATGACAAATAGTGTCCTTTTATTTTTGTTTCCCTAACTGTAATAAACGTTTAACCACTGGACCTCCCTACTGTAAGCAAATTTGTCCAATTGTGTACATAATTTAATAAAAAACTGTTTTGTTAATTACCGTTGGCGCTGAAGATAAGCCCTCTCCCACAAAATGCGAATTTTAACAAATTTAACACCATTACTTGCATAAGCTAATATTAAAGAAAAATACATTTTGTAACGTTTATTGGCATAGTGTAACCAATTTTACTATCGTTGATTATCCGCAAAAGTTATGTATTGTAACACCAACTATGCGTTGTACCCTCATTGACTCGATCCCTATAAAATAGTTTTCTGCGGTTATCGGATCATCATACCAATAAGGTGATTTGGATTGTATGCTGAATTTAGCACGTGAAGTATTATTATTATTGCTGTTAATAATAATTTGGAAGAAGTCGCTTCTGCATTGCTATTTTTTAAACAAAAGCCTCAGAGGTAGATCTGGTACAGTGGCATGAACACCTAAGTGAAACACAAAACACCAGCGTCAGATTTCGGGTCCTATATCATTTTTATTTGACCGAAAGTTAACTATACATTCCTTGGAGAACATCGCAAATTATTCCTGAAAATAAAGAAAATTTCACAGCGTCTAGTAATCGTCACATGAAAGAAGTCCTATTGGTATTGTTTTCTAATTATGGCACTTCATTTGACGTTACATATTTGTGTATTTGCCATATTTGCCCAAAACCGGCCAAGTGTAGAAGAGCTGTATTTGATCTATTGAGGCAAATAAGCAAATAAGCAAATACCGGAGCACCCGTATCCGCCCTCTTGTCGGTTTTTAGCCGCACATCAAAAGACTCAAATAAGGCAATATTTGCATTGACCGTCCACAGTTGGTTAGCCGCGATTCGCACACTAACCCGCTCGCGATCGAGACTTATTGATAATCTGGAACTTTAGCCTTTACCTTTTTTTTGATTGTATAATTTATTTTTTTTAACAATGGAAAACATTTCCATGGACTGGAATTACGATACGCTTTTACGATTTCTAGAATTGTATCAAACGCTTCCTTGCATTTGGTCACATCAATTTTCAACATCTACCAGCTCATTGTTTGCCAACATCCACCAACGCGTCCATCATTGGTATAAGCAAACATATTTGGCATGATTGAATTATTTGTTGGTTCAGTTCGTATGTGGATGGCATGTTTGTGATTCTTGTTAATGCATCAAATATTTGACTAAATACTGAGCTAACGCTACACAAATACGCAACGCCGAGTGAAGTTCTACCATGAGACCGATAATGCACATCCCAGAGGGTGTTCGTTCTCATCTCGTTTCGTGGAGTGAGAGAGGAACCGCCTCTCCTGGGTCGTCAAGTGTCTCCGACGGCGCCTTCATTCCCGCTCGCCTTCCTTCAGGGAAGTGGAGCAGCGATGTCGAAGCGTTTTATGGCGCCGCCGGTTTCCCCATTGTGCGCCTTCGACGAGGTTCCCACACGGGAGGGTGGGGCTCCCTGAGGATCCAAAGCTCTCGAGCGCGTGCTCCTACGCCCACGCAGTATCCTGATCGAGGAATATGTCACGTCTTCCTGCACCACAAACTCCAGACTTCTAAAATGAGGACTGCGGCTGACGAAAGGGACGGTTCCTTCTCACGAATCCACAGGATTCGGACCGGGGCGGTAACTACCCCGCATTAATCGTGATGCTACACTAATCAAAATGTTACTTACTTTATAGTAAATATTTCAAAGTACTTTGATCTAATCCAAATTACAATAAAATTGATTCCAAACAATATATAGTTTACTAAGAAAATTTATCTTTTCTGTTTTGGGTCCCGTTTATTCCAATCCTTTAACTATACACAAGTATGAATTCCACTGTAACACGCTTAATAACTCTGGAATATAATTAGGTGTCACGTAATATAATAATTATCATAGAGCGCAATTTTATGGCCATACAGTGTGTTTTGAAGCTTTCAATCGCATAGCTTAAGTTCATTCCCGTCGCAATTTTTTGTGTCAGATGTCGGAAATGTTGCATTATTGCGATAGCTACAAGTCACCCACATCTCCGAATGCCATCACTAAAGATGTCCGTCATACTACGACCGAAATGACAGTCTGTATAATAATAATAAAGGTTGATAACGTCGCGCGTTATTTGTGACAATTCTCTTCGTTAGACTTCACCCTACCATAAAAATAATGATATCATGAAAACGTTATGTACAATAATATAAAATCGATTCGAGTCCGTCGAGTCGAGATGATGTGCTATAAACATTTTTTCGCTAATTCGAATACTTTCACAGGCAGATTAGTAAATGAAGTGTAAAGCGAGTGTTGTTCATTTTGTGACACAAATCTCAGGATTAAGATCCATTTCATAAGGGGATAAAGCGAGGTGAGCATCGTGTATCTGAACTGTTGAAGCTTCTCGAATCACGAAGGTCCACTATGTTACACTACCGGGGCATGAAGTGGGGGAATCTAGGACACCAGTAAAATCTATTCAGCACCCATCGAGCAGCCCCGATAGAATATTAAGGCAGCCAAGCGGTAAGACGATACAAAGAGGTTCCATTTATCTCCGACAACCTCATTTTCGAAGGATTTATGATACTATTTAGAATGATATTGAATATAACAAAATGAAGTTGATGAAACAAAGTGAAATGTGAAAGCGCCTATTAATGCCCTTCACATCAGCTGAATTGGAGAATGCCCCTCACTGTTTACTGTGCATCATGAACGAAAAATTGCTAAAAAATCTTGACCTATTGAAAAGAGTATTTTAGCATGTATTTCCTTGGCTTTCACCTTTCTGCAGTTTGTTTCCGTGATGAGTTACTTTTACATTGATGTGTTACGTAAGTTAGATTATTGCCCTCCTCGTGGTCATACGCAGTTTGTAACTGCTTTTTTGACAAAGTTTATATTCTTCTATTAGGCAGCTTCCAATGTTTAATTGTATCTTCCATTATATTATCACTTTCTTATAACCTTTCGGTAACATATAAAAATAAATTTGTAAGACACTTTATATTCTTTCTCGAATACTATGGTCAATATAAGATAACTTTTTTAATTGCATTTATTTTGGTCTGAGGCGTATCCATTACCATTTTGAAACCCTACTTTCATTATGTAATTATTATTATCGTGTAATAATGAAAAAAATATTGACAAATTTCAATTTTTGCGCCATTTTTTAATTCTGTGTGGAACAAAAATAAATTATGATACAGACTTTTTAATTGTAAAAACTATTTTCGTTCATCATAATACAAATTAATGTATTGTTTCTATAGATATCTCGATATTTATAAGAAGATGAATGGTGTGTTGTCCAGAAAAAATGGCAAATATTGTGTGGTTGGCGACTTTTTCCTATTCGAGGGTTCTGAGGACTGGGTCGCTACTGCCTCCCTATTCCTTACCCTCCGCGCGGTGGGAGGAGTTCGGATTTGTGGACAAAAGGGATGCGACGAGACAAGGAACTCTGAGAGAAGGTCACGCATCCTTCAGTTGTCTTACGTTTGTCGAATATAAAATATCGAGTGCATTTTTTAAAAGTTCGTAGGTTGTGAATTGAATATTTTTCCAAATAATTTAAGTACGGGTAGAATGAAGTCCTATATATACAGTTCGTGATTTAGATTATTTATACGTTTTTATTCATACTCTTACGCAATTGAATTTTAATTTTCTTACACTTGTCTTCAGTAATATTCTTTAAAAATTTCCGTACTTCCTCGATAATTTCAACTAATTTCTTTTCGAAGATCCTATTATTGTTCAAATGGCGAGTAATTACCAAAAGCGGCCACCAAAGCAACATGAGATTAGTGAATAGTAATTCCAATATTTTTTCGCGATATTTATTTGACCTCTCACTTATACAATAGTGCTCAGCGTGCAACCAAATAAGGTCTGAATTCGGAAACTTTTATCGCGACCGGGTGACAGAATAAAAAAAATTTAATGTACGTAATCATGTGTTCATTCATGTCATAAAGTTATTACTTTTCTAAATCTTTTTTTATTGATGACCTTTTATATAATATTCTGTAGTTTCTTCAATTAGATTGGCATTGAAATGAAAACACGACTATGCATATTAACACGTGCGAAAGAGGAAGTTATATACTAATTTTATAAAATATTTTTATGACATTTTTAAAAGCGGACTTAATGTATAAGATGTTAAAGTTGACTAGATCATTTTCACCAACCTCTCTAACCTTTCGTGTATTTTGAGACTATGGTTTCCCAGAACGATGTCAACCTGCAATTTTGAGATATCACACATTGCCTATGGATTCCTTACAAAGTGAACAAAAAATTAATCATGAAATATTTTTGTACGGAAAATGCGGATCGTCGTGTGGAAAAGTATTCAGGTGATCTTTACGGAATTTTAATAATTCCATAATCTACTTGTGTGAAGGATTTATTATTGTTTAGAGGAAGAATACATTAGTTGAATACAGTTTTAGTCATGCGAAGTTATTGGTAAGATGTTTTATAATTATAGATTTGTGTCGTCTTATATATTTTTGCAGCGTATGAATTAGTACATAAGTTATATGTGTGAAAATGTTTTAAGAATAGTTTCTCGCGTATTTTATTTAACTGAAGTTGTGCAGGCCCGGTATTTCGAGCATCATTTTAAATATAGCGACGACAAAATCTAACGACTAGATCGTTCTTTAGTGTTAAACATAAATAATTGCGTAAATATTAATAACTTTTAAGTCGCTGGACCTTTACTAGTAATTCAGCAAGAATCATTTTGGAGTAATATCTCAAATTAAATTGGATTTTTTATTCTATTCTGGTCTAATGGCCCAAATCTCCAGTCGAAACTGGGACGCCATGGAAGGGGTGGAACCTTCACGGGAGGGGGGAAAGGCATGGATGCTGCGAAGCGTTGAGAACGTGATGAGTGATACAGGCGTATGCTCCAAATGTGTGGGAGGGGGAGGGGGGGGGGTAACATTGCGTGTCGAATTCACAGCACGGAAGGAAGCTCTGCGTTGGGTGACGATGATTCGCACGGTCAACCATTGTTTGTGTACATGCAAAGGTGTATTGGTTGTGGTTTTACATTTGTTTTGATCTTGGATTTATTCGTGAGGTTTTATGAGTTAAATTCAACTGGTACTTGGAATGTACTGGGGCATATGATCGAAAACATGGATCCAATGTTACTAAGTTTTTGTATAGCAGAGTATATATTGACGAATGTAAATTTTAGATAAACTTTGCTCACATATGCAATTAGGGATAAATTGCAAGTTTCGGTATGGATTACGCAAAAGAAAGAGGCTTTAACATTTCTGGAACTCTCTTCACTTCCTGCTCCAACTCACGCCTGAATAGATTGTACAAAGACGAAAATAACATACCTGTTGAAGTACTTGGGCGAATTTTCGCAGTCGACTTCTGACACGAAATGGCAGATAAAGGTCTTCTGGTCGAATGCAGTGTAGTTAGCACACAAGAAGTCATAGCGAGTTCCATAGAGGCAGTGGTGGTATACCTGATTAGAATACCCAAATGTTGAACAAATCGAAATAATAATAATAATAATATTTGAAGTCGCCATCAATGTTTCGTACAAACACATTTCTTCGCAGAAGGCAAACTGATCAGTGGATAGAAAGAGATAAAATGAATGAATTTACAAAAATTATCGTTTGACTTACTTGGCATTTATGGGCCACTGAAGCGTAGAATCCATCATGCAGACCATCACAAGAAAATTCCATATCCTCAGGCACACGGTCATAGAATGGGTACGCACTGAGGTTGTATCCATTTAGCTCGCGGGGTAAGTTGGGGTCGAGAATATAGTCAACCTAAAGAGAATCGCAGTAGGTCAATTCACGCACGAATGTTTACAGAGAATGAAAAATGAATAATACAAATAACACTCTCTAAATAATTCTAAAATATGTCTAGGAAAAGTGTTTACAGGAAAGAGCCTCCGTGGCAGGCTGAAGATTACAAAAATCGAACGGATTTGAGTCCAGGGATAATTGCCAATTGGTTATGGAGAAAGAGAAAGTTCATTAGTGATGCGACGGCAGCTGATAAAATTATTGAACACTTGCCTTGGTGTCTCTGATCTTTTGTGGTGCCCACAGTGATCAGGCATTGACTCACGTCCCTTTGATGTGATCACGTCAAGAAGGGATACACACTGTTTGAATTCTTCCTCATGTATTTTGTTTTTTCAAAATGTTCAAATTTTACGTTCCGTTATTACATTTTTCCCATAATAACATAAACAAAATTTAACATTCAATTGCTCAATATCCATTTATAAGAGATCCAACCGAGGTTAGGATTAGCCGCAAGATGTGATGACGATGTGAACAACATAGGTGAATTCAATATCAGGTGTGAGGAGAGTATCATCGGGATAGACTCTTAATTACGCTTTATTAGACTTCGTCTTTAAATGATAAGCGTTTAAAATGTAATGAGTGGAATATATTGGCGAAGATTTTATTTTCATTTACGGGCTGAATGTACTTTTGTGACTATCATGCATTTGTATCTTGTATATAGGAATACGAGGCCTGATTATGAACTTTCATTACTGTTGTCTTTTCTGACTTCAATGTTTGATGGGAGCGTGACTTCCCAAAATAGGATCACGACACTAACTTCATACAGGATCATGATAGAAAATAATTTTCGTGCGAAAAAAAAAACATCCGGAAGTGCTTATTCTTTTTATTTCAAGGTAACAAATTCAAATCGAGATATAAAACTTGATTGCAAATTGAACGAGACGTTTAGTTCAATAAATATTGCACTTTTCTTATGAAGTTACGCAAAACTAATGGGCAGTATCATTTTAAAATTTGATTATTTCTTTCACTTCTTAAGAGCGAGAGGTGTTAGCGGAAAGGAAAAGTAAAAAGTTTCTAATCACTGACTATTTGGAGATATTGAACTATTATCTCTCCAAATAGTCAGTGATTAGAAACTTTTTACTTTTCACTGTTTTTTCGACACCCTAGTTTTCCTCGTATATTTTGTTGAATCCCGTACAGTTTCTTCTTTCGAAATTTGAATTGTACCTGGTTCCTAAAATTTGAACTTTACATTTTCATAAAATATGTTTGGTACGTGTAATGAAAAAACAAGCCGCTATGCTTAGTTTACTTTCTTGATAAAATCTCCGAAACAAAATTGCAAAATGGATTTTTTTAAATATTTCCGTAAAAATTAAAATTTACAATTATCTCATTAGGTTGCCAATTTGTATAAAAGACAATGACACTGTCACGAACATGCATTGAAGAATTGTTGATTCTTATTGGGTATTTTAATTGGCAGAAGCATTAAATTACACCCCAAAGTACGCATGAAATGTTACATGAATCAAAAAGTGTGCAGAGTCATCCGTTCACTTTTGCTTGAAATATTACACATGAATACGTATTAGAAACTAAATCCTGCTCACGTTTCTACTGTCTGCGTCAATTTTCTTTGGTTTTCCCGGGTTGCGCAGCGTTCTGTTATTTCCTAACAACATTGCGACCATCCAGTCATGTTCTTCATGTTAGTGTAAATTTGGCTTATGACACGACAAACCCAGACGTAAAATTTATTTTAACTCGTGTTACGAAATGTTATAACCTTCTGATACTTCAACAAAACCCTCTCGACCTCGTCACATACTCTTTGTTCTGATAACTGGAGAGGCACGAAGACCGATAGTAAACAGTCGTTGAGTGCAACTGCACGCTGCGAAGCCAGGGCACAGGGAAAGTGAGAGTGGACACATGAAATCTTTCATTCACTGCACTTTGGATGAACTTACACGTGAGGTTTGCTTGTGAGGATGTCTCGCCTCACATTTCCTCCTCACGACTCATTTCTCTCTTAATAGTACGTGGGATATTGATTGGAAATAAACTTTGTCGCCGCGTTCAGGGAAAACTTCGGAGCTGAATCTTTCCTGTGACAAATCTTGATACAGAAGCCAGAATCTGAAATTTTGCATAATATCGCGTACTCCAGAGCATTGTGAAGAGTAAAAATTAATTATTTTTAAGTCATATTAGTGAATGTTCCTCATTTCTTTAAATTGATACTTCCATTTAAATTTGCATGTTAAAGTAATCATCCAGACCAGAATATTACTAGCAGAATCATGTCTTCAACCATGTGTCCAAGTAAAAGGTACAATATAGATCTTGGGGGATTTTCCTTTATCGCTTCAACGTGTTTTGCCGTATTGTACAGCATGCTAAATACGGGCTCTCGATCGTAAGGTAGAACCATTCCCTTACAACTGAGCTTCCACAATACCTCCCTCTCGTAATCTGCGAAGATCCAAAAGCTACAGCGATCCGAGACACTGCGATCCATGGGATACGGAGATGTAATAGTGGCACTGTTGAGTGAGTACTTGCGCCATCCCTCACCTCCCCCCTTTTGATTTTTCGTTTATATAATTTTTGCTCTCTTCTACTGGTTGATAATATTTTAAATGTTTTATTTTCAAATTAATACAGCAGTGGCGGATCTAGACCGTAATCAAGGGGTTGGATCTGGGAAGCATTTGTTCGATAGTTATGGTTTTTAAATAATAAATTTTGTAAGTATTAATTTTCAATAATATACATCAACTCATCAAATGAATAATTAACAATTTATTTAATTGTGACCAAATTTATTAATTTTTTAAAATAGTAAATACATATTAAAGGATGAAGGTTATCTGACCAAAGAAAGACGTCGCCTACTGCATCCTCACAACGCGTTAATATCATTAAAGACTAGCAGTGAGTTGTGCTGTCGGTAACGTTCTATCACTTATACAAGAATTGTAGTTTAGCCTGCATGGAACACGACCAGTGTCGCGAGTCGTTTCAACTAGTGCATGTCTTCTTCTTCTTCTTCTTAAAAAGCACTACAACGATTTATCTCATCCTTTTTGCTCCCTCCACAATAACTTTCCACCATTTCCTATCTTGCACTTTCACTGTCCAATTTTTCTTCAGTAGTCTTGTTTGCGTACTTTTCCGGGGCTTATTGTGGGGGCGTTTTAGATTTTACATTTTTTCAAAGGTAATGGGGAGCAGACCCAACACCCAACCCTCTTTTTTTACCCGGGCTTGGGACCGGCAACAGAACTGTGAAGCTACTCAATCCACCCCAACCAGTGCATGTATTACGCATAAATTGTAATACAAATTTATATTACGTTTACCTATAATGAGTAAATTTAATGTGCGAAAAATATGGTAACAATTTTACGAATTATGCCATTGAATAAACTTTATCAAAAAAAAGCTATTGCAAACTGCGTATGACCACGTAGGGGTTAATAAACTAAGGTACTCTTATATTTGACTATGCATTTTATCAATTTCAATTTTATCTATTGATAGTTCAGGTCCAATTGGGAAGGGGGCGCTATAACCCCCATAGATCAGCCATTGAATGGCAGTGCATTACTATTCCTTATTTATGTGTAACATCTTCTCTATAATTATACGACGGAGGTATCCTGACTGATTCATCAACGTAGTGAATCAACTTTTAAAGATATGAACTTGAAATTTTTGAAGGATGTCGCACTCTTTTTGTAAGGATTCACAAAAAAAGGAGCTTTGAAAATATTTAATAGGGTGAATTGGGGTGAAAGAGTTTTTCGATTTTTTCTTCATCTCACTATCTAATTGAGATATCACCTCCCTTTTGTCACAAAACGTTGTTGATGCAAAATATCTGAAGAAACGTTTGGGATTTTTCGATATTTTCTTTGTAAATGAGTGAAACGAAGTAAAAATGTTTGTAGGTCTCTCATTCACGCTAACGACTCGTGTGTGTATCCCCCTCCCACCTATTTCCATAAATCTGCATGCTAATGGTCTCTGGCAATTTTATCAGAGTGCAAAATTCTTTCTTTGACTAAAAATATCAAATTTTGCAACATAAATTATAATTTTTTGCTTTATTTCTAGTTTTACACTTTACTCGATGTTTTCATTAACGTTTATCCCACCTTATTTTGCGAGAAATTTATAGGCTACTTTAAGAATGAAACTGAATTATTTATTTTGTTCAATCGAGGTTTCTCTGCAGTGAACTAACAAATTAAACGTCCATGAATACAATATGCAATAACACATGATCCATGAAATGTGCGTACATGAATGCAATAATACATGATCATATTGATTTTAGCTTTCAAAATACACTTCCATCCACGTAAGCAATTTATAGACAATATAATATTTGGATGAAATATTTAATAATATAATAACAATAGTTTATTCCTTCCATTATATAATTTTATAAAGGTTGAAATGCAGGAATTAATAACCGCCAACATCAAAGATAACGGTGGTTATGAAGAAAGTTACAATAATAATAATATAAAATATTACAGAATAATTGTCAGTCCGTTCAGTCTTTTTTTTCAAACCTACAAATGAACTGAGCGGCCACTGCTTATCAGCTGTATTGTCTCCTACGACAAAAAAAATATTTTCGAAAACAAATTACTTTCTGAATCTTCCAAATGTGTTTTTTTAACTACAGTTTTCTGCATTTTGAGAACTTATAATATTTTTAAAAATAACTGTATAGACGTTTCCAAGCTTTTAATGTATATTAATAATCTGAAGAGATAACTAAATTTTTGCTCGCGGTTTGTTCTGTCCGCCGTTGGCATATACATCATGGGCATGCAGGCTAATGGCAGTTCCTGCTGCGTACGAACGGAGACAAGCGTGTTTACCACTCATATTACTTTCTTCCTAAATTAGATAGTAATTAGTTATGACTATTCCTAGAACCGAGATAGAAAGTGATTTAAATACTTCGCAAATATTTCACCAACCTGAGGCACGCCCGTGAAGGCGGACTTGGTGGTGTTGGTGCCTTCGCCCGGCGACGCCCCGCCGGCTTCCGAGCCGTTGGCCCCTTCTCCTGCCGCCGCCGAAGGGTCAGCTGATGGCGCGGGGGTGGAGGGGCGCTGCTTGCCGAGGATGAGTTCGACGCCCGAGGCGGCACTGGCGGCCGGCGCACCGCTCGCCGCCATCACCACCAGCACCGCGATGCCCAGCGCCCACAGTGACGGCCACGTCACATCTGCAGCAGCCACGTCCCACGCCTCCGACTGTCGCCGTCCACGACCTCCTGCGCAACACGGAACAACACTTGTGATCAGTCGCAGAGGAAATACTCGCTCACATAATGAAATCGACGAGTTTAAATTTAAACTCACCGAGTTTACCTGAGAGTTCAGACTTATTCGTTTCTCTAGAAGCATCTTTGACATCAATCGAATATGAGCTTATCCTCGCAAATTTAACAGGTAGAATCATATCTCAAAGCAAAAACGTCGATTTCTTCAACAGTGTCGTAGATATAGATTTCCGACGAACCCTCTTCTCGTACATCATTCCACGCTTCATCGTTTACTTCTCCAGGTACTCACATCCTTTAAATGCAATGGAGTATTAATTTTTTTCATTTCATTTTGACCATGGCGAAATTTCCACCTCGTCTTTAAACAGAGTCATTAAGATGCTCTAGTGTTTTGATCTCCTCCATTTTTTTGTTTATTGCTCCCTTCTTCTGTCTCTTAGACGTTGACAGTAGCCAACATTCCCGTCCCTGCGATCTACTGCGACCTTATATGCTTGACTTGCAGACGTTAACGTCATCAGTATTAATCCATCATGTGACTAAGAAGGAAAATGCAGATTGAGACATCTCTTAACTACCTTTGTCACAAATTGTCCAAACGCTCGAAATTTATCCGCAGTATGGTGAAGTCGTGCGAAGCTCAATCAAAATCCCATATCCTAATTCGGATAAGCAGGTTTAATAAAAGTCATTCTACTTAGAATTGAACGAAAAAAAAATCAACGATATCAAAACTGGCCAAAATGTTTCTTACCAGTTAACACAGATAAGAAACATTTTAACTAGAAATAGGAAGAGGATTTAACAAATTGGATAGGAAGCAAGTTCAAATGCTACCTACCAGTTCGGATTACTCACAGCTCGATTTTCGATTATGTTCGCAGATACTTGGAACTTCATATTAGTATGACAGCGATATCTTCTTTAGCGACACATTTTTGTTCGCATTAAAATAATATCCCTTAATTGACAGAGATTAGGAAGCTTTTTTTTCGTATACACTCAGACCTACCAAATACCTTTGCACAGGCGTCGATTCCTTAAGTTTTCAATCAACATTCCAAATCGATGTATGCATTTGCGCAAAAAGAGATCATTAGAAATACTGAAAATAAATAATCACCCACGTAAATAATATTGTCCCACTTCTTAAAACTCAAACGTCTGTTTTCGACAATGAAATTGTACAATATCCATGTACAAAACTCTTTGCTCTGATAGATTTTTCCTGGGGAAAAAATCGCATATACTAATACCATAGCTTAATTCAATTAAACTAATTAATAAGCATTGAATGAGACTATGGTATTATTATTTCTAATTATTGATTAATTAATTAATTACTCAATTGATTCGTTTAATCTTCATAAATAGTATATATGAGATGTACTCTCATATATAGATACCAATACCACTCCTTCCCAAGTCACGGTTAGAAGGAATAGCAGGCCTCATCGCCTGAAATTCGCCGTAAGTAATGAAATAAATAAAATAAAAACGGATGACAGGCAACATAATTTTATTACAAACCATTAATGCGGGTTGCATATACTGAGCTCATTGCGGGCATAAGAATGAGAATCATGGAAACCAAGTGCACTAATACTGAAAACGTTGTAGTTGGACATCCATTGTAGTATTTACATTACGTATATGCTGTAGGGGCACTCTCGGATCAGACCAAAAAAGATAATGACCATCAGAAAAGACTTAGTTTTTCTCCTTTGTTACGTGTTATTTAAGGAAATAGCAAAATAAAATTTGTTATGCAGAATATTGATTCCAATATCTTTCTTTTGAAGAAACGCTTTAACAAGATTGAAAGTTCAATAAATTTTTAAAATGAATTTTTATAGTCTTCTTGAAAAATTGTTTATAAGGAATACCTGTGTCACAACTCGAGGTAAAACATATTTTTCTGAACACTTTAAGTAATCAAACATTGCATAAAAGTTCGAAAAGCGATAAATGTGGAAAGTAAATTGTGGAACTACCTGTAAAATTAAAACTCCCGTGTATAAGATATTGCATACTGTATACTACTGGATACAATAATAGTTCAAGAAAGACGGTCTTAAACGAAAAACACTTCAATGACTTACGACGAGTTTCAGACCATGAGATCTCTCTTCCACCAAATCACGATGATTTGGCAATAAGGAAAGGGTGATATTGTGTTTCCGGGAACGAGAGGTACTAAGCCGACACTTATCTGGAGTAAATGAGGGTAACACCAACCGAAAACCTCACCTCGTTCCATCGAACTCGCGCTCCACCGCCCAGTGACTGCGCTACTCGACAAGTTGTAATGTACTAACTCGTAAGAGTTGTCTATATTATCGTACTATTAACCACTACATAAAAAGAACTTATTTCTCATTTTGCTTGTGAATAATAGAATTTTCGCAATGTAAGGTAGGCATGGCAATTAACACCCACTGAAAAATAACGCTCACACAACAGAAAACATACTTTTATTCATACGATTTGTGTCACTGCTCACGCACCCATAATGTACACCCATTGGATCACACTAACTCGAATGAAAGTCGCTCGTATTGCCAGTGACACGGCGCGCCTGACGGACCTCAGAACCTCAGAACCTCTTTTGACATAATATTTTTCTTTATTAAAAACAGCCATTCCGATGTTATTGTTTGGGAAATAAAGTGCTGAACTAAAAAAAATGGTTAAAATGATTATAACAGAAGTTTCAAGTTACGTTACATGTGTTAAGAAGTTTGATATTTTTTATGTTTAATTTTGAGTTGTTACATTCCTTTTGTATTCTAATACATAAAGTTGTATGTGACTTGTGTTTTATAAGATTTATAACTCTTTTGAATATATTGTTTCGTCCAGCACCTTATTTGTCGAACGGGCATTTATAAACACACCATTTTTATAACATCAATAGAATTTTTTAAAAAGGTGGTAGATACTGTCATGTAAACTGTAAATAGTTACACCTCAAAACTAGTATTCTTAAAATTCATAAAATTATGTCAAACCTTTCTATCGAATTGTGTATTTCATTTAAAGAGTATTTACAGAAAACATGAATTTAAAGTTAGGTGGGCGTTGTTTGCCTAGGGTACCTTATATCGTGTAACTATGGACGGATAGATTTTCAGTAATTCAAGGGTGAGTGATATCTTGATTGTCATTCTCCTTAATGAGAGTGTGGTATTACGCCGCACCACGGATGATATCCATGCCATGCACCATGTGAAAGTGAATTGTCCCTCTGATAGAGAGATCGGTTCGATCTTTCTCGAAACAGACTGTCCAGCCTTCAGAAACAATCAAAATTTATTCCAGTTCCTTATTGACTTAATTTATGGAGAAACCAATCTCATGTAAGTGAAACGACCTAAAAATAACTACTGAAGTTAAAAGCAAATTATTTAACCTAAATAGAATAACGATTATGTTTAATGATGTTCTATAATTTCTATCGCATTGTAGAGCTCACATACAGAGTGTGTCAAATATCTCGAGTAAAGATATCGAAATGTGATTTTCAATAAGATATGTCGTGGAGCTTATTATTTGACATGGAACTAATTATTTGACTTAAATTAAAGACAATACACAACATCATTGTTAATTGATCCTAATTCATTTGTGGATAGTTTAAGTGATATGTGTTTAACTTCATTAGGTTTTTTTTGTTTTGTTTTAAGTCATTCCGCGTATATGAGGTTCGTTTCTCCATAAATAAAACCATTAAGGAATCAAAAGAAATTCTGATTGTTTCTAAAGGCTTTTACTGATTCACTCGGTATATCACTTGTATAGCTTGATTACATTCTTCGAATTGCATGGCTAATAGCCCAACAAATGTGGAACATAACCTTAGATATTTCGAGAATTGACAGTACAAAATGGGATAAAGTTTTTCGTCCACTAGTCGACGAAACGTCGGTAGACCTAACAGATAACAGACACATCTGAAGTTCCCCCTGCGGGTGATTCCGACTTTTCCCACGTCATTTGTCTGAGGAAACAATTCCAAAGAACAAAACAGACTATGAAATGTTGTAATATTTTATTCCACCTTTTAGGCAAAGCTTTTATTTTTACTCTTAACGTTGCGATCTCTATTTAGGTCATGATCAGACTATGATTTTCTCACTTAATGTGAGAATGTGACTATGATTTTCTGATGATAGTGATTCTGTGACTATGATAGTGAATGACCAGGCTATGATTTTCTCACTTAATGAGATCTACACTGACATATTACAACAGCCATTATAGACTATCAGGCGATCAAAAAAAATTCATGAAGGCATATCCAATATGTTTTCCAACCAAAAGTACCTTAGATAGTGCTACATCCATATTATACTTTGATCGAACAATGGCAAGAGACAGTATTGTTTTCCATGAAAAACCTGACGTACTGCTACAGAGGAAACTAATAAGAACTACCAACGTTATAGCTATGACCATCCCTAATACAATTAATTTAAACAGTATATTCAAAGAAGAAAAATATTAAACGGGATAAGAGTTACTAGTTTTAAGGCGTGTAATACGGTCATGTGGCAACTTTGTGGATAGCAAATAATTCGTTACTTTAGAACGTATAGTTCACATTTATAAGCTCGTAATTTTTAAAGCACAGAAAGACAAGACAAATGATACCACGGAAGAGCTAGAGTAAATTAAGTGCGCAGCGATGAACATTTTCACCCGTCAACTTCGTACTTCAGCCCTAAATCAATATGTATCTAAAGCTTGCATTGATGAATACTCTATTTTATATAAAAACTTCATGTTATTTTTAGTTTTACGGTACTGAGTTTTTTTTTTTGTGATCAATACTATTCGTGTCCCTAATCTCGGTGTCCAAACGCACGATATATTCTACTCCAAAACGTATGAAGTATAAAAAGAATACGTATACACATAAACAAAACAAAATATTTATATATTTCTTTATAGAATGGCAAAATTTTCTTTATAATATGTTGCAAAACCAAAATTAAATTAATACCTTAATGTAGTACCTTTTATATACTTATATGACATAAATTAATTTCTCCTGCAGTATAATAATTATATAATCTTAATTCGCTTTTTTGTAATTATTTTTCGCATTGATTTTCAATTGACCATTGCTATAGTTTCTTTTTCAGTAAAATATTAGATTTTCGTAAGTAGTAATACTCATACTTCTACTATTACTATTAATAATAAGGCTGAGAGAATAAAGTCAAAGAACCTCGCGGTTGAGGTCAGCCGTATCTGGAACGTAAATATGAATATTGTTCCTGTCATTATTGGCGCGCTAGGCTGAGTACGAAATGACTTGAGCAGGAATCTAACCGAGGTCCCTGTTTGTACTGCATAAAACTGCAGATGTGCTTTTTGCACAATATTTTTTAGAACCAGTATGTATCACAAAATCTATTCCTCTGGAGTGCAACGTGGCATTCGCATCGTTCTGAAGCGATTAATTAATCTCATCGTCACAGGAAGCAACCCGAATCGAAGGAAAGTTGTCTATCTTTCACGGCTCGTCGTCTTGTTCTGGTTCTTTTTGACACAATGGTCAATTATTAAAGCAGGTGTGCTAATTTGCATTCTGAATGTGAGGCGCAATCAAGATACGCTTCTTATTATTTTAGTTCCCTCTGACATCGTTAGAATGTTTGGGCTAAGAATTTCCAGGCTTTTGGTAGAATACGTGGTTGGATGACCCCAATATTTTCTAATTCTTTCTCTGCAAATGAATTGTACTCTTTACACCGAAAGATGCATCTCAGGACTCAGAGATTTATAAACTGGTATTTAATTAGCAAATGTACAACATTTTTATTGGTTCAATACTCTAAATGTAGAATTCGTATGATCTTTTCAATTAAATCAATAATTAACTTATTATTATTATTTTTAATATTATTATTATTAAAAGACTGAGTTTCTAACGAGTAAGTATTTCTTACGTATGTCTTATGCATTATGTATATCAATCAATTATGTCCTTCGAGATATATATGTTTTCGAAGCACAGCCATTATCACCTGTCATACTGTAAAAAATCACAAAAAGGGTGGTGTTTCAGTAATCAAGTTATTTAGGGTTGTTGAACTCCAACTACAGAATAGATACTCTACACATGTGTTGACTCTAACGGATAGGAGGAATGTACAAAACAAATATAAAAATATGTGTAGAATTTATGCTACTTTTTGGGTTTTTTTACTTTTAATGCGAGAACATTGTATTTTTCGAGGAAAATATTTCCTCGCAAAAATAATGCAGCAAACATTTCCGACTTATTACTTCTTTGCTTTTTCTGTGAGAGAAATAATTTGCCCGTTACAACGCGTCGAATGTACGCTCCAGTTGAATTTATAAAGTCCACACGTTCTAATGGGTAAACTATTTGCCTCACAAAAAAATATTAGTATCTTAAAATATACAAGGGACCAAACTTTCAGAACTTTTCCACAACTTTCGGACAAAAATTTCCAAAATACTGGAGTATAAATTCAACGCTCTCTGGCGGGTTAGTAATTCACCTTAAAAAACAACAACAAAGTAATGTACGTTATAGGAAATTTTGTCTTGTTTATTTCTACAAAGATATATTTTCTTCGTAGACTGCACAGTTCTCATGTAATAAATAAAAAGACACGAAAAGAGAGCAATTTTGTTTTTAGATTTTTTGAGTGTTTTTATATTTCCCGAACGTTCTCCAGAGGGCAAAGTTAAAATTCGTAATCAGCTCCCTCAAGATCACAAAGGAACAAAATATTAACTTCTCTAAAACTTTCCGGGCAGAAACAGTTAATGACTGGATTACTCAGGCAGTAGATCTTTTCCCGAGGTCTAGTTTTGAACGGGCGACTTTTTTGTGTACATAGTGGTGCAAACTTTTTAGTGCCAACTCGACTTTTTGTTGCGACTTCTTTTTTGTACCTCTCCTCGTTAGTTTGATACTTTGAATTTGATATTAGTGACTAGACCTTTGACGAGTGATACTGGAGAATAGTCATTTAGCTGCAGCATATCTGGAGACAATTGAACAAGAAGTAAGAAATCTCCACTCTCAACGAGGAAGAGAGATAACACCAGAAAATAGAGATCCCGAAAATTGAAACCCCTAAAAAAAGACACTTGAACCTATTTAACATGTGACCCACATATTTACCAACCAGGCAAGTTGTGAATTCAAAGCAATAATAATGAATGTGTGTTGTATAATATTCTTTATTGGATTATATCGACAAATAATATATATTTTGTTTTTTACATTACCAGAAAATTACTTAATAATTCCATTAAAATGTCGTATGAAAGCTTTATTTTTGTTATATCTGTAGTTTGTAAGTTTAAAAAAAGTGTACTTACAGAATTTGATATGAGTATTTACACAAACTGGTCACACAGCGCTCGTTTGACATTCATTAAATTTCAATAAAGTATTTTAAGAAATTGTTCCATATGTATCTCTTCTGGAACAATGTAAGCGTGAGAATGTGGCTCTGCACTTGAAACTAAGGAGATTCCTTGCTCGATCTTTAAACAAATTAAATTATGTACAATAATTGCCATCTAGTGATTTTGAAATATAATAGTCCATTTGAATTGTGAACGTTTATCGAGCTTATAAAACCCAACCCAAAGTTTGTGTCACCTTCTGTCTTTGAACACCGTACTCATTTAGTATTGAGAATGTAAACGTAGGCTTCCGCGGCCGGAGTCAACATGTACTTGTTTGTCCGGGACAAACCGCGTCTTAGTAGACTAAACTACCAACTTTTCGGTCTTCCTGCTGTGGCCTGGCAATGTTCGAATCGTACAGGCCTAAGCATTCTGCAGAGAACGGCAGCGACAGGTCTGTACGACTCCGACACTGCCCAGAAGAAGGCCACAGTATTATGATCTAAACTTTTGCCTACTGAGACGCAGTTTGCCCCGAGCAAACAGGTACATAGCATTGAGAATGTTGGAGGGTTTATAGTCAACCATAATGCCTCACTCTACAACAATTTTGGAGATGGGTCGCTCGTTAATGCAATATTAATTGCTCTATGTTATGTACTTCACAATATTTTAAACAATAGGCATTTTATGTAAAAAAAATTAATGAAAATGTACATCTTCGGAAATATCTGAAGCAAAAGAAAAAAATTACCGTAATATGTGTTCGTAAATATTGTGAAGAGAAACAAGGAATAATTCGTAACATAATATTTAACAGAACTTTTGTTCTTGCCCATTCTGTACTTTTTGAAAAAGATGAATCCCAAAAGTCCTTTGAAAATTTTTCGGAATATGGTTCAAGTACTCACCACAGATAAATATGTGAACTACTTTGATTGAAGAAAATATGTTGGGCTATAACATTTGGTTTCCCCAATAAGCGGTTAAGAAATAACCCACAAACCGAAGTACATACATTTTTCAATCTCTTTTGTCAAATATTTCCTAATAATAAATACAAATATGTCTAGTTCATTCTGTCTCCTAGTAAGCACAGAACTATTTTAAAGTATCCCTTTCTCCCACTCAATTTGTAAGCTGGCAACGCCCCTGCCTTTCAACATAAATGAGAATATATGCGTATTATGACTTCAAGTTAAGACGTTACAACGTATGAGAACCACCCGTGCGGCACAACTTTCTCTTCCATGTTGAAATACCATGGCTTTGAAGGTCGCGATGTATCATGAAGCAGGAAGGAAGGTTCAATGTTTTTCGGAAGGAAAACACCCCAAACTCTTGGAAAGTGCCAAGAAAAAGTACAAAAAGCAAGGAAATTTTTAGTGTTCATCAATGGATCAAAGAAGTAATTTTAAATGTTTTGATAACAATACACCATTTGAGTTTTTCTCCTAATTTAAAAATATTCGATTTGTAGTACGCGTGAGATTTCTTATATTTTAAATCTCATCCCAGTTAATACAAAATCCTATGTTTTTTCTTTTTCAATTCTCCGAGTAACTGGGAAAAAGAAACAAATATTATTAATAGTGACTAATTTACTATGAAAATAGTAAGTGAGATTTGTGTATCAGATTACGTTCTACTAACTCATTGACGATTTTTTTCGTAACTTAAATATAATACAATAATTTGTTTTTTTATCTCAGAAAAAATTTGTGATGAAAATACAAAATGATTGTGTGCTGTTACAAGAACTTTAGGCACTCCGAAAGTGATGTTACAATGTTATTTTGCCGGAGTGTTTCACAAGTTCCATACTTTGTTATTATATGATTTTATTAAATGCTTTCGATATGTTCATTATTCGTATTGGAGCGACAAAAGGAAAGAAAATATTTGAGTTAAATAATTTTTTTCTCTCGATGTACCAAACGGAATCTGAAAGAAGTGAAACTGCAGCATTTTAAATCACTTATTTAAAAGATTCCTTTTAGTTAAAATGTTTTATGTTAAGTTTCTTTTAGTTCAAAATAATTGATTTCATTCAATTGGGGTATAAACGGGAAAATCTTCCAGGTTTAACAAATTAATTGTAATTATTTAAATATAGTATAATAGAGGCGAGGATACTTATTTATTTTTCAAACACTTGAGTTTGTATAACTTAGTCATCTAATATCTAACCTGACTACTCCAAGTGCAGTCTATTTAATACTTCGAAAAACCCGTTGTACATAATGGTTTGCATTAAGTTTTCTTTGGGACTCTAATTGTAAAAAAGTCATATATATTCATATCAAATATCGGTATTATAATGTGAAATAATTATCAAATATGAAGGAAACAATCATCCTAATGGTAGTGTTTAGTGGTAACTCATGCATTTTCTCGCGACACATAATACATCATTTAAAGTACGCAAGTAAATAGGTCTCTACATACATATTCAAATGATCTCTAATTACCTCCTAACGTTCGCCTCGACGGAATCAAGATATTTTTATTGAATATTCACACGCAACTTCCACTGTTCTTCCAGCCGTAACCGCTTCGAGTAATAAGTACTTGCTTCTGAAAAACTACTCTTCCAAGTGAAATCATTTCCTCATTCACTGACACTCGCATGAGTGCAAATAGCAAATTCCGCTTTTCCTTTGGAAGAGCGCCTCGGGGCTGAAGTGCCTCCAGCAAAGAGCCTGAGGGCTTCTTCTCTTCCGCCTCGCAACTTCGATGGCGAAGAAAGGAAATTCGGAGACCGGATACCAGACACTCATGCATGCATGCATGTCCTCGCCCTCCCTCGAGGGATGAAGTCGGTCCAAATACAAGAATACTTCATTTCCTTGCGGTCCGTGGAAAGCGTCTAGTAGCTTAGTGTCCTGCATGTGGTCACAAGCAGTATTAACTGCTTTGGAACCATGGATTAGTATTTGATTTTCTTCTCAGTTCTATAATGATTTAACCCAATCCCGAGGATGAACTACATCCCTAGAGAAGAATGTCCCGAGAATCTGAGCAGTGTTTAACTATGTTAATATTTGCCAAAGAATTGCGGTGCATTTATTATCGAAGTTCCTGCGAATTTATATAATAGATCTTTAGCTATTGTGGAAAATTCTTTTTTAGTGAACCTCTAAAATCCAACATCTCGTCAAAATTTAAAGTTTCTATTGTAAATAGTTTTTTCCTCACATTGGTGAATGTGTTAGTTAGTTTCAAATACGCAACCAAAAGCATTCACATATCTTCTTCGTCTCCTGAGAAGAGAAATGTCGACAATTCTAGAAATGTATAAACATATTTGATTCAAGAGCGTTTCCATACAAACACGGAGATTATATCTCCATGTGTTCCTGAGATATTGCGGGAATAATATACCATGCCGCTGTCACAAACGACAAAAACCTGATAAGGCTCCCTTGTGCACCCATATCTAAAAACTCAATAACCCACTGTGTTTCAGATTTTAGATTGACAACTTTAGCATACAAAAACCGAGATGATATCTGAGTTATCTCGTAAGATGTAGTAAAATGGAGAAAAAAAAATCAAGAAATCACATTTACCGTAAATCGGTCCTTTAAAGTAGGAATTTCGAAAATTCTTGTGTCAGCGAGCCTCTACAATGCAAAAAAAAGAAACATCTTATTGACGTTTCATGTTCTTATCTCAAATAGTTTTTTTCTCTTTGTTGATGAGCGAGTGAATGAGTTATTTATTTGTATACATGCAAAATAAATTCGTACAACAGCCTATATGTTTCCTGTAATGTAAGATAATATGTGAATACAACGTTACTAATGATTAACAATAAAACAGGATAACTATTAACAATAGAGTTGAACGTCCAAGTCATCTATGAATGAGTGAATCTCTCAGTAAAAACGCCGATTATGTTATTCGATTGTCAGGGCATTTTTGGAGGATAAATCTAAAACATTTCATTTTCACACTCTTTTTAGGCTGCAATGCAACCTGCCATACCTCCCGGAGTTTGTTGTTACAGCTCGAAGTTCTGGATAGCAGACCACAAATATCATGTTTAAACAGGCAATAAAACTGTGCAAAACGTCGAATATAATTTTTTTTGTAGTCCAAGCACTATTATGATCCGCAAGATCTGTGAAAATGTTCAATGTCAAACATATTGGGACAGATCAGAAATAGAAATAAATTAGAAATGAACGTTTTTAAAAACACGTTTTATTTAAGCGATGTACTAAAGCGAATAAAATAAGTTAATGTTTTCATTAAAATAATGCAATGTCAAAAGCTAATGCCTCCATACATATTTCACATTAGTAGATCCTAATAAAAATAAACGTACTTACTATCTTTATCTCTGAAAATGAAATATATTTTATGTTGAATTATTTGTTTTCAAAAAGTTCGTCACGCGAAATGTTCATAAAAGTGGATGCCAATTAATTTCATAGAACAGTGACATGTTGATAAGTATTTGCTGAAGTATGTATTTTATTTACGATTCGCGCAATTAAGAGATCTCAATTAAGGGAGCTTCCAGAGAAATTCAAACGTTTTGTGTAGAGCCTGTTTGGGGCGTTTTGTTTAAACTTTACATTCTTGTAACTTCCAAAGGGGTTGAAATATTACTACAATACTCGGTACTTTTCTTAATCTATATCATGACTTTCTCCCTGAAAATTTTTATCAAAATCTGAGATGGTCATGAAAAAAAATCTATTAAAACTGTGTTGATTTGACGTGGAATGGTCCAATAATAGATCGAAAATACTCTCAGCGAATGGTAAAGAACAATTTAATTGTTTCATACTGATAAAACTATTTTATTAAATCTGTGATGTCATCCGTCTATATTTATACTCAGTACCTTCTCTAATATGATACTCTTTATTTTGTATCGTGGAATGTGATGTTTCGAGAAACGATTTGTACTGTGCTGAAGGAATGTACACGAAAGGGATCAGTTTTCTCCACTTGAGCAACCACAAGGTCTGCGACCTCTCTGTTCCAGACTTCTTCATCGATTGATCTCTCATTTCGACTTGAAGAGATGGTCGAGGTCAGGTCAAGTAACCTGGGGGGTGGGAAGTACTGCAGTTTCAATATCAAGGTCAATCTTCTCGCAGAGCATCCGCGGATGTATACTGTCGCCACCCTAGCTTGTTCCAAAACAGCTTAACGACGTGAATTTTTATTGACTTGTTACTTTGCAATTTTAATAAAAATACACAGTTATAATAAAACTTCTATTACCTTACCAATTGGAGTTTTGAGTTTATATGAGAAGAGGATAGGAGGTTCGGTGGGACTAATGGAGAGCAGTGGCGGCGATTGGGAATTCAGTGTGCGCGCGCGCGTGTGTGTAGGGGGAAGTCAAATAAATTTAGAATATTCAGTACAGGGGAGGGGGGTAACAAAATTTAAGCCGCTGCTACCCTCTGCCATAGCATATGCTACTCGCTGCTTGTACGAATCTCCACATCTTACTCGCTGCTTGTACGAATAGTTTAATAGCGACGGATGAAATTTCGTATGCGCATTTTTGCTTAGTAATTTGTTAAATAATCATATTAATTAAGCGGTATGTGAGTGAAAATGCTCATTTCATTTTTTTAAAGTATTTTTCCTTTAATTTCAAAGATAGCCTTTCCCAACTTGACACACTCAATGTTCTTTACTTACAGTATCATTGAAATTACTGTTACATTTTTGAAGATGTCAATTGACTTATTATTTTTTGCTACAATTATTTGTTCATGTACTTTTCTCTAAATAATTTATTATGATAGATAATCTTGCAATTTTTTAACAGTACATTACTAACTTACCATTTAGTTTTTAGAACTCGATTTATGGAAATTAGAATTCAGATAAGGAATGGAAAATTATTCAATTTCTAATTTAAAAAATCATTTTCGTTACAAAAACCCTTGGTACTTTTGGTATAAATATTTCCAAGAATGTCCTTGCTGTTACCTAAAAACCCTGAGAATTCCAGGTTCTTTTTTTGTTCACTGGTTGTCACGGAAAAGGTTCATTATTTTTTAAATGTTAAGTTTTCAGAAAAATGTATTTGAAATTTATTCTACATATATTTCTTCAGCAAATCACATGCAATTTAAATTTTTAAACACTGTGTATCGTCGGATTGTCGCCATATTTTGTGCAAGTGTTTCGAAGGCTATTCAAAACTACCATAATCTCAAAATAACAAATTTTCAATCAAAGCACTGACATACAACCTCCAAAGAAAATTTTCTTAAGTAATAATAGAACAAGGTTTATATAAACTTCTTTTTATAAATCATAGCTTTAGGTAGCGGGAAATAGAGACCCCCCCCTTCTCGTCTCCTATAACCGCCTTCTCTGCCGGGAAGGAGGTTGAACATATCACTCTATCAAATGCTTGTTTATCCAGTGTTTCATTAGGCTTAGTTTCTTCACAATTGAGCACTGCTTCGTATGGAGTGTCAAGGCAGAAGAAGGCGCCCAACTTAAAATTTGTATTCGCAGAAGTAATGCAAGATATAATTCGTACCGCACGACTTCACCTCGAATTTCATTTAATTTTTCTTTTTTTCTTTTCTTTTTCACTCTTTCTCCTGTGACCATCAACAATTACATCTCGGATGTTAATATTGTTTAGAATGTCTCTGTTGTCACCAGAATTAGCTACTTTCCCCCAGGGGATTTACATCTAGTAAGTACGTGTTTGGCAAACACGGGGCCCCGAGCTGAGTCTGGCATTACTTCCACTTACTTGTGTAAGGCTCCTTCCTTTCTCTTTCCTGATCTTCTTGTTCTTTTCGATCCCGATGCTATTAGGGCTAGGGTATCTTTCATTTTCCTCTTTCTTCTTCTTCTCATTTTTTTAGTGTTTTAAGTAAAGACTTGAGATATGCTGGGATATGAGTTTTGAGTTGTAATTCAGGAGGGTTTTTAGTGGATATGGCTGAGTTATTCGGCGAGTCCCACACGCGGGGAGAGTCATGTTGACTCTCCCTTGTGCGTAACTGCATTTTCCCTACCTGTACAAGTTTTAAGGGCTCTAATGACCTTGATGTTGACGAGCCTTAAAGCCCCACAAAAAAAATTAGCTTCTTCATCACCAGATGTCTCGTTTTTTCTCAGTTCTCAGTATCAATATGGTCCAGATATTTTTGCAAAGTAGATCACACAGTGACTCGTTGTCGTTGTTACGAGGTGCAACAAAGCGTGTCCTCGGACTGGGGCAATCCTCTATGGAATACTAGCGACGTGGTATTCGTCGTTGCACTGCTAGTTTTGTGCAGTATTCATCAAAAAGTTCAAATCTTTCTTTGGTTTCAATCAGTGCCTCTAACGTTCGCGTGTTAAATGTATCCACTCTCTTATAGTTGTTTATAAATTCACCTCGTTCGTGTTCATAAAATGGTCAGTCCCATAATGTATGCGCGACATTCTCGTTTCCTTCTTTACATCGGCACCTTTAAGTTGACTATTTTTATGCTGTGTAAATACACATTCATGTTTCCGCGTCCTGTCGACAGCTCATGTGATCTTCTTTGTTGTTTAAACCACTTTTTGTTCTTCATTGCGAACGTTACAGTCTTTATAAATTGGTACGTTTGTCATCTTCGTGTTTTTTCGTCCCAACGCAATTGCCAGCTGATAGTAAAAAATCATCATCTTATATTTCTTGCCTTCTCTTTGTCTAAGAGTATTGTCGATGTTGTTAACGATACTCTCCGGAACGAAGTGCTGCCCCAATTTGCTGGAATATCCGAATTTTTGTTACTCCGATGTTCGTGTGTCCGTTTTTGCTGCGACCTCACTCTGCCTTCTTTGCCCCAAGAGCCACTGAAGAATTTATGTGAAGAGGGACCCACTCGATTGTCCTATTACGCTAAGATAAGACAGGTCTCTGCAATACGATGAATTACCTATTCATGCCTTCTGTAATCTTAATTACTCTATATTTTTATTTATATCGACGTAATGATATAATGTGATACGTGAAAATCGTTCCAACCAAGTCATATCCCTTTTAAATCATATTCACGTTAATTTTGTGACAGCAAAATACCACACTAAAATATGGGCGTTCAGATATCTACGAGAAATAATTTAAACATTGGTTGTAAATATCATAACTTCCTATTAAATTTTATAATAAAAAAAAGAAGCAAAAAGTAGTTATGAATTAAATGATCGTGATTGAAGAAGAATCTTTGGACTTCGGGTCACACGGAGAAAAGTAAATCTTCCGAATTCAAAACGAATTTTAATTTTTTTTATTCACTGCCAAAAAGATTTGAAACTGCAATATTGTTGTATTAGTGACTAGTGAGCCCGAAGTACAAAGCAGATAATTTTTATTTCAATGGAGAACGTGTTCTCTGACAAACATTGCCAGTTCTGCTACGTCGATCATCTTCTCCACGCGTATTTGAAAAAGAAAGTACTTCTCGAACCCTGTGGAGAGGGATGTCTTTGCTATTTGCGCGAGGAATGTAAATTGTTCGAACCGGTCTTCTGAGTTGTCGTGAAAGTGTGCCATCATTCAATAATTTATAAAAGACTTGATTGAAAATATCAGTAATAAATGTTTGTAGAGATATGCACTTTTTAAACCTTATTCTTCCTGAAGGAATGAACAAGTTTTTGACTCCAGATTATTGTTTTTTAAAATATTATTCCCTGGACAATATGGACCATGATGTGTTTTACATTTAATACAATAAAAGATAGCAAAATGAATTCATTTTTACAGTATTATGTTGTAAAATATCCCATATGCAAGAAAAGTACCATATAGAGATCGTCCCACATAGCATATTGTGTAATTAAGAAAATTATCATGACTTTATTTACAAAATTTGTACATGGTATCCATTTTCCTTAAGATAGCTTTCCTGAATTTCCCATCTTCAATATCCTTTTTTTAAATTAAAAAATGCATTTTCATTTGTACGCATATTACACATCAAACTTCTCTAGAGAGAATATTTTGAGGAGTATATTCATTAATGTTTTAATTCAAGGTGGTTGATATTTTATCAATGTTGATACTCTTATCCATAAAAATACGTTAGATTAACATTATTTCGGCTCAGATACAACCCTGTAAGTCTGGTGACTCGTGCAGCGCATAGGAATAACTGGGCTCAACGATCGGGAAACGCCGTCCCTTCCCGAAGATCTACCATCTAGCTGCAACGAGAGGAATCGTGTCAATTTTCGTAACCGTTTTAGTTGTCAAAATTTGCTATAGAACTATTCAAGAAGTTTCATGATAAAAGAACCTCTAAGAAGTCTCGATATGTTATTTCCCTACCATTATAACATGTCAAATGTGTTACGGGTAGTTAGTTTTCTTCATAAACGTTATTTTTCGAACGCTCGCTGACCAGCGGTCTACGTCTGACGTCATCGCGTCAGTCCTGAAAGAAGCTCGCTCACAAGATGCCAGATTTTGCGGAGCACATGAGGATCCATGCGTGACTCGTTCAATCAAGAGACGGTGCTTCTACGATTCTGAGGCTTTCTCGTCCATCAACCGGTATTGCGTCCATGAACGAGAGCCACTCTATATGGCCATTTCTTGTCACTCTTTCTCGTCAGGCGTCGCGCGAGGCTAAGATATGACCTCAGCTGCATGACGAGCTGTTCTGGCGCAGGTGTCATTTTCCTTTCTATTTTCTTCATCTACTGTCCAGTGAGTCTCATTTTCTCTTAATCACAGCTCAATTGATTTATTCCTAAACATAGAAGAATCATGCCTAAAAATATAGCTCTTATATTTTAACCAAAATTGTAAAACCATTACAGAGTCCAGTGCTTTTTTCTTTTGACACATTCAATACACGTACCGGTAAACATTCGATTGAAAAAAAATGGCGAAACTTTTCATTTATGCCTAGTTGTTGCCATTAGAACTTGATGCTTGAATTATGGTGTCAGGAAGAATCGATTCATTAGCTTATTGTCTGTATGATAAAATACGGTAAAAAGAAGTACTGAAAAACGAGATTGACGTAAGTACTTATCACGAAGGAATTTCCCAAATTTCAAATGTGAATTGATATGTTCCCTATGGTCTTTATCAAACGCTCTTAATGTGGTAATTTTGTAAGTATGGGGTGAGTTTATTGCTCTCATTAATTTTGAAACTTTTTTTTTATTTGCTGTAACACTATCCTTACTTGCATCAAATGATACAACTTACTTTCTTGTCTTCATTATGTTTTGTAAATATTATTGGATATAATCGCAATTAACTACTCAATTTGTCACTCAGGCAAAATATCATTGCTTCAAATTTCTTCGTATTCTGCGCGAGAAGACTGAATTAAATGTCTTATTTTTCTCATGCAGACTATCATATACCAACGAAGACCCTCTCATTATCTAGATATCCGAATTCAAATCTCGCTTCCGGGGAAAAAACTTAGAGGGGATGTAACGGAGGACCCAAAATGGAACCCATACCTTCCCCACTCAGCATTTGGGAACTCAACTGTAATGCATTTTCTTTCAAGTAACAGATTAATCATGTTACGTCGAATGAAAATGGGAGACGGGACCGGGATGTTTGTGTTTCAAGTAAAGTTTAAAAAGTCAGATGCTTTTAATATTATTATACAGAATATCACAGAACTCCACGTAAAAATCTGAGGGGATGATAGTCGTCAATACATGTGATGTCGGTGCGAGACCTGCATCATGCGCCTTTTTGTCTTGTGCTTCTTACTCTCTGTTTTCTATCCTCCGGGAGAGATTTTCGGAAATGTGTTCCTTATTGATGTTCCTACCAATGTGCTCTATCATCCTTTTTTTACGTATGGAGTTCTGGGATACTCTGGAGAGTTCTAAAATAATTCGTCTTAGAAGCAGTTCATAAGGAGATAACTATTTGACATTTCATTTCTAACAATCGATCGTAGCACCGCCATGACTAATTATTACATTAAGTTTTAAATCGCTTTTTAACTTGATACCTTTCATTCGGTTTCGTACCTCCTCGTCGCGACGGGAGCGGTTGGCGATGGCGCCGAGTGACACAGCGATGCGCATACGCGAGGGAGACGAGGGTGCGTGCCGTCACGCCACGACGCGGGTTCCGCGTTCTTCTCGCTGCGCGCACGCGTGCGGCACGGTGCGGCGCTTCCTCGCACATCGAAGCGTTTACGTTCCTAGCACCCACTGAGCAAAGGCTGCGAGTTTCACATGCAGGCCCGTTTGGGGAATTGATACTCCTTTGCACGCGCCGTGGGAGGATGGCACTGAAGGTTGTAATGTGTCATCAGTAGAGCTCGGATTTTGAATATTTTTTCTATGGTGTTGAGGAATCGATTTCTAGCATTTTTAACCTCGTGGGACAACTTTAATTCAATTTAATAGTGTTTATAAAAGCATATTTTTGAAGATTTTTATTTGAACTCTAAAGTTGTAGGTTAGATTTCTGTAATAATCAGTATTTACATGTTTATTATTTAAATATAGCGTATACTGTATGAAAAAACTCAGTGGTATTTCTCAACTAACCTAATTTACTCTTGCACTCTTTCAGTAATAAGTATGTAACTTTGTTTCTTAAAGTGCACATTTCGAATTTTTTAGTTCATTTAATTGGATATTAATTGCATATTTTCGACTTTTTAGCGCATATTTTAAGTGCATGTATTGAACTTCTTTAGAGCATATTTTAAGTGCATATCGATCCGAGCTCTAGGCATCAGAAACATCTTTTGCATCATTCAACGCATTTTTACAAACTTTCTCTATTTCCGATTTTGACCGACACGTTTGTAAAATAAAGTGAACTCGGAAGTTAGATTTATTGTTCGCAAATTGTTGACTAATGTATTCATCAAAGTCGATGTTTCATTTTGTCTTCGTTTACGGAATATGTGGATGTACAGAAGAAATTCGTTTATCTGATCCATGTTTATCCGATTAATCTAGTTTCATAATGAAAATATAATTTTTGTTAACAATATGTCTTTTAAATTTTAAATGCGTGATCTATATTGCGGAAAAATCGATTGAGTTATTTACGTAATTCAATATACTGTTCTTTAAATTAAATATAGCAAATGATAAAAAATACTGCTTTCACCGACGATGACCAAAATAGCGCTCTGAACGTTGTGTGTGAAAATAAAAAATGTCTACTTAAAAGAACGTCTAAAATATTACTGTACAGTATTAAATAACACTTGTACATAATGATTATCGGGTAATGACGATCGGGAAGGAGTGTGCTCATGGCTAACTGCATTGGACATATATTATTCACCACCTTCTTGTTCAATACTCATTGCTTCGTGGATATTTTTCTTACATTATTTGCATATAGTATGATACAAGACACATGATTTCTCCAAAGTACATTATTTTATTGTTTTTTACTCATATCTGTCCGGAATTTTGATTATCTGAATGAAATAGGTCCTACTGCTCTTAAAATTTTCTGGACAATCTTCAACAGTGAAGGTATTGATTCGACAAGACTGCCTATAGCGCACAACAGGGCGATTATGTAGCTCCAGTCGTAGGAACTTTGTCCCTTGTAATGTTGTTCCTCTGATCATATTGGTATCTATGATAAAATAATCAACTTAATTGTCAAAAAGCATTTGCAAAATGCATATGCCCACGTGGGGGATATTAAACCAAGTTACTCTCCTGTAACAAGCAAGGGACCATCCCATTAATTCTGATCAAGGTTTCAAGGGCAGTGGAGAGTTAATTATTATAAATGAAATTATTTAAAAATGCGTACTGTAATCATTTATTATACAAAAAGGAGTCTTAGATATTATGTTCCGTAAAAATTCGAGATCAGTAATAACAAAAGTATTAAATGACGTTCTATGACCATCTATGGAAAATCTGACACTACCCGGAGGATGAAAATAAATTATTTAGAGCCGTCTCCCTGGGTCCTTATGCTACAGAGCATAAACATTATTTTCATTTAGAATGTCAGTTACAGATTTACGTTTATTGAATACATTAAGAATACAGAAGTATTTAATACGGAATGAGAAATTGTGCAGCAAGTCCCAATACGTCGACTGCGAGTTAGAACACTGCGGTTCAGACACCATTCTGTTCGTTCTCTCTGTACCTTTTTAATCTATGATTCCTGCGCCGATGAAGGACTCTTATGATATTTTCGCCAAAGTAACATAAGAACAGACCCTCGATTTCAACGCCATTCTTCGAGAAATTCAAACCAATTAACAAACAACTAACCACTGATTAGAATCTGCGCTACACACAGAGGAACCATATCGATGAAAACCAATGAAAACAGAGGAAACACTTCAGATTATCGGAGATATGATTAAATTCTGTGTGTTAAGTAAAGAGGTCTTTCCAAATATTGAGGTGTTTTCAGGGTAGATTTAATTTTTCTGTGCGAATTTGAGTAAGAAAAACAATCGGTAAATCTAAGTATACGCAGAAGAAAATGATACGCCATTTCTGTACAAGTTGGGTTTTCGTCGAAGAAACAACGCTTTGCATCCTACTTTGGGCAGGGAACATCGAAATGTGAATTTGGAAGATTTGTTTGCTATATTTGTGTCAATGATTAAAAAAAATACAAATCAGCAAATTATTTTCCCTGAGTCCATTACATCCATGTTTTCTTCTTTGGCTTTAATTTCCCATAAGCGAACGTTTCTTAATAGTGGACAAATTTTATGGTGCAGTATGTGTCCCCTGATATATTTTATCTATGATTTCAATGAAATCTTAGAACCGCTTCTATCTCTTACGGAAGTCAATATAACCAAATATACAGCAGTATGTGGAGTAAAATGTGATCATGTTGTGCAAATGAGGGTAGATGAACTGAAGAAGGAATATTTCAGGTCTGTGAGTGAGCTTAAACGACGTTTCAATCATATCTGACTATGAGACAATTCGAACATCCAATAATGATGAAATTAAGTAATTAGAGATGTGATGGTGATGGAAACCGTCGTTAGTTGTAACATGGTTATTGATGTAAATATTGATTCGATTTGGTGACAATCTCGCATCGAGCTGTTTTCATTTCCTGCGGTTTGAGAGCGACTGATGTTCCGATAATAAAATCAGAAATAAGAAATTTCTCTAAAATAATTGCGGACATCTGCGGGAAATTTCGAAAATAGTGCCTCATTGCATTAGTTCGTAAAGTTCTGAAGAAATCGGGATTTGGTTTGTAGATTAATCACTTTTATGTAATCTCTTAGGCCTCAAGTTCCGAACCTCGCCATATTTATGAAATGAGAGATGTTGGGTTGCATGGAATATAAGAAGAGGTACCACCACTAGTTTGGTAGAGGCAAGGTGGATACCCTGACTGAACACCTCACCCAGTTCGGCCGAGCATAGGGATCGAACCCACACTATCCTTCTCAGCGATATAATGCAGTGGTGGATTGGGTGAAAGGGAGATTTCGAGTTCCAATTTCCCCAACAATTAGAGAGAGAAAAAAATTATTCCTTACACATCGTAAAAAATAACTTATCTTTGGTATGTATGCCTATTATTCGCTTTGAGTAGCAATATTATATTTTCAGATTCGTAATTTTTCTTTATTTGCATAATTTTGCACCAAAATTTCCAAATTTTTCATATCCCCAGACCGCACGAAAATCTAAATCCTTCCCAAAATAAAATTTTGGATTCGTCACTGGATTATTGGGAGTGACAATTTTACCACTTAACCACCGGTCTTGTTTTACTCTCAGACTCCATCTAGCAGAAAAGTAAAAAGATCTAAGACGTTGAGTGTCCACAGAGACGAAGAAGGTGCTCCCCTTCAGTTGACTCTCCAAGCTCACGAAAAGTCGTCCACTCAGTATTGTATCTATGGAGGTCATGCGCTACAAAAAGCTATATGAGAACAAGTATATCAGAACAACGCTCATACGGTGAGAGCTTGTTGATTCGTTTGGAACTTTCCTTCACTACTTCCTTTCGATAATCATAGTACTGTATACCGAGAACAAATACCATCAATAAGATGATAACCGTACAATATTAAATGCTAATCGTTTTCATCAATTAAATAATGGTTTGTTAAATTCACCTCATTATTTTATGCGGAGTATGGTTTAGGTGGTATTGTTTATTGATTAGTAAACAATACCTCGTATTGGTAGAGAAGTGTTAATTATCTCTTTTAACCATTGCCAAACTCTGCAATGAATTTATGGAATTCAATCCGGAACTTTGGATATTGAAAAAGCTCATTTTACTCACAAAGTCAAACGCAGTGTACCTTACGTTGTTGAGAAAAAATTAGGAAACTTTGATTGCCACAATACAGCTAAGAACTGCGTACGGCCACGAGGAGCACAATTAGCTAATTTACTCTCCGAAAGCGAGCGAGGAACCATACCATCTATTCCGACCGATGTGCCCCAAGGAAAATTGGAGCAAATCCTGTCCGATATGGGGCTATAAAAATAATGTACAGGCTGTGCAAAGATAGAGTGAAGAGAAAAATACTGCAATTAGGAATAATTAGTAATAATAATAAGCAAGCATTAAACTAACTTCGATTTAACTAATTATTGTTAAAAGTACTGTACCAATTGCGTGGTAAAGAATGCAAGTAAAGTAAAAATGTATATTATTATGCTTAATGTTAATTAGAATACAATATTCTTATATGAGAAAATTCAAACTCGTCTTAACATATTTTGTTAAAATTAATAAATGCCTTAATGCTATAGATGTAATGATGCAGAAGGAAGCTTTTACGTGTGGTTTGAGGAGATTCAATTAAGCGATATATTTTTACAAGAGTATTCTACAGAGCTATTTCTGAATGACATGTCCCTTTTTGACAAAGAGCGGTTGAAGCATTTGGAGAGTGAATGTCGTCTCTTATGTGCATCGCCAAGAAGTCATTGACTCCTTACATTCCTAAGTTAAAAAATGGCCTTCCAATAGGTATCGATTGCAATAAGAAAGACTGGCGAGCCCTAAGGCACCAATAAAAAGAAAGAAAGTGACACCCATATTTTTTTATGAGTATGGGCATTGATTTCTCCTCTGTGATTGACCAACATCGCCACAAATAAATCTATTATCGTGGCTCAAAGGAATTAATGTTCTACCACAGTCCGGGAATTTCAACAATTGACCCGCTTATTCCATGCTCCATTCAAGTAACATTCTTGCTTTGAACGTGGTTCGTTTGATTCATCATGGGAATTCAATAGGCACATTTCTCCATTTTTGGGACCGGTCACAGATGTTCATTACAGAGTCATATTGACTCGACGAGTCATCCATCAAGTAGTAGAAAAGTGTGTCAAGGCTGACTAACGTTCAGTAAAACTTACTCCTCATGATTGAATGTGAGATACAGCCTACTTTGTTGGAAGAAGAACGTGTTGGCATTATTCTCACACAGCATGTCTGGTGAAATGAGTGTTTTATTCCAGAAAGTAACGAACACGAGGGAGTGGAGTTGCCTCCAATTGCTAACACGGGCATCTCCACTTTCTTCCCGCTTCGGTCTTGTTTCTTTGTGCCACGCGGGAAACGAGACAAGTGCGTGTCCGGAGGTGAACATTCGCTGTCGAAACAGTTCCGTTCATTTCGCTCCCAAGCTTCCTCTTCCTTCTGTTGGCCGACTTGTTTCTTCCACTGACTGTCGAGCGTCGATTAAACGGACTAATTGTCACGAGAACCAACAACCCGATAATCGAGGGTCTCACTTCTGCAATACCGCAGAACATGGTTTGTAGCGTAATAAATATTTATTTATTTTCTTCTCGTTCGACATAAGACTTTCGAGGGCTTGAAATTTATAATAAACGTTTACTTATAGCAAGAACAATCCTTCCTTGGTGTGTAATAACACTACTTGTAAAATAGATCCTGATGTTATGACGTGGTAGTGATGTATTATTCACTTATTATCTAAAGAATCACAACTGTATAAAACGTAATATCATATTGAATTGATACTTTTAATGATTAGCAGTATATTGGCCGATTTTAATCACTTATGAAGGTGCTTAAAAGATCTTTGCTGAGTTGATTGCCTGAGCATTTTCGATCCTGGGTGGAGTATCGGACTTACTATATAGGATTCTATTGATAAGTGAGATAGGAAAGTTGTTTTTGGATAATAAGGTCTGAACAAGTTTTAAATTTTTCTTGTGAAATTTGGAATCACTGATACCAATCACTCAATGCTTCAACGCATTACTCAAGCTGATCTTTTGTTGTTGACTATGATGTGAGAGAAAATTTAGATACTTATCACTTCTGGAACATTTACGATACCAGTCAATACTGATGGTGTTGTCATTGTTTTTTTATCAATAAAGTATCTAAAAAAGAAATTTTATTATTCGTCTCTGATTCTAATGTAAATTGTAATTTTGAATCCCAACCTTTCATGTAACGGAACACATCATACTTCAGGGAATGGTATGTAGTATAAGATCTTCAACATATTTATAAATGAAAGGAATGTGGCAGGGAATTTGCCCCAACACGTCATCCAGTAATCTGTTCATCACTGTGTCTACTAAAATAGGGGCTATGGGACTACCCATTTCAATATTATTTGCAAAGGATTTGGAGAAGAATAGACAGTTGAAAATTGAAAACGTTGATACCAACATTATCAATTCTTTTGTAATAACCAAAATAGGTATTTCAGTAAAATGTACAATAAGACCCATATTGCCCCTAGCCCCTATTTTAGCAGACACAGTGATGAACGGATTACTGGATGATGTGTTGGGACTTTATTTTAATTGCCTCTACGTCCCACATTTTCTCCTTCTACCACAATTCAAAGATGCCAGATTCTTCCTGCCTCTCGAACCGTCGGAATGCAAAAACCCACTCCTGGAAAGCTTCCGCATGAGACAGCCTCGATTCATTTTGCCCCAGTCATGGTGCGAATTTAAAATCAACGCGTCTATTCCCTTCTTGTACACCTTGAACTAGCGTGTCATCAAAGGGTATATAATGTGAGGGAAAATCGTGTCTACGAGCAGCCATTCATCGTAGTCACTGAACATAGAAGTGTGGATATTTCAACCGAACCATTGTCCGGATAATGGGCGACACAGTTAATCGGTGATCTGACGATATACCTTTCATTCAACCGAAGTATTTACTTTTTCGCGTCGGAAATTCTTCAGAAAAATAAATGTGGAAATATTTCCTAGATTGAGAGTTGTATCAGATGAGGTTACAATTTTAATGACTTATGACAAATATTTCTTTTGGGTCTAGTGTCTTCCATCCGAACTTTGAGCGAAAATTAGAGAAAAAGATGACAACAAAATATTCAAGTGAAAAATCTCATAAATGATAATAATGAATTTAACTTTTTTGTGCTTATGAATTTATTTTATTTTCATCAGCACTAAAGGATTTTTACGTAGTTTCCACTAAATGCATTGCAGTACATAAATACACAATTTTCACTAAACTGCTTAGGTATTTGATTACCTATACGAGTTAAAAATACACGTTGCTGTTAGTCGTCCGGTGATCAAACCATAAATTTTCTCATAGACCGATAGAAAAATTTCAATTCGAAAATACAATCTAATTTTAGTACGGAATGAACATAGAAGAGGGTGAAAACTTCTCATGTACGTTATCAAATCAATCTCATAAAAGTTAAATTACAATCAAAAATATTTATTTTTAATAGATCCCATATTTTCAGGTGTGAGTGGCTATTCATGGAAATATGTCCAATAATTAAGATTATAGTGTATTCCACGTGACTGATTATTGCGTCGTACACACCTTAATACAAGTCCAAAATTTAGGAGTGTTATAATAGGAGAAAACATAAAATGTTTGGGTGTGGAACTTTGCATCCAATTGTAACTTATGGGAGATATATTTCGGGAACCATCTGTTTGCTTTCATTATTTTTTAATGGACAAATAAACTGATAAGGAAGATGTTCAGTGTCGTTCCAAATTTCGAGGCATATTTGCATTTCAAGTTAACTAGTATGAACCTAACTAGTTTACAGTGGCAAGATTTGTCAACATAATTTATGCTTTTTACATTATTATATCGATTTTGAGAAACCTATATCGAATCTTTGACCCATACGCGGTATTCTGAAAGGAGAGAGATCAACAACTATGTCACAACATCTATAACGCGTGTGGAAGAAAGCGTATAAAATAATTGAATTGTACTGCGGTAAACTATGTCTGAGGAATACTTGGTTGACTCTTTCAAAACATTTCAAAATAAAAAAACTACAAAATTTTGGGTTAAATTGAAGTATTATTTCCTCCAAATGTAATCGTGTGGTTGTAACTTATGTACGCAGAACTGCATTGGAAAGAAATTATCTTATCTAGCACAGTCAAACACATGGAAAAGGGGGGAAGTTAATTTTTCCTCGAATAAAATTTATCATTATTAAATTTTTGCAATGCTTTTTAAAATCAAAACACTCTTTCTTTTTAAACCTAGTTAACGAATAATTTTTATAAACTTAATTGAAAAGAATGCAATCTCTGTCGAAAAAATTAATGCTACCATTCAAATTTTAATTTGTACAGCAGATTGTCAGGCAACAGAATTCCAAACAATGATGAAGATTCTTGGTTGGGGAAAGTGATGAACGCAGGTATTGGAAGTCTACGATGATCAGATTCGTTTCAGTTTGACGGGTTCCGAGGTACTACAGGGTCACAAATGACCATGGCCATCTGGGGACAGGGATCAGGTCAGTCAAAAGCAAGGTATCATCTCGGGTCCAACAATATTTCTCAAGATTCAACCTTCACTCCTTTGGGGAATGCCAACAATGACACGTTATACCAGTCCAACGCTTCATCGTACCAGCCACGACGTAAATACCATGAAAACATGGTAGTAGAAATTATATTCAATATCCAACCAACGTCTTTTTACTTAATTAAAATATTTGCCATTACTTATCGGTGGCATCCGAATGAAATGCTTTTCAAGTTTTGGCGCGACTGTAACTATTTGTCCAAACCAATCATACTTCACAGTGATCATATTTTTTTTCATCTTATTGGAAAGGAAGGGTATGTTTTAAATTGTTAGCGGATCATGTACGATCGGTGAAATGATTCATAGTTGCGACTACTTGTTGAAAAACATACTACTATAGAAAAAACATTTGGAGATACATTTGAAACAATATTCAATGACTCACAAACAAGAAATATCAGATCAAAATGCAGGTAACTGCCTCAAAAATTCAGATTTGTCGTGTAGTGTAGGATCTGAGAGGATTTGAGTATGCAAAAATTCCGCACTGCAGTTTCTCTTCAGATTCATGTTCAGGGGATCCTAGAAGGTAGGAAAGCGAATGTTACCATTATAACGGTGGGCAGATTTAGGGGTGAGGGCGAAGATGTTGAACGATATATTGGAAAAGCGCAGTGTCCTCAACATAATTTCAACCCCCACCCCCTCACTCCTAAACCTATCCTCAGTGACATGTATTTTCCTATCTTGTAGGACTCCCTGAACACGAATATGAAGGGAAACTACAGTGGTGAATTTTTGCATACTCAAGTCCTCTTATATCCAACACTAATAGAAATTTCTTTCCTACAATACGGTTTATCACGAAAGAAAGTGTAGAGTCATATTTACTAGGTAATCTACTACCCAATATTGTGAAGTATTCTACATTCGTTGCCTGCTCAACTGTGTATCTTAGCGCAGACTTTTAATATGTACGAATAAGAAGAGTACCAGGAGATGAACACTTAACCTTAATGAACTAATAACTTCATAGTTGGTCTCCCAGGTATGAACTTCGCTTGTATTGCCTCAATTCGACGTCAGCAATAACATGTAGCAACTTAACCCCATTTGTTACTGTTTAACGCTGTTACTGTTTTTGTTTGGATACTGCAAATTGCAAGTATATATTACGGAATTTCAGAATGCTTCAAAATGTTCGAAAACGAGCTCTTCGTATAGATGAGACGCCAGAACAGTCGAAAGGAAGAACAACGAAAATAAATTACGACAACAGATATCGACGACATTTGAAAATTGTTTGGTTCTTACGGTGTCAACGCGTCTTACTTTATTTTTGTATTATCATTTTTTGTTATCGCATTTACTAACAACATCAAAGGTTTGCAAAATTAAATTATTGAGACAAAATAGCAAATTGAAAAATGTTTTGTTATATTTCTCACTCTCTGTGTGCGAATCTTGTAAATGAATAGAATTCTACTTGGCATACAGCGTTATAACACAAAACAGAATACAAATGCAGGTCATTGTTATAGAGAGCTGAACGTTCCGGAAGAACCATAAATGGACAGCAATGTTCCACGTAATTGAGTGTTTGCTGGACTTTGACTTGACAGTCGATCGCATTCCATGTTTGCAGGTGAAGCCTCGAGTGCGGGAAAGCGAATGTTGCTATCGCGAGAGTCTTTATTAGGGAAGCACGGCGAGCTTAGGGCTGGCTCACCATGCCGCTTGTCTCCCGTATACAGGACATTTAGTTCTTCGTCCAAGTGTTACGTCGTGGTGGCTGCATCCTCCACATCTGACTGTTGTGTTCACATCTAAAACAACGTGGATCTTATCGCGGACTAAAATTATACACCATCTTTTTACGTTAATATTTAGTTAGGTTATCTAAAGAATGTTAAAAAGAGTAGTCCAAACTACAATTTTATATTAAATAAATAAAGAAGTATGACCTCGCGGCAACCAATAAAATAATTTACAATCCGCAAGCAAGCAAGGGACCATCCCATCAATGCCAATTAAGGGCCCAAAGGCAATGTCAGTTTCAAGATTTCTAAAAGAAGTTATTTAACATATACGTACTGATATCAATTTATTACTTCGAAAATAAATCGATATTATTAAAACCCCTTAGAATTCCAGTTAACTAAATATGAATTGTGCGAAGTAGATATTGAGAGTATCAATAGAGATCAGAGGATCGAACCAGATCCATTCTCGACTGAAGATGGAGATCCTTCCCGCTTCCTTTGTCAGAGTGTTACCCTGTATTTCAGTGCTTTCACTGGTTGAAATAGAGCACGAGTATGTAATCCATTATGTTGCCCTTCGGTCGCGCACGCAGCACAGCACAGCACAGCAGAGCGCGGGGCAGGGTATGCTTGCGTGGCACAGCTTTTGTGGCAGGTCCACGACGGTCAGGCAGGCATATGCGGCACAGTTCTGCTCGTGTCAGTGCTGCGTCTCAATTTGCGCTTTTCCCCTTTACAACACGGAGTTACAGAAACTGTGCTGCCCCTGCGCGTCGTTCCGTTCGCGACTGCTAAAGATAGACTCCATGGAACATCGAAAGCTGTGGTCTTCAGCGATTTTCAAAGAAGAGAAAGCCCCGCTATCTCAATTTATTCGTTATTCGATGAGAACAATTACAGTGTATCACATTAGTTCCAAACATTGCACAATACGTTAATTTTTGTATGTAAAGGCGATCTGCACGGAGACAGGCCAATATGTTGATTTGTTCGTCTTTATGAGTACCAGTGTGATAATACTTATTTATATATTTATTTATATTCTATATCATGATTGAAATCATTCGCAAGATATCGAAATTTCCTCGGTTGACCAGACTCAGAAGAGATCGTGTATCACGGGAAAAACGAAGATTCTACTCTGAGCCATGTTTTCGTAACTTTTGTCATTATTCTCATTAGTTCCATCCGCAATTTATATTTCTCTTGTAGAGTAATAAAGGAGACTGAATGGTAATTATCGGAAACTTTCTTTTATTCCGTCTCCTAAACCGTTCTCTATGCGTGCTTTTTTTCTACCGGTAAACTTTCGACAAAAAATAAAAAACGTCAATGACATACATGCGAAAACAGATTGACCAAAAAGTAGTTACGTTAATAAGGTTGCCACTGATGTATTTGTTGCTACAAAAGAAAAGAAATATCAAATAAACTTTTGTCAAGACTTCAATATTTGGGAAATATCGAGTAAGTACTGGTATTTTTTTAATAAGCACATCTGAATGTAAAATAAAATAGTAGCGTTTCCACAATTTCGTTGACTTAATACCACACTGATATACGCTTCCATCTACTCGCGAAAGCAAATCGACTAAGTGGGAATTCGTTCCCCTGCTATAGAGGAATATCCCCAAGGGGACTTACATCTAGTAAGTACGTGTTTGGCAAACACGGGGCCCCGAGCTCAGTCTGGCATTACTTCCTCTTCCTTCCTTCCTTCCTTCCTTCCTTCCTTTCTCTTTCCTAACCTTCCTTGGTCACGTTCTTTTCGATCCCGACGCTATTAGAGCTAGGGTATCTTTCATTTTCCTCATTTTTTGTAATGTTTTGAGATATGTTTTGATGTATTATAATTCAGGAGGATTTTTAGTGGTTATGGTTGAGTCATTCGGCGAGTCCCACACGCGGGGAGAGTCATGTTGGCTCTCCCTAGTGCGTAACTGCATTTCCCCTACCTGTACAAGTTTTTAGGGCTTTAATGACCTCGATGTCGACGAGCCGTAAAGCCCCACAAAAAATATAGAAAGAGAATAACTTAACTATTGACGATAATGCCCATAAAAGAAATCTTCCTACATTCCTACTCTGCATGTGATTGTAAACAGACTACATTGAATCCGTTAATGTACATATATTCCTTTCTGAAACAATTCTACATAACACAGCTTGGTAATGCCAGCTAGTACTTAAAAAAGCTCCTCTTCAGAAAAATAGATTGTGGAAACTACGGTAATTTTTAAATAATATTATAAAATTGGGAAACCATGGTATTCGTTTTTGAATTGACATACCTTTCATGAGCGTCTTTTGATGGCCCAGCCGGACTGCAACATTTCCCGGCGTCATGTCCTGCAACAAAGAAGCGAGAGTTAGAACTTGGTATGTATTTTAAGACAATATTAAAATTGTATATGATGAAAAATTGAAAAGAATAAACAAGTATTAATTACAAGCGTATATATGACGTCTATACATTTACTGTGAAACTATTCTTAGTTAGATTGTTAGCACTTGCTCGCTTGTGTGGGCTAGAGGATCATTTTCGTTAAGAAACAAACTGGTGGAAAACAATGCACCGTACTGTTCTTTAATTATATTGATTCCCAGACTTTCATATTCGTTGTTGTTGTTTTTTCAAGTAATATCCCATACAGTTCCACAATCGTGAATGTCCAACTAGAGAAAATTTGACTTGATACTTTCTGAATGTATTCATACGGTTACCCCTTACTCACAGAAATAAATATTCAGACCGAATGTATATGAACCAGAGACTCGAAATAAATCTTGTCGTTTGTCTCTGATAAATAATTCCTCTCTGGCGCCTATCAATAGACTCTCTTGCCTTCTGTAACCTGTTGGTGAATAAGTGGATAATACTACGAATGGGGTACGATACAATGTAATGGACGATAGCGATCACACTTGCCTACCACCAACATACCCATTTTTTTTTCATTTTCAGCCATATATTCCTGAGCATATTCCACCTTTTTCGTGTTATATACTTCTCTCAGCATTCGTCTTTGCGCTGGGATTCAAAACAATTACGTCGGATCGGTTCATGAGACCGTTCATCCAGACGATCGTAATATTGTGAAAGGAGCTTCTAGATATTTTAATAATATGGTCTCCACTTTCGTCTCTGTATTGATTTATAATTACTTAATACCAATTATTCCATGAAAAGGGACGAATAAAATAAATGTATTAATTCATTAGAAAAATATATCAGAGTAAAATCTCCACAGTGAATGTTGGATCCAATGTGAGCACTTTTGATAAAATTTAATATGAAACTTTTTGTCGGATATAATTTTTTATGTCGCGAAATTCGGAATTATCGTGCAAATATATTTCAATAACTTATCCAGTTATCGCACACTATTGTAGTTTTCATTCACCAACCATTCCACTCATCCATAAAATTCTACTTTTATTTCGCAGCCATTCAATCGGCGATTGTCCATATTCCTTAATTGTCGGAGTGTGAGTCCAAGTATGTTCGTTCCGATTACGAAATTCTCGAGCAAGGCCAAAAGCTCATGGTAATGCCTCCAATCGATCGATCGATCATCGGCAGGCGCGCGGCGGAGTTGCAGCGTCGAGAACCAGTTCTTCGCTCCGCGTTCGACCTTCGCACGAGCGACAGAGAATTCTTTCTCTATCGAAAGTGGTGCTGGTGCGCAGCTACCGCAGCCGCTACGGCGTCGGCGACGCCAGACCGAGAGCTTCTACAGCGAGGCGGCGCTTTCGTGCTCGTCGCCGAGAAAATGACGGATGAGCCAGCCGAAGGTGAATGCTGCCTTTGCCGAATTTCCCTCCACCGAAGCTAATGAAATTTCTCTCTTGCGGTTACAAGTGGCATATCCGAAGAGCACTCCGCGAAAACGTCGCTCTTATTCTTGTCTCTTCGTGACCCCACGGAATTTCGAGGGCCATTTTGATACGACAGGTGCAAACCATGGCGACAAGCGTTACCCTTTCTGCGGTGCGAAGGCAGAACTGATGGATTCCAAGGAAATCCTTATACTCTACATTTTCTGGGGTGTTACTGCGATCGGAGTCGTTAGATGCTTGTCTATCCGGTTGATGCCGCGTCTTTTTGACGTTTCGGCTGAAGTCATGCTGCACCCTCTTCGTAGGGATGGGTGATTTAATCGCGATTCATACTGCAATCAATTTTTACTACAACCATCGTTAGTGTATTGCATCAAGGATAAATATGTAAAGATAATATACATTAATATATTTACGTGAATCAATACATAATAAATGTTTTCATTCTTTTTTATGCATCATTTTTCTAACTGAAACTATTACAGGTTATTTTTTATTCTTTTTATTGCTTTCTGTTTTCCTTTCTTACCGCCTTTCAGATGAGTCCCTTAGCCGGTTGTACCTTTTCCGTCTCCCCCACCGGTAGGCAGATGCTTTCATCAATTATCTGTATCTGTTGTCTGTTAAATTCTTGGTCTGTTTCTCTTGCCTTGTCTCATTCCTCGCCTGTTTGTGTGTTCGCTATTATTTTCGTCTCATTTCTTATAAGTCCCACATTCTACTGCTTGCATTGTTCTCCTCTATCTTTAACAACATTTCTTATCTTACATAATCATAGTTTCATATTCCGCAAATGTTTCATGTAAATATGTTTTACCACAATCTCACGAGTGCTATTAATATTTCTAATCCCATGGTCAATCAAAACCCATATGTATATCCCCCATTCACTATCGTAAATGTCACAATTCCACACACTGTGATCAACATAAAAGGAGACAAATTATCACATATTGTGTCGACCATTTATTTTGCGCATCGATTAAATGTTAGGATATGTTCTGGCAGAACGAAACTTTAGTGGTTATAAATACAAAATGCAAAATTTTGAGCGCCTCGACTAATTGATCTCAGGGTTCCACAATAATATCTGGGGTTCGCATTTTTTTGTGAAGGAAAGGGCCATACAATAGTTCCACTCAAGGAAAACGCTATTGACAAATAAATCCATTTAATTTAATCATCATTGTTTCAATTACAATAAAACCCCTCATGCTGTTTCCCCCAAAAGGAACAAACACAAATGGTAGCCAAATGATAACATAAACACTAACACCTAAATGAAATCTTTCCCTCCAAAAAAACTAAAATACACTGAATTTAACAATGATATCATTCTATCACCGTTTAAAATATATATATCTCTCTTAAACAAACAGAAATACACTGAATTTTAACACTAGCGTAATTTTATCAACCTTTAAAATCTCCCTCTCTCTCTAAAAAAAGAAATACACTGAATTTAACAATAGTATTATCTTATCAACAATTAAATCTCCCTCTCTCAAACAATAGAAATACACTGAATTTAACCATGGCATAATTTTATCAACATTTAAAATCTGTCTTGGCACTGATTAAGTCCACAGTTCTTGTCCCTTTTTTACAATTTATGCCACTTTATTCATTACGCGCAAGCGCAATACGACGTCGGTTTAAACATCACCAACCGTCGTAAAGTACCTCTTAAGATGACCAACCAGGGCAGACCGTAGAGAGTAGTGTCCTCGCAAGGTCGGTCAGGCTCCAATCTCGGGCGATCGCTGACGGTGTCATCAACGTCGACTACCGGAAGTTGCTCCAATCATTCTCTGCGAGCTCGGCCCCTCCAAGCGCAGCGTAAGCCAAACCTCGTTCATCCGAATGACCACCCGGAAATTGTTAGTCCGTGGCTCGGATCGAGATCAATTCATCAAATTTGCCCGATGTTCAAAAAAATCAACAAACACTCGACTCGAGTGCAGCATCTTCAAAAATGAAGTGCTAGTATTAAATACGAACTCGAAATACTTGTTTCAAAGTATTAGCGCAAACATAGCTGACACCGAAAACTCAAAAAGCAAGATAGTTAAGTGTCGAAGCTACGAGCTGGTTAACAAACTATCAGATACGAGAGATGTGAGCTGTGAGTCTCTGCGAATCTCAGTCTCCGAATCTGAGCGATGTTCTGCGCCGAAAAAAATCTGAGCGATCTGAGCTGAGCGAAAAATCTAAGCGATGTGACTAACCCGTCTGAGCGATGTTACTGATCTGAGCGATGTGAGTCGAGCGAAAAAAAACATCTGAGCGATCTGACTAAGCCGTCTGAGCTGAGCGATCTGAGTTGACTAATGTGAGCTGCAGCAACGAGCTACGAGCGTGAACGAAACATTTCTCCAAAAAAGCTGATAGATCTGAGAGCGTAATTTCATTTTCCATTCCTTAAATGGTCTTACTCCCCTCCTAGACTTCATTTACCACTTCCAAATCTTCCAAATTTTGAACTTCACGTGACCGAAAACTTCCAATGCCAAAACGATTCCCCCATCTTACGCCTAGATTCTGATTCGGAAATTTTAAAGGACTTCGAATAATTTCCAACGCTTTCTTCCAACGATTTTTACTCCCAACGATTTTTACTGACAAGTTGGTTCTTGTATCCACCCTCGCACATCCGGGGTTCTTGCGGTCGGGTTGGGTCGCTTTCCCCATCCCCTCGCTAACTTGCTATTTCTAAAAAGCTATAAATTTCCTTCGACACCAAAGTGCCGACAGTGGGTCATACCAGATGTGATCGCCCCCTTCGTCATCTCTCAACTGCAGGCCTTTTAAATTTCTAGCGAGTCGGAAGACTTCCCTACTTACGCCTTTGAATTTCATTACTCCCGAACGAGGATGATTTTATTATTCTAATTACGGAATTATTCAAATCTCTCTCTCTCTCTCTCTATATATATATATATATAT
>NNCF01127741.1:143018-169845 GCA_002313205.1 Laupala kohalensis | reverse complement strand
AAATTACATTATGCGAGGGAAAGCGACCGCTGTGAAGGGTGCAGGGTTTCGTTTTTTGTTGTTCGGAGGACGGTCATAAAAAGTTAGCGCCAGGAAGAGTGTGTGAGTATTACGCGTTTATTTTTGGCTAGAAGGGGGAAGTAGGTAGAAAATTTGCAAACACATAATGGATGGCGTCGTTAGATTAAAACTGGGAAGCAACCGAAAATTACAAGAAGTATTTTGAAAGAGACAAGGTCTGCGTTAGTAACAGATTTTGGGTTTTAAAGTGCAGTTGCCAGAGAAACTCATATCGTGGGTGTGGAGAGAGGCAGAAACGTTCTACAAATGAAAAGAATGACAATAGATAGCGACCCGGAGAGCGTGAGTGTGAGGGAGCTCGACCTTCAGCTTTGAGAATAGTCCAGGGACAGTTGACGTACACCACGAGGCAACGGCCGTTAGGTGTGCGTTGCAGAATGGTTGGAAAAGGAGGCGCTAAAGACAAGGGAGTGGCAGTTAAATTTTCGAAAGTTTCCTAAATTTAGTTTTCTATTATTCTTAAAAAGCGTTAGGTTAAAATTACGGAGAGGGCGGATGGAAAAGATAACGCCGTTGAAGTGAGGAAATTTCCTATGAAGGAACGTTCTGAGTGGCTAGGAACAAGCACTTGTCGTTCTAAACTCAACAAATCACGACAACTCCGCGTGGAATGAAATTTGACGTGATCGGCAAAAAATAGTCACATGGTTTTTAAAAATGTATCACGTGAGTTAGCTTCTGAGGAACAGAGTGGGGTACGAGGTGATAAGACATGATGCAGAGATATTCCATTATGCTAATTAATTGCATTCCAATCTTCACCTACGCTTTTAGACTGAACTGATCGTGAAAAGGTAACCTGAGAATACTGGTTGCGATCAGTAATAGATATTTAAGTGGCGGCGAGAAGATCTACTGCAACGAACCGGAATAGTAATACCCCACGAACTTTTGTGATTGTATTCTTAATGAGGGCAGAAGGAAGGATGAGAAATAATGATGGCGTTCTAAATTTAATTAATGTTTTTGCTGTAATTAATTGGTAATATTTAATACCAGAAATTTTATTTAAAATTTCATGTCAATGTTGTGTGTGATAACGTATGATTTTTGGGGGGGTTTGTGCATGGTAGTGTTAATTAGAAATGTATCAGGGATAATTAAGTTAATTTTATTTTTGTAATAGGTGTTTTCCTTTAACAAGGAACCCTGTGTGTTGTTTCCACTTAATTAAAAATAACACGAATGCACTTGATGATTTTTATTGACGCAATAGCAAGCTAAGGCAAATGTAATCAGGTCAGTGTTATCCACTACTCCATTCACCCTTTAATTTTCTAGTTTTATTACAGTATGTAGTATATATTTGTATAATTTCATAAACGTGTATAAATTATAGTAAAATTAACTCTCCGAGTAATTTGAAAACATAATAGGAGAAGAAATAATCTGAGTAATATACAATTGGGTAATGAGTCAAATATGTTAATAAAATACAAAACATAGTAAATTTTAGTACGATGAATTCTAGGAACAAAATAATAGTTTTAATAACAAAGTAATCTTACTTTGAAAAAAACATATTGATTATTGGGTTGATCGAATAATTTAGAGCGATTAATGAATTATTACTGAACGAACAATGTAATTAATGGATTAACGTTTAATCGAAGTACGTTTTACAATTTCCTATCCTTACTTCTTTAGAACTAACTATGCCGCTGGTTACGAGCAAATTCTTCTAAGGTTTAGAGCCTAGCCAAGCATTACACGACCCTTATACCCGTTCGAAATTTTTGGGTTATGAATGTCTCAGTCTTCATTCTCTATCATTGTGTTAATGACAGTTTTTTTTAACAATGCAGTGTTTATCAAAAGCTTTTCTCCATGATCGTTTCATACTTGTTTGTGTCTAGTATGTTTCAACAAAATTTGAAACAATTGATTCTTTTGCGAGCGTGATCGGAATTTCATGGTGTCGCGGCCTCTTAACAGGAATCAAACGAGAGGTACTCAAGAGCCACGAGACGAACGAATGTTTGGCTTAACTCACAATTTCATAGTACCTACTCGGGGAGGGAAGTTTTCATCGCCTACAGCCAGGTGAAAATTGTGACGAACCGGGATTCGAACCCGGGAATTCTGCAATTACCGTAGATGTGCTACCACTGCACCGACTCCCAAAGCCCGTTCTTAACTTGCTCCTGGCCTGTACAATTTTCACTCGGTCGTAGACGATGCGAATGTTTGGCTTGGTTGCAAGGAGCGATTCTTGCCGCAGTGTCAGAGTCGGGTTTCTTGCACTTTCACTGATAACTCACCACTTGCCTCTTTGGCCTAAACCTGGCTGGCCAGTGACCGATAGTCTTGAATTAAAACTTCCTTTAAACAAAGAAACAAATATAACTAAAATGAAAAAAAGTGACTGTTCTGATGATGGGGAATTAGAAATAACTAGGCGAAAGTCCAAATAAATCATTTGACAAACTTACAAAACATTATCAAATAATATATAACTTAAAATCTGTTAAATTGATGCAACCCAGTTAGAAATTACTGCTGGTTAATAGGAGTGGTATGCAAGTTGGGGGGAAATAGACATTTACCTGAAATGTTTGGGAATTTTTAGACAAGAATACTGAGTTATTTTGATTGTTTAATTTCATTTCGGTTGCTGACGGTTGAATAAAAATATTGCTCAGGCTATTGAACAATATAGGGAAACCTTTTGATTCTAATTTTGAGGAGTTTTTAAATGGTTTCGTAACTTCATAAATAGTATTACATTATTCTTTGCGATATATTAACATGATTTCTGTGACAATTTTATTAGAAAACTAGTGGTGTAAAAACACTGCATATACTTCACATACTTTCTCTTACACGTTTCCCAGTTTTCACTACATTTTGAGAGAATGGATGTATAGAACGACCTATATTTTCTGAACAAGTTCCTGAAAATTTCATCATATCTTCATGACATCACATGCAATTCAATTTCATGAAAACAAATTGCTATGTCACGAACAAATTGTAATGAAAACATTTTACAACCACAGAAAAATCAACAACTTGCAACTTGCATCCCGCCGTTCGGTAGGAAAAATATACATGCACTTCTTAAGCTATATTTTTACACGATATGTACATATAAAACAAAGTATAAAAAGCAATTGCCATGATACTTATTTTATTTGTAATTCAAGCATAGAATAGTGTATGATGGTGTTTTTACGCTTGTTAACTTTTGTTATATATTTGTCTTCAGTTTTCCAAAACTATGTGCTCCATCTGCTTATAACTTTTACATTGTAGTAATGGAAGTTTTGTGACTAGGTTGTGGGTGCGGATGCCACACTGTTTCCTTCTGAAGCCCGTTTGTTTCTCCACATTTTAACATTCTCCAGAATTTTTCAACAAATTGGAATTTTCAGGGAATGGAATGCTCTTCAATTGTTGACGTCACATGACTAATATTTATTTTTACTTTCCAAATAAGTGAACGAATTTCAATCGTACTAAATTTTGACTTCGAGGCATTGAAATCCTATACTTCGAAATATTGTATATATGACAACGCGGGAAATTCGGAATAGTTGAACTTACGTTAAATAAATTTGCACATGGATATGGAATCCGAAAGAAAAGTCTTATTGAACTTCTAGGCAACATACGCGAACTGGAAGTATTTCTTCATATGAAAGGTAAATCAAAACAATGCTTTTCACTGTATGTAAAACGCAATGCATAGTAAGCCCGTGCTATCTCCTTTTGCGTATTCGTAAAAATATTTTTTCTGAAGAATAATGAAAAGGAAGCAATGGCAAAGAGTACTGCAGCTTCGATATTGAGGGCCATCGTCATCCTTTGTTTGAGGATGCAACAAAGTAGAGGGAAGAACACGGCTTAGTTTATTTTTTAGTTATTATCCTTTAATAATTACGCTGTGATGTAATGGGACGGACATTCGAATCAGATAACACGAAATTGTATGAGAAAAAGAAAACGAAGAATAAGTTGAGCAACGGAGTTAAGATAGTGAATGAATTTATGAAAGATTTGTCACGTTTTATGCTAATTCAGAAATTGAACTCGTGATTATCCTGTAGTTGAGATATTCTCATAAAAGTCTTGTTTGCTGCAAAATGCCACGCGAACTCTCTTTTCTGAGATGTCGCATGAGCGCATGAACTCATCACGAAGTGCATTTCCCATCAATCCCGTGTGCAACACACAATCACTTCTGTCGCGTCACGGGTTTGGCGGGGGTGGGTGGGGGGTCGAAGGCACGCGAGCACAGCAGCGTTCACGCATGCGCACAGACAGCTGAGGCATAGCCACGCTCTGGTTCGTGGGGCGGCGGCGGCGGTGGCTGTCGGCGCCAGTACCGCACGCCTTTCTCTGCATCTACTCCCTCCCCGCCACTTCGCTACTTGGCACCTCCAACCGCATTGCGATTGCTACACCCGTCGCTGCCAATAACTGAGGGCGATACTTTCTTGAACAAATGGTTGTCTTAGGTTCCTATCTCGCTTGGTCCGTCGCTTTGAACCTTCTGAGTCGTACGATCCGACAAAGAAAATGGAGCAGAAGTGGACGCAGTAACGCAAGACAGAACCAAACACAAATGCGAGTCAAATGAACCGTCCCTCGGACGGATGATGAATTTAAAATAATTTTTTTCAAACATTTTTCCGTGACCAAGTTGTCTTGGAATTGTATTCATTACGAATTCTTTACAATTCAAACCTCGTGTATTGATTTTTACAAATGAAGACAAAGCGCGTGAAAATCCGACATGTTGTCTTTTCATATTCTAGAATGTGCATATCTTGTGTATTTAATGAAGAGTTTCATATTTATTTAAAGTGCATTTAAATCTAAGGACACAATTTTACTGTAAATCTCAGAAAACGGGACATAGCCCGTGGTAACTTTCTGTATTTTCCCTAATGCAAAAGAGTATCTATTCTTGTTTATAATGAGTCATCTTTCTTGACGAAACCCGTTTTAGCTTATCATTTTACTACATAAAATATTATATTTTTGTCTTGGAGATGTATGTGGGTTTAGAATGGTTTCCCTGAACAACGTAATTAATCTTTTCATAAATTCCGAAATAAAAATATAGTGCGAAATTGGCATATTACGATTGACGTCACCCTGTGGAGAATACAAAACTAAATCAACTACACATTACCTATAGTTTATTTTACCTCAATGGAAAGTCAATATAACATACGCATTGTATCTGCTTATTTGTTCCCAATCTATGAATACATGTATTCCATAAAGATTCTGCAAAATTTATTGCAGTGTCGTTTCTAACGTTGTTCCTTATTTCATCTTTATTCCTCAGACCGCAAAGAGAAGATCTAAAAATAATATTTCTTTAAAGATCTAGAAATAATTCCAGTCTTGGAAAGAACAAAAGCTAACATTACATTTGTTATTATAGATAGAAAAAGTGTTATAGTTATAAAAAAATTAACTTATTGAAATCTCTGCAGGTTAGAAAATTATTTGAGACTGTCCTTGATGTTTTAACCATCGATACTAGTGAAAACTTTCTTGCGGGTGACCCCGTAGCCAACGTTGGTTGAATTTGCACAGGAACAGAGAGTGAGAAACAAGAACAACTTTCATAATGTCGAGATAAATTCTCTTTTTATATCGTTGTTGAAACCAACAATAGTTTCCTGGAATGAACTACCTGCAATAGTGCTGGAGACTTTGCCTCCAAATCTATGCCTAGTTTTAAAAATAAATAAATATTTATTTATTTGGTATTTATTGTATTTATTTATGAAGATATCACAGAATTCTCTATAAATAGTTATACAATATTAAATATTACGTTGCCCCACAGAGTTTAATTGTGATGGTCGGGAGAGCCTGTAAGCATGGGTCATCTACGTCGCACATCATTACTGTGTAATTACCGGGGCTCGGATCGAAGTGCACTAAAAATCGGAAAATATGCACTAAAATATTCGAACTGTGCTCTTGAAATAATCGCTAAAATATCCAAAATTTTCCCTAAAATCCAATACACTAAAAATTTATTAATGCTATAAAAATTCGAAATTTGTACTTTTAAGAAACAAGTGACGTATGTATCCACTTAATACTAAGATAGAACAAGTGTAAATTGGGTTAGTTGAATAATACCACTGGCTCGTTCATACAGAGTTATATGCCATATTTCAATAATAAACATGTAAATTTAGATTTATCGCTGTAATTCAACTTAAAATTACAGATTCCAAACAAAAATATTCACATTCATGTACATTATTAAATTAAATTCAAATGGTCCCTCGAGGTTAAAATGCTAGAAATCGATTTCTCAAAGCAGAAAATGTCAAGAATTAATATGCAAAAGATGAAAAATCCGAGCCCTGATAATTTTTTCAATCTGAGCGTTGAGTAAAGAATTATGTTACTTAATTCTCATATAGATTAGATGACAAGTGATCTCTACAGTTTTTGTTCTTTTATTCCCCATATGATCGGGATTATCAGTTATCCATATCATAGCAGACTCCGGTTAATCAAGATAAAAGAGGCTCTCCTGAAACAATAAATATCACCAAAACAACCATTCTGCGGGGTTGCTTGAGATCCCGTCTCAGAAAGCACGTATAGTCCTGTTTCATACTAATGAATAAAAATAAGATGTTGATTGTTTATTTGTAACCTATGATCGTGAAAATTAAAGAGTTACAGACTCCGGGACTTTTTCCACATGAAACAATGATTGATCTCAAAATATAGGTTTAGTTAAAATTTGATACATCGTTAAAAAAATACTTATTAACAAAAGAAGGAAACATTTTAGAACTCTCATAAGAACGTACCTGTACAACGCATGTTATCCTAATTATTGAGAAATTTAGTAAGTTTAGAAATACGTCATTCATTTAACGTCTTATTCTTAATCATGAGCATAATTACATTAATTTGATATACAAATATTTTTTTGGAACATTAAGTCTTTGTTTTCACTTTCATTAATTCTCCGTTATATATCATCACTATGACCCGAGCGAGGCTTGGAAAATCAGCTAATGAGTAGACTTCTCGCAAGTTGTATTGGCGGAGCGCTCTATTATTTATTTCGTGCACTTACTGCTTACTGCTTACTATCCAACGACAAGATATTGTCTGTCATTCTCACAACGTAAACAGAAACATTTTACAATAATCTCACACTCCGGAGACGCCTATCTGGCTGATCAAGGGTTAGTACTTCTGCAAATATCACCTCACGTACTTTTCTCGTCAACGCCAAAGAACGCCATTTTCTCTTTGAGCTCCAGTTTATTATCCCGTGTCTCATCCAGAGGCTGGGCTGGCGATATGTCCTCGAGACGCAGGTAAAGGATAGCCGCAGCTGAAAAGAAGCCAATGCCATTGTCGGGTTTGAGGTCGCCTAGGATGGAAAGGTCATAGCCTTAGCCGACGGACTAACGTGTTGCTTTATCTTTTGCTTTTACGAGATGCTTTTAGCAATGCTTGACAGTGAGACGATGTTTACAGAAAAATAGTAGAGGCAGTCTTGTCGGATCCGCCAACTGGAAACGCGCCAACTCTACCTATAGTACTGCAGATGCGATGTCGCGCAGCAGCGTGGGGCGGGGCGGCTGCTCTCCGTTCAGCACACCGTACGTTCGCATTGCTAATCGGAGCGCGTGCTCGCCTCGCGGGCGGAGGCGCCTGCTCACGCCGGGGACGCGCGCGCGCTCACGCGGCAGCCAACCACGGAACGCTTCGTGTCTGGAAGGTTTTGTAACTCACGACTTCGTTTCAGAGGGATGATTACAGGAACTAGCTAAGCATTTGCATCGCCCATAAATATGAACATTTTGAATACGGGGTTAGTGAGGTAAGAAGTAACGACATGCTTTTTACTTTTTGGAATGCAGGGGAAGATAATTATTGTTTCTTAGAATCTACTTCCCCAGGTGCATGTTCATCGATTACTCATCACTTGAGAAAACTCGAATATTCTCAACGATCTGCCAAATTACTCTAGAGAACAAATCGCGACTCAGCTAACGCTGGAGCTCTTAAACCTGGCGCATCTGTCAATCCGCCACTGATTGAGCCACTCGTGAATATGGATGGGATAAATTTGTTAATCCGTACTGATTATAGAAGAAGAGATTCGAAGTGCCGAATCAATGTGAAATCAGACACGTTTGTAAACAGTTACGCTTATGTGAAATTTTTTCTTGCAAATAAGCATATTACAACTTGCTTTAAAGATTAAACTGTATAATTGGTTTTTTGTACCGAGCTCTTTTATTAATGTATAGAAAGATATTCCATGAAATAAATACTTCTTTCTCAATTTGAATTTGATCTTGTTTTTTAAAAACTCCGCAGTGGTCAGAATGACAAAAAAACTTGTCGTTTATTTTGAGTTTGTATAGATCCAGGATGCACGCTTGACGGTTAAGTATATATTTTAATCGAATATATTTTTATTGAGAGTAAGGTTCGATAATCCAGCGAATTGCTCACTCAGTTCGACCGTGGTCCCGAAAGTGTCGGATTACGGAGCGCCAGCAATGCAGAGAACAATGTGACCGACACAAAGAACAGAATGTTGAAATAAATTAATAAAATCGAATTATCCCGTTCCTGAAGGAGAGGGGATAATATCAAGGATTTCGCGTCCTCATCGTTTAAGAATGGATTAGAAGAAGCTAATGAAGACCGGAATAATTGCAAATTCTGCTGCAACAGATTCTTCTAGTTTCCCCGTTTTTTCTGCACATTTGTTCACTTTATGAACAACTTCTCCGAAATTGATCTGCTAAGATAATATGAAGAATGATGATTTCTATCGAATTAACACAGCGGCAATGACGTAATGACTCAGATATTGAAAAGGAAAGCTCAGAGTTGCTGGTTACTAGAAGTACCGAAATATAATCAATGCTTGTTTCCCTTCTATTAGAACGAGAAGATACTTACTGGATCTTGTGAAACATTGAATTTATGAGAACGAAGCAAGTGTACTCGTGATTATATAACTGAACGGACCAAAGAAAAAAGTATTTTTAAATTTTGAGGTCACAACACACTCCAATGAGTTTCAACGAAGAATAATTTCTAGTTAAGGGGACATGTTCGCTCAAATATAGTTTCATGTTGTCTTGTTGAATATGGGATTACGTCAAACATTTATTTTTACGAGGCATTTCACTTTTATTTACGATTCAAGGTAAATTGAATATTTGAAACGTAACTCCTTTGCTAACTTGTAGAATTGGATCCCTGAGTCTCTCCATGTTATTTGTCTCCATGTCTCCATGTCCATGGTGTCTTGGGTTACTGCCTCACAGATGCCTCCATAAGTGAATCGAGGCATTGAAACGAAATATGGGGATTATTTTACTTTCTCATATATGAAGTATAGTATTGTAATCGTGAAAAAATTTCGAAAGCGAGATTTCGACGGAACTTTGACCTTCATGTGAAAAACCCTTTGTTTTAAAGTAAAAAAAATAGGGCACATGCATCGACAACAAGTAAATCCTACCGTAAATAAGAAATGCGAATTAAATTTGCTGCAGACGGAGAAACGTATACGAGAAAGTATTTGCAATGGTTGTGCAATATTAGTTTTTATTCGTAGTCTATTTATTAAACTTCCCGAGCCAATGTATTACATCGCAATAGCGTCAATTTAACTCATCCCTTAATCCGAACTCTTTGAACCAATTTTAGATAATTATTTTTAATTTATTATCGAGAACAAATATTAAACAATTTTAGGCACAACTATACGTATGAAATAAACAATGTGACATCTCGAGAAATTGCATCTTGAGAAAAGTGTCATAGGTATTTCTAGACCCGCAGTTTTATACTAGTATAATCACAAACATTTTTTCCAAATTTTGAGAATAAACAGATTTATATAGTTGAAATGAAGAACTGTCTGAATAAATTATTAGTATTTTTGATCTTGGTATACAATACATAGCCAGTCCTAGACCCAAGCAACTTACGCAGCTGCTTGGCACGCACACTCGGTGTGCGGGATGCTGAAAATATGGTCTGACATTTCGATTCACTACAAAGCAAATAGGCAAGATTATAAATAGTTTCGCTGTCTGCGTTAACACTAATTGCTATTGAAAGCGACTACGTTGCAATAAATTTTTGATCTAACAAGCGTATTAAAAAGGATGCTAAGCAAAAATGCAGGAAATTGATGATAATGTAGACTCTCAAGTTATTAAATATCCCTTATTTATTGTCTTATTTTTGATTGTTTGGTAACTGAAAGTATTCCAAGAATATACTGCGTCAAACTCGTCCAAAGCTGTAAAGAGGTTTGCATGTAATGAAATCATAATTTTTGGCAGAATCTACGAAAGTTGCATTAAAATACGATAATACAAAAAACTATATACTCTTAAATTCTCTAATATACTCCAAGGATTTATTTTTATTGAAAATCAACGTATGGTCACATTAAAAAAACATACAAATACAAACTTGCATCAATCTATAGAAGGTATTGTTCAATTTTCTCCCGTTGTAAGAACGGTCAACATGTTTTCATTTATCAGTTTAACATATAAAACATTAAATTTCATAACATTAATATCGAAATAACTCTCCAAGTTGGGATACGTGGCAATATTTGCTTGGGGTGGCAAAATAGCCCTCTAGGTACATATCGTTGCCCATTCAAAATACTTTGGAGTAACACAATACATTTATAGGAAGCTTATGCGCCACCCATGGGAAAGAATGTGAATGGGATGAGATTTGGAGGAGGATGTATAACGAAGGAGAGCGCAACGTTGAAGTGGGACTCTTGGAGGCCACATCTGTCGGAGAATCAGCCAAGGAGACACGAGAAATGTCAAGGGAAGCCATAAAGAAGCAAAGCATCACATTTACGAGGTGCCAATGGAAATTACTGCCAGGCGTAATGACTCTAAAAACTGCGGGAAGCGATTACTGTATAACCGTAGGATTTATTACGAATACATTTATTTACGAAAAGCAATTGCAGAGGAAAGATTTTGAGTAGGAGGAGAGGGTACAATCTCAGCACTATACTTAACCGAAGGTAAGACCAAGCTGGACATGTCACTGTGCAAGGAATTGAACCCTGGATATCTCACTCTTAACAGGTAATGTGAGTAGATTAAACGAGTATTTAGGGAACTAATTTCCTACAAATCCAATCATCGCTTATTAGTTATAATAATAATAATAATAATAATTGCCCACATTCTGCGAAAAGTATTATGAGAACACAAACATCTCTTGGACCTATTACTTAGGAAGATGGGTGTAACCAGGAATGGGTTTAAAAGCTAACCAACTATACCACAATTAAGTCGTGAAGAGTGACGAAATAATAATAAGAATATTTATATTACTACTTTGGGGAAAAATATCCCAGTGGCAGCCTGAAGCCATTCACGTATTTACACGAAAAATACAAAAGGCAATACAAAAAAAAAATTCAAAACAGAAGACAATACAGAAAAATAATAACATAAACAATTACAAAGTATAAACAATTGTAAACTACAATTATCACGAAGGTATCTACGTATTACATCATCGTAAGACAAACACACCTACTGAGTACTCGCAGCTTTGTTCGCCGAACCGGAAACTCTGAACTCACTGATATAATTTTCGATAATTTTTGTCATACCCTCCCCTGAGGTGCTGGGGTTTATAGGGCTGATCGTGGATTTAAGTAGCATCGGAAATGTCATTAATAATCTCAGTGACCCCTAAAACTTTGATATCTACGCTTAAATAGGAAACTTTCGATTATTTTACATGTCAGCTCTTTCCCATCTCTTACCCTGGGGGTGCTGAATATAGCTTTACATGATTACAGGATGTTACAATCAACTCATTCATGCTGAAAAATCTGAACTCGTTACTGATATCTATGATTTTCAATCATTTGTACAGAGTATTCCCTATCCTTGGACTTTGGTATCTTCGAAAATGTCATTACTCATTTCAGCGGCCCCGAAAACTATGACCTCAACACTAATAGTCATTTTCGATTATTTTTACATTTCATCCCTTAACCAAACGGAGTATATTCCTTCATGGTGATGGTGGATTTAAGCGGAATTGAGAATGTGACTTTTCTTTTCTACGACAGAAAAACGGATGTATTCAATGCCAATATCGGACGTTTTAATAATTTTAACGTGCCACCCGTTCCCACCCCTACCCCAAGGGGTTTAATATCTCCAATTTGGACTAGTTGTGAACTTACGAAGCATTGGGGGCGTCCTTATCCAGCTCTAAGGCACCCATGACAATGATTTCAAATATGTAATAGGATGTTTTCATTATTTCTACACGTCACCGTCTTCCCACCCCCTCCCAATGGGTGCCAGGTATGTCTTACTCCCACTGTGTTTATAGTGATAGTCAATCATCTGTGCACAAAGTTTGGTTGAAATTGCTCCGGACACTCAAGAGTTCTGGTGGGATACGTGCATAAAACAATTCAATCCTCATTTTACCATCTTAGGGGTGGAGTTTCGTAAAATCTTTTCTTAGTGAACGTCTACACACTAAAATGAATCTGCCTGCCAAATTTCAAGCCTGTAGGTTTTGTAGTTTTTGAGATTTTGTGATTAGTCAGTCAGTGATAACGCAGCCAATAAATACTATAATACTTGTTTCTTAAAAGTACATATATCGAATTTTTATTGCATTAGTGAATTTTTAGTGTATTGGATTTTAGGGCAAATTTTGGATATTTTAGCGATTATTTCAAGAGCACAGTTCGAATATTTTAGTGCATATTTTCCGATTTTTAGTGCACTTCGATCCGAGCCCCGGTAATTACACAGCAATGATGTGCGACGTAGATGACCCATACTTACAGGCTCTCCCGACCATCACAATTAAACTCTGTGGGGCAACGTAATATTTAATATTGTATAACTATTTATAGAGAATTCTGTGATATCTTCATAAATAGAGAAAACACTTTATCAATCAGAGATAGTCAATAGGTAACTAAAGAGCAGTAAGGGCGGGCCGAGCACGGTTGAGAGATAGATACTTAGGTCGGCTTGCATGTATAAGCCACGCGACATTAACTCCCGCTCTCGCCCGACAGCTACTAGCCAGCCTGCAAACTACAGCTAGGTTTGCTATTGGGGTGGGATGGTCGCGCTCTTCACGAAAACGGTTTCACCGCCCCTTCGACGTATACTGCCCTCGTAATTCGGTGGTCGGTGGAGAAATCCGGAAAGTGTGCGCCGGATTAGCAGATCATTCGTTCTAAATGACAAATGTTTCCAGGATAGCGTTTATTCTTCTCTTCTTTCACACCCGCGCCCACAGTTTCAGCTAGGCACAAGAGTGGGAGATATGTTGAGCGGGTTATTGGCTTGCAGCGCTCATCGGAAAATGGACAGGACACAGCCGCTGTTCAGCGCTTGAGATGAGATGGACAACTATCACTCCATCAACGATGCAATTATTCAAGGGAAGGCCTATGGCCGTGACTTGCGCGGCGCAAGGCATCACGTGGGTACGTTTCCATGAGATCTTACTTCTTTTGACTTGTATGTACGTCCCTACTCGTCGAATGTGAAGTGCTTTAAACATGAAGAAATGCCTCTTTCTTTGTTCGCTGTCGTGAGTGGGGAAGGGGACTTCAAATACTGCGCTCTCTAGTTTATTTAAGTCTCTAAATTAGGCTTTTAAAAGGTATCGACTCGGTTTATGACCGTGTTAGAATTTATTACCGTCGTAAATTTCTCCAGCCTCAAAAGATTAAGTGGATGGGTTCAGTAAGAAAGGTATTGAAAGGTAAACAATGCGCACCATATTCTGAACTGGAATGTGTTTTGTCTTCCAGTTGATTACAACCCTCTTTATAATTCATTTTCTGAATAAATTTACCGTGACGACTGTACTTCTTTTTCTTCTATGAATAATTATAAATGATTGTTCAATTATTGTACCTCGTGGTTTATTTTTGAAGGGGAACTGCGATGGTCTGCCATGAAACTGTTATACGCCACTACAATAGTCAAATATCAAACTATTAATACATTACACAAAGTATAAACTCAAGAAGAAAATGGTATTTCTAAAAATTTTCCTCGAAAAGAATAGCAAAGAAATTTCATGTATACTTAATCAAACACGTGAACTTTTACTTTAATTAATCAGACACAAAGCGTCACTACTACACAAGATATTGATAAAATGTTTTACGGTTGAGTCGTTTGTCTTATAAGTAGCTTTACCTTTCCTAATGGAAATGTCGCAAGGACGTAATATCCTAGATCACGCATTTGCTAGTGTAAAGCTCGTATCATTTATGCAATTTTTGCTTCCAATGTCCTCTGATGTCTGTGATTCAGACAGTTGTAGAGTTTGTACTGCTGTGTTGGCTTCACACGATGTATTTTACAGTGACAGTTTTGATGTTTCAATGCGCATATTGACAATTCGGGAAAATGGACATGGTTATTTCGGAGATTGTTCGTCCTAGACATTTAACAATTAGCATTGATATGTTCTCTAAAAAAATATTGCAAATAAACGAACGTAATAATAGCAAAGGTTTTGAAGTCGTTTAGGATTATTACATAGTGGTAAACAATGTACGAAGTATGTTGTTTGATCTCCAATATAATCTAAAATGGCGAATTGTAAATGTGTTTGTGATATTTTTGCTGTAAGTGATTCCTTTTTCCGTGAATAATTAAAAAAAATATTGTTGCTGTATGGTCACTAGATTGCATCACTCAAAATAAAATAGTTTATCACGGAAAATAATTTATAATAACTCAACACATGGTTCAGTTTTGCAATTTAGTGTAAACTAAATATTTTAACTGATAAATCTTAGTCACTTTATTGCATATATTTCCCTTGCTGAAATGTTTTCATTTCTGAACGCACGTTTGATAAATTGAGTCTTTTAATCAAATGAATGATAGCTTATTAATTAGGAAACTGAAAAAAAAAATTATTGGTGGTGGTGTGCTGGCTTCCAACTGTAATTGTAACATCCACGATTATTTCGTAAAATGAAATAGTATTATTTACTATTGCGGTAATATAAAGATAATTCATTAATACTTTGATACCAGTGGCGGATCCAGCAAGTAATCTTCGGGGGCGGGATCTTTGTCAACTTTGCTCTCCCTCCCCGATAGTTTCGTCCTCCGAGGAATCACCCGTTTTATTAATAGTGGAAATAAAATACATTTGTGGCAGTGGAAGTATTTATTTTGTCTTCAGACTTGTACTTGCATATTCATGATTCTCTTGAAATGTACTTCTGTATATAATAACACTGCGCTGCACATAAAAGTCCTGATGATGTTAACTAGGAAAATGGTTCTAGTTCATAGAGCATATGCCATTTCCCAAATCTTTCACGCCAGAATGCAGCGTAGACAGTAAAGACGTGTTCTGTCCTTCGAGACTGGATGGCTGACATCTCAGCGCACTGAATACAATATTTGAGCACAAAATGCATCGTATGATGTGAGCTTAACTCAGTCCGAGACAATTTATGTAACGTTAAAGTTCGTTTTAAAAATTATTTTCTCCATGATTGGAGGTAAATGGAAAATTTTAAGTGCTTTAGTCCAGGATTCTATTAATCGCATAGTTAGTATATACTGATAGGTAAAGCCATGTATCGTATGGCCTCATTGTCGTACACCGCGCGTATATTTCGAACCTCTCCAAACCACTCTGGGTGGATCTTAATGCAAGAGGCGTTCTACAGAGTTGGGAGAACTTAATTGCCACGTATGGGAAGCTCAGTTCTAATAGCTTAAGAGAATCTTTATAACGATAGAAAAACGATTCTGAAAAAAAAAATGTAATTATATCAAACTAAAGAAGTTATATGTTTAGAGTTCTTTCTATGAAACCGAAATTGTTTGTGGAATTATAATCTACATGAGCGAAAGCGGAACAACGCTAGAAGTTACAGATGGTAGAAACAACCTCAAGCAATGAGCTTCCTTGCATATCGCTGTGGTTAGACGTCTGTTCACTGATGCATGGATTGTTGAATGCGTCCTACACGATTCATCCGAAGAGCACTTTCTAATGTATTCGCGATAGTAAACTCATCTTTTGCCAGGATTTAAGGAAATTGATAAATGGTTGGCTAGGTGAAATTTTTAGGGGTATATTAATCCCTCTTCACATATAGGGGTGGCCTTTCATAACACACCCTGGGAGGTAGAGGGAGTTGATATCGTTACACTGTGTTACGGCGGGGTTGGGGAGTTTGCCTTGATATTATGTAACGATTTGTTTTGAAGGTCGCTTTTAACTTTGACTTGGGTCACTGTAGTTCGTGTACTCAACCATACTGCAAAAGTGCAGAGCCATGAGAATCGAACTTACTCAGTGTATCGAAGTTTGTCCCCCACATCTACAAGAAAGAAAATCTTTTCTTATTGTCGGGGGTTTGGCATTACAGCAGGTAATTATTGGGGTTGGCGGTAGGGGATATCGTAGTATGTGCTTTATGGAGCGGAGTGTGTTAGAAAAGGGTAATATTTGAGTTACTTTATTTATGTACAGCCTCTATTAGGACTACTGGAAAATAATAACTGGCCGAGTATAGGGCGAAGAAATCTTCCAGGGTACGTTTCTAATGTTGATTATTTTTATTCAGAGGAGTCACAGAACAGTCGTTCCCGTTAATTTGTCCCGCGGACAAAGCACAGTTCGTAGTGGAGTAGAAAGCAGAATAGAGTGTTTTTCCCTTTCTGATGCTCATTGCTAAACCACATCAAATAAGAGCTGGAACCTCCAGTATGAACAAAGAGTCTCATAATTCCCTTGTTCTGGAGGATCGCTTCACTACAATTAGCGTTGCTGCCCGCTCCATGTTCGCTGTGCTTAATTAGTAAGGGAGCCCGTCGACCCCAGCCCAATCTCTCGAGAGGCAACGCAGGCGGTAGCTGCTCCCCCCACCCCGTCCACGGCGCGTGCGTACTTCTGACGTAACTGCGCAGGGAAAGTCTGTGCTAACCTCGCCGCGCCGACAGCGGGCGTCCGCAGGTAGCCAGACTCAAGCCAGTTGATCGCCCAACTCCCTTCAACTCAGGGTTCGTTCGTAAACAATTTTGCGACAATTACCGCTTACACTTGAGATATTCCCCTTCCCCGTATCAAACAGACATTTATGTCTGTCTTATCAATGGTTGTATTTCTTCTCTCTTGTCATATTATTGCTTCCCTCGTAACATTCTCAATTTCATCGAATACTCCTCAAATATGTGAATTTTGTCTTCTCTTCTATTAACAGTCTTTTAGCCGTCGTTTGGAATTGCACTATGATATTCCCGTCTCTCTACACCATACTCCGGACAATCCCATAAAACGTGGTCCGGTGTGTCAGGGTCTGTCTGCACAATGCATACATCTAGCTTTTTCTATTTTCTTTTCTGTTTCTACGCGCATATAGGGTGAAGAAATTTTTTTTTCCAAATTTTTCCTGGCTTCCCCTTCTCTCTTGTCCCGGCCTCATCACCGCCAGGGATGAAGCCTCACCATTCATAACAAGCAGCGATAAGCGGCAGGTGGATCCGAGATTTCGGAAATTAGGATTCACAGAATCAGAGGAGCCAAACGAACAAACCATCATGTCAGAGACAGAGGAAATGTTTACCTTGCCTGATGAATATTTTCAATGATAAGATCTTCAAGATCCGAGTTCCTGGATCCAATAATCATTTCTATGCTGAACGCCTGTGATGACCTTCCTCGCACTTCAACAACCCCATTTCGCCGCTGCGTCGGAGGCTTATCGCGGAAACGACTTGGGGGCCGTGTGAACGAGGTCCCGGGTGCGTTGGTGAAGAGGGGAGGGGGAGTGAGGTTAGTCTGCGCTTCCGAGTTCCACAATGCTCCAAAACCTCCCATGTAAAGAGTCGTAGGGAAGGGTTCGATTCATCTATCGTAACTCACTCAGAAACATCTGAAGGTCCACAGGCGCCGTGAACTCGAAAGACACCGGAATATGGACTGAATAGGAGACTCACAAATATGGTATCAAACAAAACATATGACGAGTTTCGCTTCGTACAACGTACATCAAATATAATAATTTTCCCACTTTTTCATTTTCCTGGATATTACAAACATGTATTTATTTCCATTTTTCACAAAATAAAAACATGTGACTTTTGTGATGCAACAAAATGTTGGTTATATGGAATGAAACCAACAGAAACTTTTCTCGTGTTCGTTCTCGTCCATTCTCAAAACTGAAAAAAAAAAAAAAAAGATTTGTTGCGAAGTAGTTAAGAAGAAAGAAGAATTCTGTTCCACGTTGAATCCATTCTCATGCACTTAAGTTTACAAAATTTAATAGAAATCGGTTTAGAATCAATTACTTTGAGCGAATCTTGAAGGATTTAATATCTCGAAACATTCTGTATATGAGATATTCTCAAAACATAATCGTTTCTCTAGGAGAATAAAGTTCTTTCGTCCAGGTGCTTACCGAAAAATAATTTGAAATTGCGCATGTAACATATTCTGTCAGTGGCGACGATTGATTAGTGGTAGCGGGGGGGGGGGCAGCCGTCCCTCAACTTTTTTAGGAAAGGCAAAAATTTCATTTTAACCGAATAAAACTGAGAATTATAAAAAAATTACACCATCCCTGATGTGGTAGTCACCAATTGTCTTTCCTTTGATTTCTTTAAATCGTAGTGAAAATGTCATATAAATGAAAATTGTCAATATTTTTTTGCCCCCTCACTTTTGATTCGCCGCTATTGTGTCCTGTTAAATTATCCAAAGTCATAAGAAGGATTACTTCATCATTTCTTCAAAATATCATCATAATAATTACAAAACATTTCAAGAACATTTTTTCACATTATAATAATTGGTCAATTTTGTGATGAGATCATTAAATGTCAAAATACTAAAATGATACGTAAAATATTATTTGAAAACGTTAAATAACCAAATTCATAGGTTTCATGGAAATAGTAATTTTGCCTAGTTCATCAGATACTTGTTTTGATTTAGAAATCGTTAGCTACTTTCTGAAAAACATGGATCAACCGACTAACGAAATTCAAGTGTGAAATGTTAACTCCTGTAAATCAGTATGTTGAGGAATATTAGAGCGTACTTTCAAATAAGAACCACTGCTCTAACTTAATGTTGTGGAATTCAAAATAAACAGTTTTCTCGATGCATTTCCTAATCCTGAACTACTACTTTTAAGTTACTTTCCCCGGAAGTCATGAGGTTGGTATAAAGTTTTGCGGTCGAAACTGGGGAATTTAATTTGAAATACTACGTGTGTAGAAAAAAATACGACTTTAATTTCGCATTTCGTAAGAAGAAATGAAAAGTCAGAAGTAGATAGGTCACTTGAACATATAAATAACAATTAGAGTATGTTTGTATTACTTTGACTCCAAACAGTTGCTTTGTTACGGAGAAAATCGTACACAACTACGTTGACAAATTGTTTTCCTCCGGCATCGTAATTGCAAAACCGGAGCAGAAGCTGCATTTCAGTGAGCCAATTACACTCTTATTTTTCCATTAGATTTCACTTGTCCTTGACTCAGAGCACACTGAGCACAAAGAGTTTTCAACGGAATGTGAGTAGGAGTGTCGAGAACAAGATCAAACAGACAATTAAATCGCATCTTTTCCTTACCCATTCCATAGCAGCGCTATTCCTCTCCCCATCTTTCATCGCTTCTATTAAATTGCAAAGCCGATGTATACAGGGGAAAAATTAACTGCAAAGTAAGTTTTCAGATTTCTCTTTATCTATTGTTGGAATAAAGGAATACCATTGTGTTTTCCACATTTCATCCTTTCTCTTCTCAGTATGAAAATTCTGCCCCTTTTTATATACATTTCAAGTTCTTAAAATGTTCAATTTTTTTCAATACATTAATCGCAGCCTTATTTAATTCGATATTTTCAAAAACACTTAATTAATTTGAAATAAAGGAAGACTTCCAGTAGTTGGTATCTATGTCAAATCGTAAGGTAGCGAGATATGGCGAAAAACCATTAAAATCTATTTGGTTGTCACTGTTGATATTTAGGAGACGAATATATAATGAACATCAGTAGCACACAATTGAGAAAAGGAATTGACTATTTACAGTTTCTTAAGTAAAAATTCGCGCACACAATCACATTTTGAATAAGGAAACGGGTCAATCATGAAATTCGAAAAGTTTTAACGAAGCGAATCAATTCCCGTTCTGACAAATGCTCCAATACACATCTTAACTGCATCATTCATAGGAGGTTCGCTAGACTTTTTGTTAGAAAATGTGGTGAATTACATCGCTCAGTTAACTCATCCTCTACAGATATATTTCCAGCTTTGAAGTCTGTACAGCGTCATGAAGGTACATTTATAAATCTGATAGTATTATTTAATACTGGAGGGAGGAAGTCATTGGTTCCTCGAAATACGTACGACATTTATTTATCCGCAGAGAATCCTAGAAGGGATGTTGAAGAGGGAATCTATTCTGTATTCAACGAACTGTATGTTTCTTTTCCTGAATCAAAATAAGATGTTGCGGGTAAACGAGAGATGCTGAGGAAAGAGTCTGATAATTTTACGATGTGTTTGGATATATATCTTTAGTTTGTCTCGCAATGGCCCAATACATAACATAGAATAATAACCTCATTCGAAAACTTTTGTCAGTTTTCGTGTTAAATTTCTAACCGATTTATGAAACACATTCTCAGAACGAATGAATGAGGTGAGCTCTCCATTCTCCTCGATGCGTGGTCTTCAGTTCCACAAGTCCTGTGGAGGAGCTAAAATATGCGCTCTTATGAGGTAATGGGTGCTAAAGCCAGTGTCATGTGTCGCCTTCTCTAGATATTCATGCGGGAGAAAGTGCTTGGTGGGGGGGGTGGGGGGTGCAGAGGAGGTTATGGAAAGAGCGCGCCACTTCGGTGGCCCATTGCCGCGGGTGAATGAAGAGGATCGTCCAAGCGCCCGAGGAGGAGATTACGTAACCGCGCGTCTGGCGAAATATCTCATTCAGTTGTGCCTAAACATGGGAAATAGAGGAAACTCAGTTTTAATTCGGTCCATGACAATAATAATAAATTTATTGTAAAAAAAAAAACAGTTACAAACTGCGTATTACCACGTGGAGGACAATAAACTTATTTATTCTCCAGAAGCAACCAAGTGACCATTCCATCAATTCCGGTCAAAGGCCCTAAGGTAGGTGTGGATTTATCGTTTCCGCACAATCCTAACGTAGGAATAAAAATAGTTAGCTACGTGTTATAATATCAACAGAATACCATCCTCTCAAATATCCATAGCTTCCTCTGAAATATTTCTAAACAAGTGAATTGACAGAGAGAAAAATAATTTCAAATTGGATGCATCCACTGCTTTTTCCCACTTTGGTTTCGTTGTGTTTTGAAATCTTTCTTAATCATTTAGGAATGAATAATTTGTTACTGTGATTAACTACGTCTGTAAACTACAACTTTGCTTTTAATTCAGCCGTCGAATGGAACAAACAGGTCGGTCAAATGATTCAAGATGTCGTGTTAGGTGCATGAAAATGTCATAGAAAAGAAATCCGGATTCCGTGAACGAATCTTCCTGAATTTCGAAAGTTTTCGTGTCTCTGTCACAACAGCCTTAATTCTAGTTCATTTATTCGAAAAGGTTTCATTAGAATACGTAAACACAGAGGACACGTGGGGCAGCGAAACCTGAACACAGCAAGTTTCGATTTCCTAGAAAGATATCTCTCCCATAAAGAAGCCAGAGAACAGATTTTTGAAAGGATAAACTTATTGTAGGGGAAATGACCAAAACGTATTCCTGTGTTTCATTTCTTTAAGAACAATTTACAATAGCTTTTGATGGTCCGGACGCGATTACTGTGAAGCACGATGCTCGACAGGTTTTCACATTATTTAAAAACAGCGATACTGCCATGTGCTCAAATATATTTCTTCCTTGTGGAATTAAAAGTGACTCGTGAATCTCACGATTAAATTGTCGAAACATTAAAATGTTCTCGGTCAACTTGTAAAAATCAATGAACGGACTGAAACCAAACATTGATATCGGGTATGTCTAGGATAATGCTACAAACACCTTCCAAAACCATTGCAAGAAAAAATACAGTTTACTTTACTATCAATTGTTAATGAAGTGAATTAAATATACAATTGATAATTTACCTCTTGAAAAATCAGAACATTGCTTTTGGTGCTGAAATCGTTCTTTGTGTATAGAACAAAATGCGCCAAATTCAGTCACGTGAAATGATACTATCAACTTTTATTAATAATATAAAAAACCCTTATTAAAAATTTATCGAATCTTAAATTCCATAGCCCTTTTCTGTCGAAACGTAAGCAAAAATGATTTCTTAAAAAATTTAGTTGAAGCGCTTCTTTTATTTCTAAAACCAATAAATTATACCAGATGCCAGATTTCCGAAAAGAAGGACTTCGCACAGGACATATCTTCAATGGAAAACAATAATTTTGGTACTTCAGTAGGCTGACACTCGTTAATCTTTAAGTCCTGGATAAAAATGCTAATTTAATTTAATTAATATGAGAAGGGAGACACTGAACCAAATTCCATTTCACTCAGTAAACTTATATTTTGTCTTTAATTCGTTTTTATGATTGGTGTATGCAGTGTTAAGTCACATGTATTGGGAGTGACGTCCTTTCAAATGCGTCGTATCTTCATAATTAAGAACCCCATCGCTACGGGGAGGCCGCAAAAGTTTTGAATTTATTTTCATGCACTTGCTTTAATCTGAATCCGTAAAATTTTTCTAAATCGAGAACAATTTTTCTTGTAAAAACGTACTGTGACTAAAAGTGAAAAGAAAATCGTCTTTCTGACTTGAATATTCAAAACGTTTTTAATAAAACAAAATTCTATACGATAGAACTTTATTTTGAAAAATATTTTATGATTGTATTTTATGAATGTGAATTTCATGAGTGTCTGCTCCGGTAAATAGTGTTCAGCACAACCATATTAGCACGCAAAATAAAAAGATACTTATAATAAAAGAGATTTTTCCCGAGACGGAAGACAGGCATGCACACTAAAGTAGTGGCTTCTATAAGATGCTGTTTCTCTAAAAAAAAAGTCACTTACAAATCTTCATACTTTTGGATGTACTATTATACATTTTGTACTATGTCTAATGTCTGTACTATGTTCTAAATAAATGTTTTTCTTTCAATAAGAGAAACTATAGTGTATTTGTACTAATACGCATTGATACTAATTCAGTATCTAAAATTTTTACAATAAAAAAAATTTTCAGTGTGATACCTCCTGTCAATGCATTGAACTATTTGCTCTCAATTAAATTGGAAATTGCAAAACGTGTTTACTTCAGCTCACGCAGGTCTAAAATATGCAGTGTCAATTTGGATGATGCACCATACATGACATGTGAGTAAAGTCTCAAAGCAAGAAGTTCATGCATTAGAATCTCCAGCTCCTGGACATCAGAAAGGTGGGGGAGCTTATGATTAGACCTTTTTTCACTTCTTCCACGTATCGAAGACTCATGAAGCAGAATGGTTTGGCGTTTCCTTCTGAGGAACTTTATTGCCGAATATGAAAACGCTACGAACACGTGAGATTGCGGGCTTTTGCAATTTTTTAGAGACAGGATAATGATGTGAAACTCATTACTGTTTATAATGAGTTTGCGTAATTAGAATAATTTTACAAAATATTTCTCAATAATATAAGAATCTCAACCGTGAAAAGAAAATTATTATGGAGTTTTGATCCATCATTTCAGTTCAGTTCACTTCAGAGAATGGAAATTTTCGATACACGGTCATCGTCTCGTTATTTCGTACTTGTTACATACATTGGTTTCCTCACACTGCGATGTTAAAAATCTGTTTATTCTGATTCCAGATGTATGTAGTGTGACTAGGAAATTGCACTGAAATATGTAATAATATCGTATAATAAGTAACTAGTGCACAAAATATCGGGAATGATAATCCTTACTTTACAATGTTTATTTCAGAAGAAACCGTCATTTTTTTATTCCATAGAACGGTTCTGAATATGAAATATTAGAAGTGTCAGGTGTTACCCGGTTGTTTCCTTAAAACCAAAAACACTGCTCTACTGATATATATCGCACTCCGTAAAATGTTCATTCGAATGACTAATTCTGTTTTCCTCCATGAGTCGACTAACGCAAAGTGTCGAAAATTGAAACTGTAAACAAATTGTTTTTTATTTCACCTTTTTTTGTTTTGAAGTCGTCTATTATCGTGATGACTGGTCGTATCTGCCTAACCTGAGAGTAATCTACCAATGAATCAACGAAAACTTAATTATCATATACAACTCTCACTAATCTCTAACGGACACATCAGGACGCCGAATTGTCGCCCGGGGAACTTGAGTTCACAAAACATGCACAGGACAGGAACAAATGTTGTATATCTTTCCTACTATAATATCCCACCAATATTTATCTCACCTTACCCCTTATAACACTTGAAACAATCCTGAAGGAGATTACTCCAAAATTTTAAATTAATTCGTGAAGTACCTTTCTTGAATTCGATATGATACACTCCGTTGAATTCACTTTTATTTATGTATATGTGCTTGTTTTTTATTTTAAAGTGACAGCAATGCCAGTGAGCCTATATTCTGATATTCTGACCGTTTCCACGCGAGGTGATGCAGTTGTTTCAACTCGTTGCGCTATTGACTTTCAACTGGTTGACTGACGTGTGCTTCGGGTGAGGTTGAGACAAGTGGAATACATTTATTTTCGCGACGGGAAAGTTCAGTATCAATACAATTATAGAACCGGAGGAAACAGTCAACTAATTAGCATGAGAACATGAGCTACACTTGCGCCTGTTGGCTACCTGGCTGAGGGTACGGGAATTGATCGTGTGAACGAGCAGACGCTTATTCCTACCACAACCCTTGACAGCCATTGAAGGAACTGATCGAGTCAACGGAATCCTTCGCGTGAAACACACCTATGCGCCGGGAGGAGAAGTCCCAAAACAGGAAAGGTGCGGTAAAAAAAAAGATGTTTGCAAAGCAATCCGCCGAAGGTGCTCGTCACCTTCCATGTCTTCATCACTGATTTCTTCCGTCACCATATTGCCTTTTCTGCGCTGCTGCTTTTGTAATGGCTTGAGCGTCTGACGCTTTCTCCGCTCCTACATTATCAGCAGAGATCCTGTGCATCTTTTCGCGCGGAGCAATCTCTGATTTAACGCCGTTTATCGACGCGCTTGGGGTTCTTGGGAAGTAGGAACAGCCTCCAAAAGAAAACGAAGGAAATCTGGGAAGAGTGTCAAGAGCGAGCAGGAAAGAGCTCGTGAGGAGAGACCCCTGAACGCGGAACGGAAAACGGACGAGGGAGGACTCTGTTGCATTCTTCAACTCCACATCGCGGAAGTACAAGCAATAGAACACACATCTATCTCCGACGATCATAGGAAGGCAGTGGGTTTCGTGAGGGGACCTCATGGATATGAATACCCGGTTTAATGGCTGTAGGGACTGAAACAAATCGAATTAACAAAAGGGTTTCTTCTCGTGGATTGTGCAAAGGTACAGTAGTTTCACCTCTTCGCCAAATATAAAACGAATAGCTACTGGGTTTCTTTTCGGTTGTATCAAGGGGAATATTAGAGCTACCCAACCTTTTTTAAAAAGAGCACAAAGAGATTAAATTGTTCATGAATCAATATAAAGTCATGGTAGATAAGAATGTTGCGAGCATGAAACTTTGGAGACAGTACATGTGACTCGAACAAACATTGAGGTCTCTGCACCACAGTGTAAGTCGATCTCTTTCAGAACATTGAATGCCATTTCTGCTACCAGATTTGAAGTGATACTCCAAGAGACAAGGAGAGCACATTTTTCTTGTCTTCCAGTGTGATGCATAGTAGAAAAGCAGATCGATGTGTAGCATCCATTTCTGCTTTAATGAGAACGAAAATTAACTTTCTCAGAGATGAAAACATGCTTAACTGATTATTCATACTAAAAACAATCAATTTCGATAATTTCAACGGATTTTGGAAACAAATGCTCACGTAAAATTTGCTTGTTTAACATTCAGTGCCTGGATAATCGTACTATTGTTTGGATGTCTATGTATATTTAAAACAAGTTGAACACAAATTTTTAATTACTCGTAAAAATGTTAATAACAACACTAATATAACCAGACATAACACCATGAGGACGAAAATGAATTGAAAGAAATTCCCTTAGATAAATTTATCCTATAGATCTCATCGTGGTGAGGTTAGCACGCAAACCTTCCGACCCCGAAACCATTGTATATAGAGTAATATCTAGCCAATTTATCTTACAGTCTGTAGAAGCTTATTGCTTTTAATGTAGAGTTATGAATTGAAATTAAACTCCCTCATATGTAGTATTGAATTCTTTCAAATGCCGTAATGATTTGAACCTTTAGTTATAATACTTGAGACCGAAACTCATGAGGACGACTAATACAAAAACTCAATTGTAATCCGTAGTGTATGTATTTTATGACAAAAAATAAGTACTAAAATGATATGACCATTAAACATGTTACGTCGAATGAAAATGGGAGACGGGACCGGGGATCGAACCCGGGACCTTGAGCTTTGCGCGCTCATGCGCCTACCGACTGCGCCATCCCGCTCGCTACCCGTGCCCGTCTACCATTCTCATTCAACTTGTGAAACCCAAAGACCTCTGAGGTGG
>NNCF01127741.1:73291-142949 GCA_002313205.1 Laupala kohalensis | reverse complement strand
GGGTTTCACAAGTTGAATGAGAATGGTAGACGGGCACGGGTAGCGAGCGGGATGGCGCAGTCGGTAGGCGCATGAGCGCGCAAAGCTCAGGGTCCCGGGTTCGAACCCCGGTCCCGTCTCCCATTTTCATTCGACGTAACATGTTTAATCTGTTACCTGGCGGTGAGGTTCACCGCAATCTAAGAGATTTCTATGATATGACCATGTTAGATCACTCTTTCTCCCTAAATCACATCTTTGTTGATATTTCATCAAAATTTTCCGAGCCATTCACGAGAAAATTTCCATAAACATACGTAGGTGCAATTATTATTTGCCTAATTGTATATGATTTGTTCTTTTGTCCGTATTAGAGTAATTTCTCTCAAGTTTTCAGTTGAAAGGATTATGTAAAGTTGTCGCAACCACTCATTGCTCTCGAGAGGATTTGGACTCTGCAAACGCTGCCCAACAAGTACAGCACGTGGGTGTGACAAAACACTCGTTAGCATATAAAAAGCTCTCACACGCCGATTGACGTGTTACGCAGACCTGCCAGTGTCGCCAAAGAATCCGGAAGTGGTCGAGCATCCGCAGCGCTGCCTGGCGTAAGCGTCGGATGCTTTTGGTGGCAAGGTACTGGCGCGGCGTAGCGGACGTGCATTTAGCGCTCAACACGCGTGTGTGGACGAGTCACTTTCCGTCACGCGTGCCGAAGCATGCGCCAGAAAGTCACAGGAGAAACTGAATGTCGCTGGCGCGAATTAGTTGTCGCACACTCAGTATTCGGAAAAAGTCACGATCGGCAATCATACGAATTTCTTAAAAGACGTACGAGAAATATTTGCTTCATTGAAGCTTTGATCAATTTGAAAGATTTATCTAAAAAATTATAGTGCTTAGGGCAGTGTTTCGTGCAGGGTCGTATTTTATCATTTTGCCGCCCTGAACCATTGACAAGGGCTATCTCCTAAATATGGATGACTACTACAGCTACCGGTAGAAGGAAAATTAGATACGTCACACGATACATACGATATAAAATCCGTCACTAAAATGTTGATTACCTCCCTCTAGCCAAACATACTATTGTTGCTGATCATTTTCTACTGCAAAATTCCTGTGACATATCTACGTGCGCTTGCATATTAAATTTCTAAAATTTCCAGGCCTGTAGTATGGAAAAAAGCCACAGAAAATTGACACCCCACAAAAATTGCGGACCCGGGATATTTGGATGGGCTTACGTTAATTCGGCCCTGGTTTACGGTGATCAGCTGGGCCCCTCTTATTTCGTTCCTTGTTTATCGCAATATAGGTGAAATTGTAAGTGAAAGCTCACAAATCGACAAAACGAACAAAATGTCTTAAATTTCCACAAAAAGAAAGAGCAAAATTTTATTTTCAGTAATTAATTTAGAGCACATAAGAGTAAAAGTAAACAAATGAAAATAATAAATATTGGCTTTAAAATAATTTTTTTATTCAATTACTAAAATATTGCTACCTTTTATTTTCCTTATAGCATGTTACAATTTAGTTATGAGTTATATTCCTTTAATTTCCTTGAACTAACAAATTACGTAAAAAATCTATCACTTCGCTCACAAGTATTGAAAACACTCTGAAGTGGATTCAGTTCATCCCGAGACTAATTAATCAAGATAATTTAAGACAATAAACAAGAAGTGTGAATGAAAATTTGTTGATTTACGCAATATGAGTGTTCATGCTTCGTAGCTACTCGTCAGAGAGTTTTTGAGCAAGTCATTCTAGCGCTCCGATAAATGTATCATGTCACTCCGCAATATCTTCAGTGTTTATATTGGTCATATTAAACCATTGCTTATAACTGTTACTAAACGTTAAAGCATTGTTATTTGGCGATTTATCCAACTTTATGGGAACAACATCCATTTATTATGTACATTATATAATAAATACTATAATTTATATGTTAAAAACCAAGTATGAACGGAGGAAATTTTAAAGACCTTTCTTTTACGAGTAGGTTTGGATTTTATTTCCACTGTCTCGAGATCATGATAAGGTTTTGCTCTTACTAAATATTATCCATATTATTGTTTATAAGCGTTAATCACATGAATTAACTGGAACATCGTGCATTTTAAATTTCGGATTAGATATAAATGTCATTGGAAGCAGAATATGGCTTTGCACCAAAAGTATATCCTCAAAGCTAATTCCTTTTGTTAGTATTTCCTTGAGTTGCATTTCAGGTATTGGGGTATCTGCGTTGACCAGAAAAGGAATGGAACATTTTGTATAGATGTGTAACATCGACATTTTTGTCAAAGTAAAACATCTCGACTGACGTTGTTGTGATTCTTTTTATTTTAATAAAATGTCATCCTTGCCATTTTCCCTCTGCTGCAAGTCTCTCCAAACATCCAGTAAACTACTAAAGACAGCATAAATATAATAATAATAAAATTAATGACAACTTGACAATAAGTTTCATTTTAATAGTATATTTAATACGTTATTTATTTTAATATTTATTGTGAAACGTTTGAAATGCGTTCTTTACAGTTATTTTTGTATCCCTGAATAGGGATTTGTTTTCCATAGTAAGTATTAAAAAAATCAATACGGAGTTGAAGTGTTACACTTTCCTTTAGTATTGAACTCAATAATGGAATAATAATCAAACCAAGTCATCGGATCTAAAATCACTTTTCTAAAGTGAAATGTTCAAATAATGCATTGTAGCAATCTATTGATGATCAGAAGAAAGTGTAGCTATGCAGCATTTATTATTCGATTAATACTTTATGATGTTTTCTTCTTTCGTCCTGGAATGAAAAACATTCATTTGTAAGGTCTGGAAAGTAGTAGCAGACTTTCAGGTCGGGCATTTAATATAGACAGAAGTCACAGAACGTATTAAGATATGAGGTATTTTAACATTAAATTTTTGACACGTCAGTGAAAATCATTATAGACAAAACTATGTACCTAGAAAATCTTTTAATATCTTTTGTGATTGATCCGGTTAAGCTAAATAATTCATCTGGGGAAACTTATAACCATTTAGTGCAGTGCTCCCTGTTTGCCTGATTTCCAGTAAAAGATATATTGAACGAGCATTTAGTTCTTCCTTAAGTGTCCAAAAAAAATCGAAGTAATTCGATTACACTGTTAGTATACGTGTCGTGGAACTTGCAAACTTCAGTCAGTAAAACATAGTGTGAGATTTCTTTGGAGTCATTTATACTCCAGTGTTATTCCAAGAAAGTGACAGACCGACATGCGCACATAATGTATGTTTGCCCTTGAAGGTGCCTGATTTTTGAAGTGAGAGTTTAATGGTCGGCGTGTGCATTTGATCCTCTCACTCCAATGGAAGAAAGTTGCTTGGCTTGCCATGAGAGCCACTTCGACAGCGATCGTCCGTTGTTCGACGAGCAGGTGGTCGGGCAGTCGCCGCCGCTGCCCACAAAGCACTGAGGAACGCCCTCGCTGACCTTTGGGGTGTGGCAAGGCCAAACGCCACTCTCTTCCTGAGCACCTGCTGGCAATGCCACGGATTCACTTTCCTCCATGGCCCAAGCGATTTACACTTTTGTCCCATCTCCAAGTAACTTGAATGTGGTAATTAAGTACATGGTCCGATACTATAAATAGCATGATTCCATAGTTTATTTCATATATTACTGAGCGTATTAAAATAATTCATTACATCCTATTTACAAACTCGTATTCTTCGTACAGTGCTCAATTATATATTTCATAAAACTATGATAACGTTGTGCTTCCATGCAGTCTGAATATGTCCCTTTTAATTTAATGTTGGGAACGTAATATTTCATCTGCTTTAATCACAAAAGAACTACATTTCCCAAAAAATCTTTCACAAGAAGACTTTGTCATTGGAATAATTAAATTGTATTTCAATGAGTTACACAGTTTTAAATACAAAAAAAATATTTTATTAAAATATATACCTACGTACATTTGGAAACAAATTTTTTTATTGGTAGCGTCTTCTCAGATTATCGCGAAAATGAATAACGTTCGACTACAAAGTCTGAAAGACCCTCCTTATAGATTTACGACTATTTATTGAAACGTTGTTAAGAATATATGGAAAATCAGTTTAATTTTCAAATCTCTGAACGTTTTCTCTCTTCTCTAAAGGAACTCGAAGTAACTCATAGAAACGAACCCAACCTTGGACCACGAGATTTCTTGTTTCGCTTCGAGATGAATCCAGCTCAGTCTGCGACACTGCGTCTGCATTCGCCATTCGATATTTCCGCTTTCGTCCTCACTGTCTTGGTCCTTTTCATTGTACGATGCGTTTGGTAGAAGAGGCGAAATGCGTGTGAGGTAATCCTTCTTGGTTCTTCATCATTTCATCAAAAGAAAGAAATTTCACATTCATCACGCATTCATCACTCGACTTCGGGGGAAGATAATTCACTTCCTCTAGGAAATGTTCCTCGCTTGAATTTATTTCAGTGAAGGTCGCGTGGACACGGTCTCTAGTAGTCGGAAGCTTACTTTAACTTACACGTGTTATTTCCTATAGTGATTATATATTGTGCATCTACGTAAACATACTTAGAAAGGTTTCTCTACATATTCTTTGGATTTAATTCCATCTTGGAAGACTGAGTGAAGCAGAAAAGAAAAGTATTATCAACAATTAAAAACGAAGAGCATGAGAGTGCAAATATATGTAAAAAATATTAATAGCTTTTTTAAATGACTGCTTATTTTAAGTGTGTATTTGTATTCATTAAGGGACTCGATCATTAGCTTTGGTGTTTTATCGAGGAATAAACACTCCAACAATTGAAACAATCTATTACAGTTCTCTCTTTCTCTATAACGATATCCAAGGGACTCGGCATTTTCAGCGTTATAGAGAGGTCGTTATGCAGAGAAAAACCAAAATTTTATGTAAAACGTTTAAAAATAAAGTAATTCCATAAACTTACACAACAAACATTTATTATTTTAAATATTACAATTATTTACTTGCATTCAATAAAAAAAACTGTTTCGGTATATCCTGCTCTATCGATACATATTTCCCCTATTACACCCTACTATTTTTCTACTCTATTTGCATTAATGGAAGAAGTTCGTTATCCTAGTTTGCTTCCTTTTCCCTTTCCAAAGCACTAATCTTACTTTGTACTGAAGCCGCAAAGAACAGAAGCAACTTGAACTTGAACTGAAACGACTTGAACGACTGAAATACCTTAGTTATGAGGAGAGAGCAATATCGATATAGAGAAAGAATAAATACATTCCTGTTGTGGCAAACCAAACAACCTTCGTCCATTTCATTGATATAGAGAGATTATCATGCAGGGAGAATCATTAAAAGGAGAGACTACTGAATTTTATTAATATAATTAATCTATTATTCGAATTTTGAAATTGTTGAAGACGTAGTAATAATTCTGAAGTGGTGTGAGACATATGCGTAGCCAGGCAAAAAGAGTGAATCTGACACCAAAAATTTCCTCTGATCATAGGAAGGAATGGGATATCTTATGCAGAAAGTACGTTACCTTGAAAGTGAAGGTTCATTACACTTAAAGAATTAACGTCGCAGTTTCAAAACATCGGCGACATACATTGAGGAATGTCTAATGCGACGGATACCATCTGGCTATGGTTCAGTAATATCAGTCGTGCAGTTCGAATTGCAAACCCCAGATCTAGAACATGTTGCTTGCGAAAATCGCATCCACTTCATGATCCATTGCAAAGGTTGATCAAAATTGATGGAATTTATATGATCTGAAGCTATTTCTTATTTTAGTAGATAAACATGCTACTTCGCTTCATAAAAACAATGTATAAATAAATGAAAACCTCTACCTACCAGTAAGTGTGAATACACCGTATTTAGTAGTAATATCGTATTTAGTTTAGTAGAACATAAAGTGAATTTCACCGCATTAAGCTTCATGTTTGCTAATAACTGGTGAACCTGTCAACATTTTTTTCAAGAACACAACCATCCTAAATGTATGATAACAGTTGGGTCCTTTCAAGGGTAAATATAGATTAGTGCAAAAATGGTCCTTGTTAGTTCATTAGGAGTTTACCTTCACCTTAAAACATGGGATTTCAAAATCTTCTTTTTCATGCGAATTTCATTCTCTGTGGACTTCGTAATTTTCTTTCCTTGACATTTTCCCACCAAGTGAATAGCTGAACAAAAATTTCGTTTTAATTTACGCGGAGATAATTAATCAAATATTTTGTACTAAAATTCATTGCTGACAGTGGTGTTAATTTGATAATTAAATAAAAGACCACCCTTATTTTCAAGATTCAAAAAATAACGATAACTGAGAAAATTCACTTTCTAATTATATTTCTAATTAATCACAAAGTAAAAACACATATCTTGGATTGTTCTTTATAGAATCGAATTTTTAGCCGTTTGTTGATTCATCAACCTCCTGAATATCAGCCTACAAAAGCAAAGTACTTTCTAAAACGTCTAAGAAACGGGAAATTTCAGTACTTACACTTACAGTATATGTAAAAGTGACAGCGCACTTGCGAGTCGTGAAATCAGTTTGAGTTATTGAGTCGATGGCATTTAATGGAGTACGAATCCCTTGTGTGGGTTTCTCACGAAAATTTCGAGGTCAGGGAAGGGATTGGAGAGTGCATTGAGGAGAAAGGATTAAGGGAAAAGAGATTGGAGTGCCCCGTGACCCGTTTTTGGATTTAATCGTCTAATGAGCAAACCAGAGCAATAATAGAATTCGCAATGGTTTTATTTGAGAAGGGTAAAACGTGCTAACATGCGAAAAATCAAACTTTATATAAAGGAACTGATATAACTGATTTTATCTCATATATAATATTTTATCTAAAGAAATTACACCGTAATATTAATGGAAAGTCTTTCTCCACAAAACGCGAGGAATTTAATACATGATTTCATTTAAACGTGAAACCAAGCTTTGTGTCTCAATGTTCGTCTGCCTACATACATTATTCTCTAAATGCATACAATTTAGCAATCAAACATGGCAAAAATTCAAAGACAGTGTGCATTTAATATCTGAGATCTTGTAGTGTAATAATTTATACAATTGAATCGACTATAGGCCATTTCAAGTCACTCATTCTTTGTCTGGGACCACACTTATGAAAGTGATTCATGCTTTGGAATGAGAACAAATCTCTACGAATCATGAAAATACGATTTAGTTAACGAAAATCAGTGGAATTTGAGAATCCAGGTATTTAAATTGCTCATTTCCTTAGGTATTGTTATAGTCACATATCGTGCAGAATGGAATTTGAATCTTGAATACAACTTCTTTCATCTTATTCTTACCCGGCAGCATTATAGTTGCTTTACATTTCTCAATGACGAGTAACAACTCGTACAAGAAGAAATACTTACTAATATGTGAAATAAATTAACATTTTAGGGTTCTTTGAAACATTTTGCACGGAAAAGGAACTTGTCGTTTGTAGGAATGTTGATGTTTGTGAAGGAGATGATGAGCTTATATTTCGTGAGTGCCTGTTCCAATTCAACAACGGAGGATATAAGATTTTACATAATTCTTCACCAGGAGAAGAAAACTGCAAAAGCTCACCTATTGATCTGGAGGTGGCTCCAGACATTCGTCATTCGGCGTATCCCGAATGGCAAGCATCGTTCGCCAATGCCATTGCTCGGCTTCCTCGTGCCCAAAATACCGACCGCTGCGGGTAGGGCGAGCGCCGGTCTTCGTGACGCGGCAAAAAGCAAGCAAGCCATCTACGCTATTCGCTATTCGGCGAGTGAAATAGACAGTTACTCGAACGAGAAAATGAATTCTCCTTAAACAATTAAGGTAAAGTTAAATCAATTGTACGTTTGATGGAATTATTCTAGCATATATTTCTTTCCGTCCTCATAATTTTTCACATGATTGTTATGAATTTTCATTTATATCATTGCCCTCTACCCGCAATATTTTAAACAATCACTGAATTTGTTTTAAATAATTGTACGGCTGAGTACCTTATCTTTGTGGTCCTTTCCTGAATCCGGTTTCTCTCTGTAGCTCCTCACGCACTTCAATGTACGAAATGATGAGACGATCCAATCCTTTGCGTATTGGTGGAGGCCGAAGCAAGCATTTCCCCCGAATAACTGTGAGCAGCTATTGAGTTTATTCGACCATAATTACTCTACTCGGAATCACCAGGAAATGCCGAAACAAAATTCATTATGACACTCCGGGAAAGTGAAATGTATACAGTGAGCTTCTAAGAAATGAACTCGCAATGTACTTATTGTGTTTTGAAAATAGTGAATGTCGGCTGTTAGTCACCATTTCAACGAAAGTGTTGGTGACGCTGCATTGTGAAGAGTTCGGCAAAACGATAGTTGACATTTTCCAATGCTTATGTCGGCAATGCTGAGTACTATGATAATTATTCACAGATATCATCAACACATTGTCACAACAATATGGGTGACAATAGACTCCATGATTTTCAATTGTGTTTGTTACGTTGTAGTATAACGCATTAAAAAATACTGGCTCCAATTCACCCATTCCGATATGAAACGCGGTCAGTATTCGGGAAGTACACGTGATCACAACGCGCCATATACATGTATACCTAAAGGCTTTAGGCCATGAGGTAGAAGTCATAATCCAGGGCTTCAAAAAATATAGTTTACTCTGCTTCATGTTGTGGAATAATTTTCACCTACCATACCAAAGGGATTCATTCCGGAAAAGATTTCAAGAATACCTACAAACGAGTACTTCCAGAAGCACTTCAAAAGGTGGTGAAAATAATTCCAATGAAATATTCGTTATTAAAACTGAAACCAAACATTACGTGTTGCAATCCTTCAGTAACTGTGTCATGACTTCTAAACTGTTCGGGATCGGAGAGAAAATGAACCGTTCAGTTTTTAGACCAAGGAGAGGATCCAGGTGTTTTGTAAGATGATAATTCTTCCGCTCTTCCCTATGCACATTTAGCAGGGAAAAATTGCTTGTTTCGTAATGTTGAGATTCTTAAAGTTATTTCAGATACTTTGCGGGACCAATATCTCGTAATGACCTTGAAGAGCGAAGTGATAATAACTGCTTTTATGGAATTCGTTTTTGAAAGTGTAACAAAACAACTGAGTGTTTCTTACGTAACATTTCCGAACACTGTATGGTGCAATATAACCACAGCCATTATTATGAGCTATCGCATAATATCGTTTTGAAAGTGAATTCAAACTGGTATTCGACATTTGCTTGTATCATGGTACAAATATTAATAATTGCATATCATAGATAATTTCAAGAATCATTCAAAGCTGTAAATAACTTCCAGAGAGACCATCCTTGCAATTAAGCATTCTAAATGTTATTTATCATGCTATTGAGCAACAGATGTAATCGAAACCACGAAACACATGGTGGGAGTGGAGGGAAATACGCTTTTGGATTCTAAGAGTTCTTACTGCTTCACCTTCTATAACTAAATTTTAACATTAGTCTGTAAAATATCGGAAGGCTGCTGGCTACCTCCCTCACTCTCTCACTACTTCCTCTTTCGGAGACTTTCTGACCCAATGATGCTCCCTGACGTATTACCTTTCACTCATACTGACATCCTTACCCTTCGCCCTACCATGACCCAAAAATAACAATTTCCATGCAATCGCTGTACTTTTAGTTTGTAATGAGAAAAATACATTACTGTTGTCAACATCAATAAAGAATGCTTCAAAATGGTTCGGTATCATTTTTCTTAAAATGTTGTGCAGAATCCAAAATTACACTATTTTTTGTCTTTCACATAATTTGCGTTTAGAATTATCCAGTGGGTGCATCATACCGACCGCCAAGAGTAAGGATATTGTGTGAGTGAAAGGTAATGTGTCAGGGAGCATCTCGGGGTCAAGACGTATCGGAACGAAGTGGTGAGTGAGGTAGCCAGCCGCCTTGCGATATTTTACAAACCATGGCAAATTGATGCTTATTCAATACACATTTTTACTTTCAGAGTCGATGCAATAAACTTGAGTTTACTTTCTCGGCCAAGAAATGCACGATTCATTTCAATACCGTGGTTTTGACAGTTTAAAATTTGCGCGTATACAGCAATTGTGTAAAGTGTGGAAACCAACGGTAATTTTAATTGGTTTTATGGTGTAAATAATCCTCTACCGCCAGTAAAAATTAATACATTTTATTTTCATGATGTACTTATAAATAGACAACGTTTCAAAATCGTAAAAATTTTAGGGTATATTTATACAGACAGTAGTTTAAGGCATTCATACACGTAAATTATGTATAAAACGAAATGTCTTAAAGTGAGGTTTAGAAAAGTGCTTTTCGAGGGAGGAATCTCAGACCAACAGGTCAGGTCCCCACCAAAACTAAAATTGTGGATCCGCCCCTTCTCAGAGATGTCGATTTTGAATCTGCACCATAAACTGATTCACGATATGACACATATCTTCTATTCTTCCCTACACATTATTCCATCAAAATCGTGCGCATTTCATGGGAATTCTGTGAGTCTTTCCGACGTATGAACATAACATGCGGTGGAAAGCAATACATAGGGAGATGTACCCACTCATCATTGCAGGGTTTCTGCAAATCCTACTTTTAATGCAGTGCTTTTAGTTTCAATTACATTGTCCACATTTTATTCACCACTTTCACTTCTCGCGACATAAAAGTGGAAAGCACATTCCATTTTCTGCTGTTTTCTTTGAGGAAGAGGTGAAAGGACAAAGTTGTAAAAGAAGAAACAAGTTTGGCTTTTTCACTCTGCTTGCTGTTTCCTTGTCAGTTTCCTGTCTTCTTGCGCGACAGAAATATACAAGGAAACCATGGACGAAGACCAAGAACTTACTCTCCGTATTTCCTAATCATAATTTACTTCAAGTAACTCATAATAAAAGTGTAACAATATTAAATAAAAGGAGAATACATGAATATCAGTTTTCAAAAATTATTGTTATCTCGGAAATACATTGTGATACGAAACAAAATTGAGGACGTATTCACTTTTTCGTGGTATAGCACCGTTCACTGATAAATCGTTGTATGTTATTTTTTCTTTGGAAGAGATGATTTTCATCCCCAACAAATTTCAACATCATTTATTTAAAATTTATTTCGATGGATTGCACAATTAACGAGGCGTTTCAACGTACAAGTATTAAAGAAAACCACAAAAAAATATTGAAAGTGTACTTTGGAATAATTGTAGTTACATTTTGTTTACAGTGGAGAGTACATGAGGTAGACATTTTATATATCTATTCTATTCATCTTCCTCTATTTCCTTTTTTATTCCGATACCTACCCTTCGAAAGAAAATGATAAATCGTTATTTTCAATGATACTCATTTTTGTCGGTGGGCACTTTCTAAGTCGATGATTTGAAAACATGTCATATGTGCTGTATAGAACTACATTCCATAATGGAGTGAATACACAAAAGTAACTCTTAGCTGCAGGAACGAGATCGAAAAGTGACCGTGACTTCTCTCGGAATCTGGAACAGCATATGCACCAAGGACAAAGAAACACCGCCTATTTTAGGTTGTTTGTCTGCAATAACACACTAGAAAACTACCAAACGGTTAACACATTTTACTTATTATATCCCTATTGTGCTCCAAAATTGAAAAGAAAATAATCGTTTGAAAACCGTCCACCTATCCATTGGAATCGGAAGAGAACAATCGTGATACAGTACGATGCACATAATTCAAGATGGTCCATAGTTTCCCTGGTCTCCCTATACTCATAACAAGACTCATAAATTCTGCTTCCGTGCGGACAAACTGTACCGGTCACGACTACATAAGTGCGAGATCACGGAACCCGTCGACGCGTGTACATCTTTATCTATCTCGTTTCAAGCGAGCACTCAGTTTAATTGGAGCCTCGTGTGCGCCTCCCAAATATCAAGGAGATGTGTGAAGGGCACTCACTGCGCTAAGTAGACTTTTAGGGGCTCGATACCCTACGGAAGGCGATGAGTGCAATGTGACACTTTTATGGATGACCTTGTCGCGTTTTCACGGTCGACCGGCGCTTTCTTTCCTCCGATGCTCAGCTATTGTTCCGCTCAAGTGCGGATGCCGATGGGAAATAACTCTGCGAACATTTTAGATGGCGGCCAAGGTGGACCACGTATTTGTTAAACCATTGCAACGATTTCAGAGTAAATGTAGAATCATATACTCAGCGGGTCTTCAGATTATACGCAGTTTTCAATTGATTTTTTATTTAAACCCCTGTATCCCATTTTATGGTTATGATCTGTGAATTTGATGTTACTGATCACTGTATTTGCTTTAAGGTGATAGTGGAAAGGAGAAATCTCAATGGCGTGTTCATGTGAGACTGGATGTTGTGAAGAGTTGTGAATAGCTGTTTGTGAGTGTAGATTTTCCGTAAATGTCGAATTTCATGGTTATTCCTTACTACAGAGAATTTGTAGGTCCTGGAAGTTGGGAGATTTTTCATCGTTTTAAATCTCTATGGAGAACGTAAGGGATGGATGTAGAGAATGAATGAAAGTTGCAATTTAGTAATTGGAAATATCCAAAAATATTTTAACACAGAGTGAATGACATCAAAATATTTCTAATTTTGAAACACGTGAAATAGTATTGCACACATCGAAACAACAAAAATAATAACAATCGATAAGAATGTGAATTGATTTCATAGAAATAACATCTGATGTAAAAAAGGATAATATATATCCAATTTGTTTTCTTGCAGCTATTTTTGGCAAAATCTAACATGAACAATAAAAACCCATCAATAGAAAAATAAATTGACACCCTGTTCCCTCAACCCATACTTTAGATTGGACTTGACTACAAAGACAAGACGAGAGAACTTGAATAATACATGACGTCCAAACGTTTTGAAATTGACTCAAATTACACCTGAAAATGGATGTTATGATCACTAGGATAGCATTGTTAATATTTCACACATATGAACTCTTTAATGAAATATTATTTTCTATCTTGATATTATCTATTCGTCATTCAGCCTCTAATTCGGATTTCAAATTAAACTCTCTCTGTGTGTAGGATTGAGACCTGCAAGAAACTTTCACTATGTTTCTTATGAACTTCAGCTGGAAAACTTGAGATAGATACTTTGATGACATAATACAACAGAACTGAACTGAACTTTTATTTACGTAGTAGTTACTATGCATTAACCACTTGGTACATCTTGGATAATCTCGCACAACGCTTCAATGGGTCATCGCCACGTTTTCTCGGTGTATTGTCGCCATGAAATGTTACGAAGATTCATGCAGCATTTCCACATAACATTTTGCTAAAATAAATCTTGAACTAATCCGTTAGATAATTTTCGATTGCAACTTCACCTTAACATTACCCCCAATCTTTGCAAGATTTACTAACAGTTTTCTGTCAGTGTCTAAGACCGTAAATAACAGGTGGGTAATCATACAGTTTGATTTTTCAAGCAGCCTATTCTAAACAAAATGCACGATCTTCGATAGGTGGAACCGATAGGAGGCATTTCATAGATGTTCCCTGCAATTGTCTGCGTCGTTGATCCGTGAAACGGCACCGCGTTGGAGGCAGCATCTAACGACATTTCGCCGCACGACGACCGCTTCCCCTGAGGCAAACTCACAGGAAAGTACGCGACCTTGAGTGTCCGGTCCGACACTCAGACACTTCTTCCCTTCTGTGGACAAGTCGCGCAGAGAAAAAACGTACTCGTCCAATTGGTGAGGGTGATAAGATCGTAGGACAGGGAGCTCTTTCTCGAAGTGCATTGGTAGACGAAAAGTGAGGAAGGAGATAAATTTCAGCCTCAGGGCAGATTACAATCCTCTCGAGATGTACCGGAGTTAAGGTGAGTGTCCTCAACACAGAAGATGTTGATTTTGAATGATAGTGAATTCTCGGAAGGGAATCTAACTTCGGTAATTCGACAGATAGCCAATTATTAATTCTGGGCAATGCGTGATAATCCGAGGTAATCGTAATTCAGCAGAAAAATATGGAGTTGTTTCCCCTTTGAAACTTTTTCACTGGGGCAACACCTCCCTCAGGTCTTCAGAATATTTTTGATTCCATAGCATATTAGGAATTGTTTTATTTCCACGGAGGCAAAATTAAGAAAATGTGACACTAAGAGGACAAATAGCTCTGAGTTTCATGTTTTCCATCCCCTTTTCTTACAGAACCAAATCCTGCTGGCCTCAGAGGTGGCATTTTGCCTCCCAATGTAGTTGATTATCGCAATGATAATATTTAGAATTTGCTATTCACTGCGAGGGAGTACAAACAAGAAGTAGTGTGACATGAACTATATATATATATATATATATATATATATATATATATATATATATATATATATATNTATATATATATATATATATATATATATATATATATATATATATATATATATATATGCGTAAGAGATTACCGTTAAACTAAATGACTGTTTACCAACAAACTTCGTGTTTCATTTGTTCATTTCAAAACCGTCATGGGACAACCACGATGTTCTATTGCGCGTTTGGTTCAAAAGAGAGATGAAATATTTGTCACTTTATTTTGGAACGGTTCAATTCTCTACTCTCTATTCAATTAATTATTGTCACATTTTTAACTAAACCTTCTACAAAGTATTTCTTTCTAAATCCAAGATCATCCAATTTGTACATCTACAGAAACTGAAGTTCAATTTTTTTTTGTTTTAGAAGATAAGTGACTGCATTTTCCTGATGATACATTCTATTTGTCTTTGTACGATCTCTGACCATTTTATCTTCTCCATATCCCGTCAGTTTGTTACGTAAGACGTGGACTCCCCGAGGAGGAATTTCCTCAACGTCTAACCGGAAGTGTGAGAATCACATTCTTACATTAATGCCTCGAGGTGAGGCTCCAAGTGAAGGCATAATAGAATGGTTCCGCAGCGATGATTTGTCTCTCCCACCAATCTTTTTTTTTATGACTCCACCTACTGTTATCATACCACACAATCCGTTCTATGAAATCGGTGTTCCTCCGCTCCGCAAGAGAAATCGCACTCCACGGTTAAAGAGTTTCGATGACCATTTTTTATCATGCTTTTAGGCCCTCCGGTACACACACCAGGGAGTAGTATCTAGAAAACATAAATTATTTGCGAGAATTTTACCCATGGTTTCTTCCAATGATTTCTTCGGATCCTTTCTTTACTAGCCCTCGACACAGAGTTGACAAATATTTTGGTACGTACGAATAAAAATAAAGCGGAGGTTTCTTCCCCGGGGCCGAATTCCATAGATGTAGCAATATTATTTATTTCAGTTCATAGTACCTCTTTAAATTTTTTCATAGTACCACTACAATACTACTACTACAATATAGCCACTACAATACTTTATCATCCTACTCAAAGATATGTATTTGCCAAATCCTGATAACACAAAGAATTCTAGAATTTTTCAAAATTATTCAAGACTAATCATACATGAAATCAATATTTACTGGAATTGAGAAGACTCACCACCGCAATTGAGACACCGCAAATTAACCACTATGGAATTGTGTGCCCAAATTAAAAAAATAAATCAAAAGTGTTATTTTATCGATTAATAATAGTACAATAAATGAAATGTTATTGTTGTTAAATTAAACTAGCAAACTTCTCATAAAAATGTATAAATAAATAAATAAATTTATTGTCAAAAAACAGTACAAAAACTGCGTATGACCACGTGGAGAAAAAAAAACTAATTTACTCTCCGGAAGCAAGCAAGGGACCATCCCATCAATTCCGATCAAGGGCCCTAAGGCAGAGACGGATTCAAAAATTTCAGCAAAAGTTCCTAGATAAGATAAAAAGTTGGCTGCGAGTTATAATACTAATAGAATGTCAATATGTTTGTAATTTTAAGCAAAAAATTACATGTACAAGTTATTATCGAACTATAGATTATTCTGAGTATAGTGTTTAAAAATCATAAGAATTGAAATAACACTAAATGAGCACTATATAAACAGTAGTATATGGTTAAGGCTAACCTTAACTATATGTCAAGTGTCTCATTTGCGGACGAATTGTAGAGAAAACGGTTTCTTCCATGAGTTCGGAAGTTTCTTTTCCTCCTGTTCTATCTCGGTAGGATGTTATTCTTGAAGTCGTATCTCAGCGTCCGGCTCCGTTGCCCTCCCCCTTCCGTTCCATCCAAGGTCACTCAATCCCGCAACTATAACACCTGACAATATGAGCCTGGTGTAGACCCATAACACCTGCTGAAGCGTGACTGGGAGGTCGTGACGTGATACGCTTCGTGTCGGTGGTGGAGTTAGAGCCCAGATAAAATGAAGTTTCCTTCACCTAGTATTTTGCTTCTGAACTTCAGGCGGAGGAGAGTTACAAGAGAGATACGGTACGAAGGTTCCAGAAGGCAGGCAAAGTGGGCATACTTCCTGATTTCCCTCAGGAGCATGCAGACCTAAAATGTGATTCATAAGCAAAAAAACACATTTCTAAACATAGAACTTGCAGATTTGTAGTAGTTTTTTTCCAGTGTATTCACAAGTTACTATGGAAGCTGCAAGACTGTTGTTGCACCTTCCAACATCATATCTCTGTGAATCTGGGGTTTCTCTATTCGCTCATATAATATCGAGCAAAGTTAGGTATCGACAATGATTTGTGGTGTGCATTGTCGCAATTAATACCGAACATTCAAAAATATAAAATTAAAAAGAAAAACCCTCGAGAAATATAAAAAGTTCATTTATGATCAAAAAAACCCTATCATTGACGGTAATACGGCTTATAGAAAATTTACCAAGCTTTATGAATGTTGCTAATTTAATAATGGCACAGTGCTCATAAAATAAATATAAGTTACACGTTCATTTGAAATAATATGATACCACATGAATGGTTGAATTGATTCAAAAATATTTCAATAAAACTAAATAAAGCACATTTAAATCCATAGGATATGTGCACTAAGAGACACTTGCGTAAGGTCGAGAACCCCTCGCCTAGTGGATGATCGTGGAGAGCTTGCATTCCTATTGGGCAGGGAGCTCTTAATTTGTGCGACTCTTGGCTTCCTTCATAAAGGAGCCTTCGACGACATCCTACTACTTTACTAGTCAGTTTGTCTGCTCGTTCATTTCTCAAACTGTACAGAGGGCACTTGCACACCCGGAAGTGGTTTCTCGAGGAAAGAGTTCTTGCAGAAATTGTGATCAATGAACTCTGAGATTATGGATTGCATTAATGTGGTTTGAAAGAACGAATGATCGTGAGTGTGGGGTATAAATAATGGACTCCCAGTCACCTACGGTGTTTAATCAGTGGCACCTACATCAGTAATTTATATATAATAAGTTTATATGTTTCGTTTGCTATTCTGAGTGGTTAGACGGAAGAGTGGACCACATAATAAAGGTATTCTCCTTCTTGTTATTATTATTATTATTATTATTTCGTTACTCTTCACGACTTAATGGTGGTATATTCGGTTAGCTCTTAAACCCATTCCAGGTTGCACCCAGCTTCGTAACGAATAGGTCCGAGAGATCTTGGTGCTCTCATAACATATTTTGCAGAATGTGGACAGTTCACAACAATTCTATATCTTGCACTTGCCAGTCTTTTGAATTGTCAGGTAGTTTCGACAAGTTCTAGTTTACATTTTGAGGAATTGCACCCTAGGCTCCAATTACAATAGGTATGACTTTTGTCTTCACATCCCACATCCGTCCAACCTCAATTGTCAAGTTCTTGTATTTTAGATGCTTTTCTGTTTCCTTCGAAATGACATTCCGGTCACAAGGAATAGCGACGTTTACGATCTGGCATGATTTGTTATCCAAACTCCGGTTAACTATGTCCGGTTTATTTGCCATTATCGTGCGGTCAGTGTGGATTTGCTGATCAAACAAGATAGTCGAATAGAAGTCATCGGTCTCCGTGTATGTTCACTTGGGACTTTAAGCGCTCATCTGCCTATGTAGGTAGCAGCAGACTCTATTATGTCTTTGGAGATACTCTTGGTAAGAACTGGAAAACCTGACACTATATGGTCAATAATTACCGGTTTGTCTTGGCTCAGTGTGCACTTTATCATTCTGAGTAATTTTGAGAACCATCTTTTCATAATGTCGCGTTCTCAATGCCTGGTCTTAGGCAACTATTATGACAGCTTCCGATTCTGGTTTTGTTCTTCCTCTTTTAAGCCACTGGACTTCTCTGATCTTTTCTTTCTCAATACGTTGCGAGAATTGATCATAAAGAGTTTTGTCACGCCATGACCCTTTCAGTGCCTTTTGTGTCTCGCGTTTGCTGTCGTTTTAGAAGCAGATCACTTATTATTATCATTATTAATCCATTATAAACAGGGAAAACGTTTCATATCCTTGTATAGTAATTTGTTTTTCATATTATATTTCAGAAAATATTCATAACGTGAATTAAAATGAATTTTTTAATGTCATTTATATAGTATATCGTACTTCGTCACACATTGAAATGCTAATATTTCTTTCTTGAAGGAACTGACTTAAAATAAACAGAACAATCACCCATAGTTGACTAAACACGCTGTTTAAACGTTCTCACGACTATGAAAACTAAGGACAACGCAGCATTGGTCGCCGCGTTACGTGTCGCGAAGCAACAACTACCATCGTTAGGAGTTGAGAATAATCGTGTCGAAGTGGACAGCTGTTGCTTCAATTCTCTACTCCATGATCCTGAAGTTAAACCCTCGGGTCAAAGAGATATAAATGTTCAGTTATATATGTTACTACTGTATCCAATGACATAGTAATGCAATTCGGAAGATTGTGATGGTGTTTTCATATCTAAACCATTGATAGCGTAAGGGAAGACGTTAGTACGACCATGTGGAGAGAATGAAATTCTAGCAATGAATAAGAGGAAGCTATCTTATCCATATTATTTCATAAAGCACAGTCCCATAAAACGAAATGCTTCATTGTTGAAGTGTACCCAGAATCGTAACCTGTTATGCATGATGGTGACGTTTGCATGTGAACGGGCTGCATGCGTTTCATTATGTCAGGTCGGAGATACTTCAATACTTCTATCCTCGTATCTGAATCAAAGCTTTCCTTCTTGAGTAGAGGACTAGCTCAAAATCGATGAAGAGAATAGGTGGATTATACAGCAGACATGTCATTACTCCTCCTCCTCCTATCATTCTTGCGACGATTACGAATTGAGCACGTCCTTGGGAAAGAGGAAAATACCCAGCCTTGGAGCAAACAACGGCATGTCGCCCGTGGCAGAGAAAGCAAGCGTATTATGTTAATCGGCATGAGACTTGCGGCGAGCTTTTGTACACAACTTAGCTCTGAGACTATATGGTTTATCATGGAAACTGGACCGCACAGGACTCCGAACAAACAGAATTCCGTATGTTAAACAAGTCGCTTAGTTTCACTTCTTTCGCCTCTTATATGAAGCAAAAAAGTCCCTATACTCTCAGGAAAAGCAGAGTTCAACGTTCATTCACTTATCTTTGGTAGTTCTGGAGACATAAACAAATCTTTTATACGGCTAAAACTCATATAAATCGATATATACGGCTAAAACTCATATAAGTTGATATCGATTTTCACGTTTAAAATATTGTTTACAGCTAGGTCATTTAAGATATGGAGATTTTTTTAAATTTGAACGAAGTACATTGTTGATAATATTTTAGTCTACTTTCTGAATCTTTCAAAAAGTTGATTTTCTCAAACTTTAGTGAATACCCTTATGTAAGTATTTTTTATTGAGGTCACCAGACATTATCAATGGATATTTAAATATTTGTTCGTCGTGAATGCCAATGCCCTCTACTTCATGGGCGTGCAGGCTAATGGTAGGCCAGTTTAAAACACTGCCTAGGTTATATGTCAATATTACAGACAATCAATTACTATTTATTTTCTATTTTCGCTTCATGTCACATAACTATTAAATGTGCTTAAAATAACTAGAAAATTATCATCTCATTACTTTATTTGTCAGCCAACGTTTCGAGATTTATTGATCTCTTCATCAGGGCCAGCTACAATACATAACGACAACATACAGAAATGGTAGTCATATAATTTATTGCTTGTTATTTTAAACACTTTTAATAGTTATGTGAAATGAAGAGAAATTAGAAAATAAATAGTAATTGATTGTCTGTAATATTGACACATTACCTAGGCAGTGTTTTAAAGTGATCTTCTAATTTGACAATCAGAAATAATCTCAAGTTAATGGTAGACCATGCTGCTGACAAACGGAATCAAGTGAGTTTATATTTTACATTTATTCCTTCATAAATAACTCTTTTGTTTCAAACCCGATTGTTTTCGTTTTCTTCCCTCTTCAAGCCTGTACGTTATTAATAGGTCTCTCAAAGGTATAAATATAAATTTTAAATATAAATTTATTGTCAAAAAAGCAGTACAAACTGTGTATGACCACGTGGAGGACACTAAACTAATTTACTCTCCGGAAGCAAGCCAGCGACCATCTCATCAATTCCGGTCAAGGGCCCTAAGGCAGAGGCGGATTCAAAAATTTCAGCAAAAGTTCCTAGATAAGATAAAAAGTTAGCTACAAGTTATAATACTAATAGAATGTCAATATGTTTGTAATTTAACACAAAAAATATATTTGACACATACAAATTATTATCAAACTATAGATTACACTGAGTATAGTGTTTAAACATCATAAGAATGGAAATAACACTAAATTCACGATTTATTGTTACAAAAAACACGCCCCTAGATAAAGTCTAGAGAACCTGTATAAGAACTCCGCCTCTACCCGAAGGAAAACTGGAGAAAAACTCGGGCCAGGATGGGGCTACAGAATTAATGTACACAACCGTGCCAAAGTTGAGTACACATAAAACTAAATTAATATGAATCATACGACACAACAATCATGCAAGAAAATAATTTTTGAAATTGTTATAAGTTGTTTTACAAGTACTACAGCAATGTCATGAGAAAGAACAAGACGAATTTAAGTTTTATTAAAATCAATAAATTCTTTTATATTGTAGAAGCACTGGAGCAGGAGGTAGTTTTTAACCGTGGATTTGAAGATATTCAATTTCATAATATCTTTTATATTTTTGGACAGGGAATTATATAGAACGATTGCCGAATGATATGGTCCTTTTTGGCAAAGAGTGGTTGACACTCTAGGGCGATGAATATTATTACTATTGCGAGTATTATGTTCGTGAACGAGACTGTTTCGTATGAAGCAAGGGTGGCACTTTTGTAATTCGTTCATAACAAACACGATCGTTTCATAAATATAAATGCAGGGAAGTGTTAAGATATTTAATTCCTTGAATAAAGATTTACAAGAGTTTCGAGGGTGAGATTTACAANAGGTTTACAAGAGTTTCGGGGGTGAGATTTACAAATTATCCGAACTATCCTCTTCTGAATTCTGAAAGTTTGAATGCTCTGACCGGAATTGCCCCAGAAGATAACGCTGTAACGTAAAAGGGAGTACACGTTTACAAAATATATGCAACGGGAAATACGTGGACTAACTACTTTAACAAAGATTCGGAATACGTNTTCGGAATGCGTAACACAATTTGCTTAATTGGGAATTAAGATTGTCAACGTAACAATTCCATTTGAGGTTGTCTTGAATATGGAGACCTAAGAATTTTGTATTCGTAACAGTTTTTAATTATATTCCGTTTAAAGAAAGAGAAACCTGGAGTAAAGATTTTGTGATACTATCGTGAAATGATATAGACACTGTTTTGTTAGTATTTATAATGAGACGATTAGTATGGAACCAAGCCGAAAGGTCAGACAAAACGTTTTGAGCGTTGGTGTGTTTACATAGTAAATTAGTGTCATCAGCAAGAAGAACCATTTTGCAATATGATGTGGATGATGACATGTCATTCACATACAATAAAAAGAGTATAGGGCTGAGAATTGAACCTTGGGGTACCCCGCAAGTAAGTGGCTTTGTTTCTGAACGACAACGCTCAAGGATTTTATTTTTAGTATAGGATATTTCGACCTGTTGAAATCTATCTTTTAAATAAGAAGTTAGCCATTGACGTGGAAGTCCACGGATGCCTAAAGAATGCAATTTGGAATGGAGAATTTCTTGATCGATGACATCGAATGCTTTGGATAAATCCAGAAAAACACCCTGAGAACTTTCTCCACGGTCAAGAGATGTGGTAACATCGTTTAAGAAAGAAAATATGGCGTTTGTGGTGGAAAAGAATTTCCTAAAACCATGTTGATCGTCAGAGAGAATGTTATTGTTTGATAAAAAATCTAGAAGACGCTTATAGAACAATTTTTCTAGGATTTTTGAGAAAGTGGGTAGTACAGATATTGGTCGGTAATTTCCAATATTAAGTTTGTTTCCTTTCTTGTGTAAGGGTTTCACTTTAGCTCTCTTAAATATGTTAGGAAACACCCCTTCCGATAAAGAACTATTAAAAATATTTGTAAGCGGATTTAATATAGCATGGGACGAAAATTTAACAATAAACTCGGGTATATCATTTATGCCTGTTGAAAATTTGTTTTATAATGAGCTGATGATTCTTATGACTTTGCTGCCGTTAGTTTCAGAAGTGAACATAGAATTGGGTACGTGTGTGGATATAATTAGAGAACATTGATTTGGATATACTGAGTTCGTTACTTTACCTACTTTTGAGAAATAAGAATTAAACAAATTTGCGATGTCCTGAGGATTTGATATGATTTGTCATCGTTTAGTAGAGAAATATTTTCTTCGAGATTTTCAGAAGTTGACGTGTAATTTTTAACAGTATTCCATATGGCTTTCGTCCGGTTGTTCGATTTAAGTACCTGTCTGTCGTTTTCCATAACTTTAGGTAATTTGGAACGTTTGGTGGAACCACATCACTGAAGTGTTTTGAAGAAAATGAATTATTTGATAACTTTGGATGAATTTTTTAAACATGTTGAAAATATATTGAATGCAGTATGTTTTAAATTTTAACTATGGTGTGGTTTTGATGTTTTTACATTTTCAGCAGCGATTTGAGGAATTAGTTCTTCACACTGTTCGATGGCACTACTATGCTTGACGTGGAGAATGACGCGGTAAAATGAAATCGAATGAATCTATTAAATTTTTTATTCCTTTGGAAAACAATGTACTTCGTCAGTGGCGTAACTAGCACCCTGTACACCTTGACATTGTCCGGGGACCCCCAATCTCATGGGGTCCCTTATCTCTGGAAGTAATATGGGGTCTTCTTCTTGATTGGTAACAGTTTGTGAAGAAAAGTTCATTATTCAAGGAATAGAATTTTGGTAGTAAAAAATACATTTCTTTACGTAATCTAGTCATAATTAATCAACGAACTTTTTTTATGTGCTCAAATTTTACTAATTGATCATTTTATATTACCGGCCGGTTTTCTGGATGTGTGGACAGATGTCATACTATTTTAAGTATACTAGTTACAGTTGCGTCTGCAGAACAGTCATTTAAGAAACTGAAGCGCGTCAAACATTACTTGAGAAATTCCATGAATCAAGACTGATTAAGTTGTTTAAGGGTTTAATCCATCGAATATGAGGTAACAAATGATTTTAGAAGCAGATAGATTAATTAGTTAAAACATTTGCGAAAACGAAAGTACGACGTATGAAAATATATGGTACGTACTACATATCATTACATTAAATTACACAATAATTACTACGATATTTTGTATTTTTACTTTAAAAAAATCATAAAACACACTTCTAAATTTAACTGTATTAAAACACTGAAACTATGGCCACCAAGGGACACCGAGCTACATTTTGCCCAGGGACCCCGACTTGGATAATTCCGCAACAGTACTTCGTGCCAGTGAATGACACAAAATAATGTATTTAAAGGTTATTTGACACAAATTTCAGCACATATTTTATATTTCGATATAAATTACTTAGAAAATTTTCATTGGACTTTCTATCAATGTCGTATAGACAAAAAAATAAATGTCATACAGATGTAGTGTTATGTAATAATAATGCATATTCAGCTATTATTTCTATGATTGACTTCTACTATTATTTATTGATAACTGAAAGAAGGTTTTTATATTTTGTAATGTTCTTTCTAATATTAATTCAACACCAAGTCGCATTCTTCCTCTGGTTTCACTCGTTCAAATCCCTGTTGATCCATGTAGAATTTGAATGGACAAAGCGTAGTTCGCGGTAGGTTTTCTTAGGGTTCTCCCATTTCCCTTGTTTTTCGTTCCACCGCAATAATAACATATTATCACATCTTTCACACATCACCCGCCTCGAGAAGGGCATCCGGCACCCTCATATTCCCCAGCCACATTAGATATGAGGCCACATCTAATCCTCCATGTGCAGTACCGGGAAACTGGAACTGAAAATATATTAACTTTAATTATTAATATGGAGTTAATAATTGAGTACTCCAGGGATCAAATGCAAAATTTGAAGGTTGTGTCACTTCGTTTGCGGATCACACAGCTTTATGCAATGTAAAATTTAATTGGGATAAAGTGCAACAAGCAATCAGCGAAGGTTTTTCATAGCTCTACAATAGTGGTTCTCAAAAATCATATTTTAAGTCCGAAAAAATAAAATATGTTAATTTCAGTCTAAGAAAGGAAATTCAATTTTCGAGTGAAATTGTATATAGACGCGTTGAGTGTCTAAGTAAACGATGCAATGCAAGGACTGTGCTGTAGTTGGGCAAATTGATAATATAAAATACCTATGATTAATAAGTGACCAAGAAAGTCTCTTGAAAAAATTCACGAAAATTAAACCTAAAGTTAAATAATGTTTTGAGATGCTTTTACTTTTTAAGAAACATTTGCAATGAGCGGATACTAAAACTTTTATACTTCTTAATACATTGTAGAATTGAATATGGTCTCTTTTGTTGGGGAGGGACATTCGAAACCATTTTAAATCTAATTTTCATTCAAGAGCAAATCATCTTTAAGATTAATAATTTAAAAAATAGAATGGAGCCATCCCACCCATTTTTGTCCTCGCAAAAATTTACCTCTTAAATGCGCATATGTATTCAAGGTTTTGAAAATATATCATGTGACTAAAGGTACTAACAATATATCATGTGACTAACAATACATTTAGAACTACATTGAGAAAAGAAGACCTATTCCATTTTTTTTGTGCAAAATGCTGCGAATTTCTGGGCCTAAGAATACATAACATGATTCCAGAAAAAATTAAAAACAGTAATAACAAAACTATTCTCCAAAAAATAAATAAACACTGGCTATTGAGCTATCAAAATATTGTTTTCTCATAAATGTGCAAATGTAAAAAAAAAAGAAAAGAGAAACCTCTTTTACTGTATTGTTTATCTAATTTTTCTTTAAAAAATCGACTGAAATATCTACATGTAAAACTATGTGTTTGAATTGATAAGTTTGTATTATATGTAACGGAACCTCTTTATAGGTTGTTTCTTTAGAAGCCCTACAATTTATCGAAACAATGTTTCTTTTCTTTGTTGTTGTTTTTGTTTAATATACATTTCATTTAATAAATTTCTAAAAATCTTAGTAATGTTTTTACATATCGATACCAATATATTTCGGGGAGGTTGTTGCAATAATTTGAAGATATTGCGATTACTTTTTGGCATGAATTTTTTTGAATGTTTACATGTTGCTCTTTTTTAGTTATTTCTTAACTTTGGGAACCGTGTGCCCCCTGACCCCTGTCTTGAAATTTGCCACTGTTTCGTCCTTCATGATCGAAGTGAAGTCTTCTCACCTTCGCTGTGAAACTCGCCCGCACGTTTCGCGTCAGCAAAGCGTGAAAAACGAACGAGTGGATCGGAGTTACGCGTGCAATGCCGAGAAAGTTCCTCTGTCCGTTTAATTGAGCATTCAGAAAAGTTAATAACCACTAGTGGTTAGCTTTGAACGTTCAGCTCTCAGTTTGGAAAGCTAACACTTCCCGCGAGTTGACTTCCAGATATCTTCTTACATTATTTGCGAGACTTCGGAGAAAAATGGACAAACATTTTTCCATCAACGTCAAATCCATGGAAGACTTGACTTGATTCTTAAAGTCTTCACGTTAATGACATAATAAATATTTAGATAACTTTAGGGGAGCTTTTTATGACGAAATATACCCGATCGGAATTAGATTTAAGATTTTTTTTGTTAACGTCCCGTTTTCGATGTTTTTTGTACTTTTTTGTGCATTATGTGTTTAGTTTATCCTATTTCATTATTAATATCCCACGGAAAAAATAATAGATCGCAAACACAAAATAACACTACATGGATACGTACAAGGGTCCTCATATTATCTTCAGAGTTATTATGTCGACTCTAATTGCATGGAAAACATTCTAAACAAGGCGACGAATGTCTCCAAGTAATGAATACCTCCTAATTTGCGTAATCAGGAGCGTACCTACGCTGTTTTTTCGGGGATTTATATATATGATCTCGCCATCCTTTCAAACAACAGAGAAGAAACAAAACATGCTCTAGAAAAACTGTATGAAATAGCTCAGAAAACTGACCTTCTAATCTCCTTTGAAAAAACACAATTCATAGAACGGTCACCATTAAATAACCTCCCCAGAGTAACATGTTACGGAAATATATCAAAAGTCCCCCACTTCAAATATCTAGGAGAAATCATCGAATAATCAAGACTGAACCTCACTGCAAAACTAGCACGCATCACAAAACTGCAAAAAGCCTATAAACTCACCTGGAACCATTATAACAAAAAATCAATATCAGTAAAGGCAAAACTCAGACATTACAATACAGTCGTACTTCCTGAAGCATTATACGCAGCTGAAGCAACATTTATACAGGGCCAAACAAAAATTAAAGATATTGAAAAACAAGAAAGAAAATGCCTCCAAAAAATATTTGGACCAATAATGAAAGAATCTCCTTTAATATCAGAAACAAGGGAAACTATGGTCTAGTGTCTTTGATTTTCATGATTGGACGGTTGTGAAAGTTCTAGATCTTTTGTTGAATTCTGAGTAATTATTTTTCTTTTAACTTAAGCTAATAATAATTACTGTACGTATTTACTAAAAAGCTATTCAAAGATTGCAATAAAAAAAGACTTTTCAAGATATGATAATTTTTCTTTCCTACATTTTCAAGGTATGAAGAGGTTTTGTAACACTCTCACTTCAATCGAGCTTTGGTTGTGAAATGAATTGCAATATTTAATAATGTAACTGCTCATAGAAGATAATATGGAAGATAGGCAATAAAATAAAGGCTAACGTTATCAATTAACGAAATTGTTGCAATTTTCGGACAAAAGTCGATAACTTAATGGGATTACAATTTCGATAGTTGTAAATTGTTAGTTTGCGAGTTACATTTAACCTTTGAGTTCAAAATAAATTCCCCTAATTTATGTCCATTGACTAACATCCCAGTCTACTAAATATTGCAACATACACTTCATAATACCTTCGCTTAAATTTGACGAAGACTTATGGAAGTCCACCCTAGGAAGTTTCCTTTCGCAGGCATGCGAATGATGACTGAGGTGTTTTTTTTTATTACCATCCGAATTTGACACCTGACAAGGAGTGTTCAGTTTTAAATTCTTTTTAATGTACATTTTGGATTTGGTGATCGTAAAGCGTGATTATTTTTTGTTAAAAATGGGTATGAAAAATTAATGTTTCAACACCCTTTTTCCAAAACGGAATAGTTAAGGAGTAGTTTTCAAGAAGAAATAGAAAAAAATATCAAACAGTCACTTGAAATTCCCTGTAAGTGTTTCCGACTGCATGAGTGCATACTTCTGTAATGCAAAAAAATTTCTTGATTTCGACAAAATAAGTTAATTTGAGTTTCAATTATCCCCTTAATTATTCTAGATAATATTCAGTATAATAATTTTAATAACTGTTAAATTCCTTGTAAACTTTATCACCCCATTGTTATAGTTCGTAATTTTTTGTTATTGTTTTATAGTACAGTTCATAATTTATGATTAAAATGTATACTCATTTTAATGCCTGCTTATTATTATTAGTTAATATTCATAATAGTAATATTTTTATCAGTATTCAACCTCGGGTCCGATTGTACACATTTAGCGGAAGAGATGAGATGATCCCTCCCTAGTTTGCTTACGGTGGGTAAATTAGCTCACTGTTCTCCGTGTTGTACTATGCAGTTGTTTACAGCGTTTTGGCAATAAATAATATCCTAATGTCATTTTACAAATTATCAAAATGTCTTCAGTATGTCGTGTGGATTCGTGGAGATCAAAACGATTCCTAGACTTTCTAATGCGAGGAGGTAATAAAGATAATTAAATTCATATTTACCTCCATCACACTTTTTATTGAGTTGCATATGAGTGGCGATACCAAGAACATATTAGTTGTGGCAAGTTTTTGCGAGTGCATACCTTTGCTACTGCTATATCATCAGAACCATGTCATGTATCGTCATGACGAGTGGAGGTAGGGTGATGTGCGAATTGATATCCAATAAACAATTTATTGTCAAAAAGGCAGTTACAAACTGCGGATGGCCCCATACAGAACAGTGAAGTAATTTACTTTCTGGAGGGAAGTAAGGAGCCATCCCATCCGTTCCTATCGAAGGACTCAATACGGATTTAGTATTTTTACTCCCCATGGAAGGAACATGGAATGTATTCCCCTTCAAAGAACAAATGTATTTAGCTGCTTCTTATGATATCTATAAATTTAATATATTTAATAAATTTTATATTCTAGAGTTTGTAATAGCACAGTTATTAGACAAATACGTAAAGTTATCAATATATTATTCCAAAAAGATTCCAAACTAATCGCAGCTATTAAAACATTTACAAATCCGACTTTCTCGGGAGAAAAACCCGGACTTGGATTAGCTTGATGGTAACAGATAGCACCATCCAGATCTTACGCGAAATTCACATTTCCAACCTTCGCCGTTGCCATCCTCACCTTTAAACTTGCGTCAAATCAGCAAAAATTATTATATATATTAGCTCTTAAACAATGGTATGTGGCCAGCTAAGCTCATCGCCACTTATGTCGTTAATAACTGCCACTCGTTAGTAACAAAACAACTTTTATTTTCCAGTAGCCATACACATACAAATTCCAGAATATAATAGCCGATGGTCGCAGTTCCATAAATCCAGTCGAAGTACCGTAAATCCAGTAGACAATTGCCGTTGTAGCGCCGAGTCGAAGTTCCGTCTTGACGTAAGTTGCGGCGATATCTGGTTCCGAAGGGTGGTCCGTAACTGAAGCACCTCGGTTGTGGTCTGTCTGCCGCTGCACGCTTATAAGTTTATAAGTTGCCGCTTTCCCGCCGCTCGTAGCCGCCGCCCGTCTCCTATTGGTACTCACTGACGTAGTACGGCGCCGACATTACTTGCCGCGCCCAAACTGCAGTTAGCGCTGTCTGCGGGTAACCTAGAATCTACAAGCACCCGCGGTCTTCAAACTGCAGAGCATGTTGAAGCCACCTCTCGCGCCACAGAGTGCATGCTTTCGGAGGAATTTGACTCTAGGATGCGTGGGGTATTCTCGTGGCAAGATGATGTGCCGAAAACAATTAAGTATCTGTTACCACCACCTTTATTCCCACAAAAAAACAAACACCACTGTCAGTAACTGCTGGGATTTTTCAAACTCCCGCATGTTACCATTTATTCATTGGATTTTTGAAGATTCCTTGAAAACAGACATGATATAGTATAACTTTAAGATAACATCTGTTTATTCTCGTTTATGAACTGAATTAATATGTTGTATAACTATCACCACATCCACAATGGTCAACGGTATTTGTATGATTTTATTAACATATGAAATTATAGAGTGTATAAGACTATTCTAAAGAACATGTTTTATCAAAAATACGAGCGACTTCTTTCATAAAAGGGCATGACAAGTCATTTTGTCAGATTCTGGAAGTGATTTGGAGAGAAGAGACAAGTCATCGCCTCAAAGAAGTGACATGAGACTCAAATGTGAGAGTCCGCTATAACTCGTTTTTTCTTTTCAAAGAAGATACGATATAGTGGGGAGCAATACCGCATCTCACGCGAATACTACAATAAGGTGTGGATACCAAAGACCCTTCTTCCGAAAGAACAATGAAGAAAGTGCGGAGTATTTTATTCATGGGCAACTCCGAGTCCAAGCCACTTGATAATCTCGGTGCTCGAATCCCCGTCTGCGGTTATCTGGATGCGAAGCATTTGCATTGTGTTGCAACAATAATGATTTGCACACAGAAGCTGTGAGTAGGATTTCGCCACCGTTTGCAGACGCCGGAAAGAAGGTCCAGCGCATCTTCGGGAAAGCGTTGGACGTCTGATGGAGGTGGACGACCGAACAATGGGAGGTTGCTCGAAGGAATCGAAGGGATTGGAAGCGAGATACTTCTAATGGATGATCAGGATGGATGCAATGAAAAGATCTGGATCTTACCTCACCATACTTTTAATTTACGACGGCTTGATAAGAGATTTCTGTTAAACACATTCAAGTAATAGTTCGTGTTACATTAAACTAGTAGTGCTTCACTTAGCTGCTCTTAAACTTCTCAAAATGTCAACTTGTTCACAAAGTTGCAACTAAAACTTAACCTGGATGAAACATCGTAATATTCACCGAAACGAAAATAATGAATTTTCTTGACCGAAACTATCGTACCGCTGGTTCACGAATGCATTAATCTGACATTTATGTGAAGTTTACGTTTACAACTTTGGTTAGAAATTGATCATATGATATTCATATATCTTCATTTAGATCACTGCTATGGGAATAATTATTCTGTAGTCGATTCCTTGACACACTTCAAGGACGATTAAACGAAAATGTTCCGAGACAAATGAGCTATATTTTTTACATGAATGGATTATTGTATTCATGACTGCGCTGTTTGCTAGGGGATGGAGGCCGATGGGTGAGAGAACGCGGATAGGCTGGAGGTGCAGCGGAGCGGAAAGGTCGTCGAGCAGTCGTTACTGTTGGGGCAGCCTGTAGAAAGCGCAAGTGTTTCAACGGTCCCCTCCCTCTCCATCGCTCCCAGTAACGGGACGCCGCGCCGCCGCCGCCGCCGCCGCCGAGGCCACTGGGATCCCACTGACGTCACGGACTCAGTCGGGATATAAGCATTTTACCAGATTACCGATTTACCGCTTCCCATTTTTGCAAATAAAATGATGTCCTATCGTTATCTAAGGTTGGAGAAAACTTAGTTGGATTTGTTGTCACAAGGCATGGCAAATTCTTACATCATTCGCTCAAAATGTTTCGTAAGAGATATTCGATTTCATGTTATATTTTACGTCGGTAACTTCAATTTTCACTTTGCGGTTTCTGAGATAACCAAAACTACGGTCTAATTATTTGGGTACTAATAGCAATTACAAATAATAGCATTTGCAAATTGCTGGGTATGAAATCATTCTACCCTTGTGTAACGTGTATTTGTTTCGGTGAAGGATCAGAAACTACAAGTGTAATTGAAGCTTCAATTGCGTTATAATTGAATCGTTGAGATTTTTCAACATAAATGGAAATAACAGAGTAATAAAATAAGTACCACTTTGTACCTAGCCCGTGCAAAGTAACATTTACTCTGGTTTTTCGATCGGTTTTCCGAGGGTTTTACACCCTAAATAAACCTACCTTTTTCCCTTCACGGATATAGGAAAGATGTGATTGGTCGGTGGAAAACGCGAGTCATAAAGTTCCCATCTCATCTTGAAAAAGTCTCTTCTTTGGCTTATATTTTTTTATTATGTATCCGAGATAAAAGTTTATTACGACTGCCATTCAGGGGTATCCCTCGTGAAATGATGTTATATTTAAGAATTCTATTGTCTCCTTCTGAAAACAACTTAATAAAAACACTGCTAAAGCGAACCATCGTACAATATTAATTATTCTAGTTCACTTGAATAATAGGGGAGGTACTGTACAAGAGGAGACAGTCAAAGTTAACGAGGTTAAAGTTTTTCTGAGATTAATGTTTGATTATTTAACGCAGATTACTGAATTACTGATTTCAGGGAACTAACAATGACTATGCTTCACTGCATAAATCAAATATGCAGTTTCAATTTTCAGTTGGATATAGAACCTCCTGTAGAAAAGCCTCAGGACATCGGAGAGTGTGACATTTTAGGATCGTGAATGCAATTTATTTTGAACTGACTTTTATATAAGAGAGTATCATAATACCTTGCAATTATGTGGATTTATGTCGGCGAGGAAGGTAATATAACTCTACTCAAGGGTTTTGGGAGGACATGTATGAGGGTGAAATTAGTATTTTCTAACTTGTTTTAAAGAAGGAGAATAATAGTTTGTTTCACGATTATCCGCTAGCAACACATGATTTGAAATTATTAGAGTAATACTTAGAAATACTTTAAACTATGAGATGTTCGGACGAGAATTCGTCGTTTAACCAAAATGAAAGTAGAAATACAATTAGTTAAGATAACCAGAACTGAAAAAAACTGTTAGACGACTCATTATAAAAATAATAGAGCCAAGTTTTCTGCCAAACGCCGTTCTGAATTTACCCAGGATGCAAAACGCGGTGACGGGGGCATCACCCCTACTGATCGTCACCGATAGGTACTGAGGTGTAAATTGCGAGGGACCCAGTTCCCTGTTTCGCGGCCCTGATGTGGCACCTCCTCTCAAGGCTACCGAACTGCGTCGTTGAGCGTTCACCTGCTGTTTCTCAGTTTGGGAAGAATGTCTCTGTATGGAAATGCGGTACTGTGATAGCTGTAGAACTAGGAATTCAGAAATTCGATAATCGAGATCCAGGAAAGAGAATAAACTTTTTCGTTCAAGCTCACAAATTAAAAAATGAGAAACGTTACGAGTTACATATACTCCATATTGTTGACCCCAAAATTTGATAATATATATTAACTACTGAGACTGGGTCGTAGAATAAAAAAGAACACTATCGTAGGTATTGACAAATGTGATTTTTTATTCTTCGACAAAGTTTCAAAAACGAATATATATTACTACGAGTTACGACCTTTCACATTTTCTGAAGTATATTGGCAGTGAGCTTATTATGATATGCATTTATTATTATTGTTTCATTTGTCCCACCTTTTCATGAATTCTCAATAATTAATGCTGTTTTTGAAAACTATTTTTAAAAATATTAATTATTTAGTTAAAATGAATCAAAAGTGAAATAAACATTGTTTACCTTTATTTGTTTTTTTTCCTAATTATGACTAGAATTATTCAGATATTTTCTTCCACCGGGATATGGTAAAAAGGGTAAGACCCTTCGGGTTCTGGAACCGAAGTAATACAGGTTTGGAGAACTTTTTCGCGTCGGTTTTACTTCTGACGCAATATTCAATGCCTAGAAAATCAGAATAGATGATTTCTATGAATTTTATGGAGGATATGAAGCAATATGAAGTAAAATACAATGCGTTGCCACTAAGCGAGGTTAGATAAAATTTTGACTTTTCGTCAAAATATTCTTATCGATCATTCAATTTCTTCTATTATCTTCATAATTATGGTGTTTTCTCATCAATTGCAGCTATTGTTGTTGTCGTATTTCTGTAATTAGTAAGATATGAGAGGGCGTCGACTACTAGGGAGCAATTTTCCACGTGTTTTCAGTGGTCGATAGATAAAAAATCAAAAAAGTAAACAATTGACATTATATAAGAAATCAGGGACGCTTAAAAGCAATATTCTAAATACAAGCTTGAAATTTACAAATTCAGTCATTGTAGATTATTAAAAGAAAAAAACTATTCTTGTTAGTTTCATGTTTTATTGTGGTCATCTATTTCGTGTAAGGTATGTAAGATGTTACTCTTATATAGTCCAAAATTCATTTAGGTTGAAATAAACGGAATTATTACGAGTATATAACATTTTTGGCATCGTTTTGAATTTCTTAGACTCACGTCGACTACTGACTCATATTTTCGACTAATGTAAAATTTGAGTTTTAGAAAATGTACTTTTTAGTTGGATTTCGATAATTTTTTAATTACCTGTGAAATAGAAGAAGCTGGTGAAATAGAAAAAAAGTAAGAAACCCTAGGTTCAGATTTCAACAATTAACAGAAATAAAGGTAAATTACAAAGATTTTGAACTTAAGATGTCCAGCACTAGAACACTTACACTAGTCAGCATGTTAAGTTACTGTTTTTACATAGAGTAACTACGTACGCCACGAATAACAAAAGAAATTGGACGAATAGTACTTGAACACAAGCAGCAGTCTCTTTATTTTGTGAATAAGTTTGTTTTATATGTGGATTTTTTGCTGCTTGGATCCATCTTAACTGTTCTCTATCTTAATGTTAGTCAGAGCATTTCTTCTTACAAGCACATCCATTTTTTGTGAGTTTGTCGTGCTTTTAATGTCTTAACCCTATCTTCTAAGGCAGAATCTACATTCAGACATGAACTATCCATTACACAAAGCATTGGAGTAATCCTTTCTCTTTAGTCGCCTCAGAAGGTCTGCATTCGAACATTAATCAAGCGCAAGTGTGATGTAGATGTATAGAATGTTTGTAGAATTATGGAAACTTTTCCTCTACTCTGTTCTCATTATGCTTTTCACGACTCCAGGAACGTAACTGAAGCGGTGGAGTGAGAGGATGGATTCTTTCGACACCGTTACGTCGGCCTTGGCGTGACTTCTTTGACTGGTGCGCCTTCCACCATTAGCATTTTAAAGGGATTCGTCCCATATTAAAAGAACTGGAAATCCTCTCTTCTTGGAGTAAATGTGATACGTACGTACTTATGTCAACTTTAGAACCAATAATCAAGTTATGTCCAGGTAATATTTTAATCTATTAAAATTATTGACAGAAATTTCAGGAATCTATTCTCCAAAAACATTTGAATCTTTCTGGATAATTAGAAAGAAGTTTTTCAAAACTACTTCAATTATTTTATTTACTAAAAATTAATCTATTTATTGCAAAGTTATGGTAGTTTTTGCACTAAACCTTTACAGCAACTGTTCTCAGTATGTGGTGATAACACTTTTCAACGATTGGAATCCCTCTTCTTACATGAAAACATCCGTTTTAATCAAATGATATATATCTTGTTGTTCTTCAATGTGTCAGCAGGAACCACGAGAAAAATAAATGAATGAAGTTGGATGTATTAGGATTTCGTATTTTTAGCTAAAACTGCGGGGCCTCTTCACGATTGTTTTGTGTAGGAATTAGAACTCAAAATGAAATGTAGCGGTTATCTGACTCATATTGCTATTGACCTCACAACGAAAATAAAATAATACATCCCTAACATTCTTTGTCTTCGAATCTTTGACAGTATTTTCCCCCCAATCAGTTAAATTGTAATGAGGAACTTTCAGCTCGTCTTTCTGTGGTCAGCAATAGTGATTTGTCGCGTTGTGGAATAAATTTATGATCCATTTTGTAGAGTGAATATTTTAAAGAACTTAGTTAAAGTTTTCCTGTGTTATGAAATTATTTTTACATAAACGAAGTTCATCGCGTACAATGTGTTCAAAACATTTTAATATTAGTGTCCAGACTTCAAAACGAAAATTGATTGCCATCATTTTAGCCACTTCTCGTCAGTCATTAAAAATCAAGTCAGTAAGTGTCGGTAGCAAAGGAATAGGCAATTTTTCCCAGACAGCAGGTGTGTCTGCAAATCCTGCTTATGGATGCACACATTGATTCCAGGGGATGGCCGTGAAATATAAGATTGGTGTCGAGCCACGAGTTGGTATTTACGAGAACATCACCTCGGCGTAATCTCGAACCCACGACCCGTTCTCGGCGATGCGCTGTTGTCACATCTACCATTTCGTGTGTATTGAAATGAATGTTGCCTTCACTCCTTTTACCTGATTAGAACGGGGAATAGGCAACTGTAATCGGAGGTAGATTGTAAACTCGTGCCTCTGTGGTTTTACTTGGAGAAATATAAGGGTGGTGGATGCCCTTTCTGACTCACCTCGGCGAGATGGGTGATAAATGAATGACGTGAGGACGAATTATAATGATTGTTCGATCAAATGATAATGAGTAATGAAAAGAAGAGGGAACGGGAGTGTTCCGAGAAAACTGTCCAAGACCCGCTTTGTCCATCACTGCAAACTGTTCTTGGATCATTCGAGATTTGAACCACCGTCACCAGAGGTAGAAGGCGAGTGCGCTTATCACAACGTCACGGGTTACCCACATTGAAATAGAATGTCTGCCTCATGGATTTAAGATAGTTCATACTTATCGCATTATTGATCTCCTCATGACTCGATAGAACGAATAAATGTGAATCATCTCCTTGATGCTAATTTTTTAAAATGAAATCCCAGACAGCCTTGCGGTTCTACAAAATGATTGAATAATTTACTGTGACCCAGGAGAAATACATGAGATGGGGAAACCATTCGGCACCTCCCAAGGACTATTTATTGAGTCAGATTAAACCGTACAAGCCACTTGCGGAATAAATCTTTGAAAGAAAGGTCTCTATGGTTACGTCTGAAAATCGGGAGAAGAAAATATGCATGGAGAATCTATTACGAATACTGAGGAATGTTGGGGTGCCTGAATGATGGCAAGTCGGACCATGGACGTTAGGGAGGTTTAAAAAAAGAAATTATTGGTGAGTTTGAGAATGGTTCGTGCTATTGCAGGAATTCCTAAGTCTTTCTGATGAACCATGGCGCATTTATTGATATTCGTAAACATATATTTTGGAAACGCTGAAGTTAGGCAATGATGTGAGTGGCAGCATTGTTTTAGTATTAAACTTTTTATTTATTCTCATAAAATATGTTTTGGTATGTGTTTGGGAGAGTCTAAAACGAATTAATTGGATTTACTTCAATTCATATGGAAACCTTTGCGTCGGTTTTCGTCGGTTCCGAATTTCGTCCTTTCTTTTCGGGTGTATAATAAAAGAAAATCGAGGTATCACCGTGTTTGAATTTCAAAGTTAATCCCTTGTTAAATCGAATTTGGGTCGAAAAGCTTCACTAGAGCATAAGCACTTTCAGCATTTGTTGGTTGGGCGAGGAAAAATAAAACCAACACACGTAGTAGTAAGTAACGAATGACCCTGGTTTTAATCACTCTAGCACATATCTACTTATGCCTCAACATCCAGTCTGACTCCTCAATGGTCTATAAACTGGTTATAAATTGAGTATCGGGCCTCTTCTTAGGGTCAGAGATACCGGAGTGTAACGTTGGTCACATCTCCTCCTCCCTGGAGTGTAGTGCCGAGGCTCTATCTACCACGAATGGAACCCTATTCATAGAGAATACCTTAAGGCTGTTGTGGGACCGATTGATCTCATTAGGGTCGATATTCAAGCCACCTTTGATACGATTCAAACTCACCTTTGGGATTTGTTTTAATGATGTTTCTCCTCCCACTAACAGTTCGTAAACACTGAACACTTGAACGATGTGTGACATGGCTAATTAGGTTTCTTCGTCCATTGCTGACACAATAGAAATCCTTCTCGAAAGAATTGCGAGGTCACACAAAGGCAGGGCAAGAGAGTTGTAGAATGCCATCTATTCCTGTAATTTGTATGAAATATTCCCAAGGACAGAACATACCATGCGATCTGACGACAGACAATGAGAGCTGCATACTTCATAGAAAACACACCAGGGAACCAAACGCCTCGTTTAGATCAATATATTTAATTACTTATATGAATAGAACATTTTGAACGTTCTTGCTGAGTATTTAGAAGTTCTAGAAAATGAGTTGAAATTGTTCACACATTACAATGGTTCAAATAGTTCCACTCAGATCATTAAAAATTTTAGAATTCAAAAGCGAATAATTACGATTATATGTAAATCTCACCCCCGAAATTCATGTAAACCTTTATTTGGAGAATTAAATATTCTCCCTCTTCCTTGCATACACATTTATGAAGTAGTCGTGTTTGTTAAGACAGAACTATTAAAATCCCACACCTGCTTTAGGAGAAATAGTCTAGTTCACGAACACAACACTCGCAGTAAGGCTAATATTCATCGTCCTGGCGTGTCAACAACTCTTTACCAAAGAGGCCCTTATCATTTAGGAATAATTTTGTATAATTCCCTTGCCCAAAATCTAAAATATATAAATAAATTGAATCTCCTTAAATCCGCGGTTAAAAGCTTTTTAATGTGCTATTGTTTCTATAATGTGAAAGAATTTACATATTTTAATAAATGAAATTAATGAGAGTTTCAATTTCCTAATAAATATTGTTTTCCACATGACTTCTGATGATGTAAGTGATGTTAATATCTCTTATACTTTATCACGCCATTGTTATTGTACTCTAAATATTGATTAAATTCCTTTTTCATACATGTTGAATTTGCTCCCTTTGTTTCTTAATAGTTTATTTCTAACAGTACGCAACCTTGACACGGTTGTGTACATTACTTCCGTAGCCCCATCCCGGCCCGGGTTTTACTCCGGTTGTACTTCGGGTAGTGGCGAATTTTCCTTGGGCGGAAATGTCATTAATACTTTTGTTTTATTAATTTCGAATTTTTACTGCACTAATATCTACAATTTATTTTGAATAATAAATTGATAACAGTACGTATTTATTAAATAATTTATTTTGTAAACATTAAATCCGCCACTGCCCATGAGCCCTTGATCGGAATTGATGGGATGGTCCCTTGTATGTCTCCAGAGAGTAACTTAGTTTATTACCCCCCAAGTGGTCATACACAGTTTGCAACTGCTTTTTTGACAATAAAGTTTATTTACATCTCGTTTCGTTATGTAATCTATATAGAACAGGTACATTAAGGAATCTTCACAGGGTGGAACTTGGGATCTGCGGGTCATCTCCCGGAATGTTTAAAAAATTTAATTTGTTTAAGACCTTTAAGTAACAATTTATTTTCAAAACGGTTATTCACTGGAATTCGAATGTGCTAAAATTATGAAAACGATTTAATGTTTTTTAACAATGAGCTTCTAAAAATCCATTTAATTTTATGGTACTTAACTTATTTGAAGTTCGAGTAGAAAGTAGGAAAAATGTTCCCTTATTAGTTTAGTAGAGTATCTTTTTATAAATTATAAGAAAATGTTTTTGAGGCAAGTGAATATAAACCTTTGGCGAACAATCAATTGGTTTCAACAGGCGCTTCTTTGAAGGTGATATTCTGATGTTATGATGCGGAAAATAGTTCAATTTCGTATTTAAGAGACTATTGGTGGAGGAGAAGAAAGTAGTTTTATGAAATCCCACTTTGTTTTCGAATGGTTGCAGCTCCCCTACAGGATCTAAATTGAAAATTATTAACCAGAAAGATCCCGAAACTATCTATTCAGACATTTCAGGGTTCATAAACCAATTTTACGGGATGACAGGATGGTCCCTCGCTTTTTACTGGAGATAAAATAAGGTTATTGTTCTCCATGTGGTCATACGCTGTTTGTAGCTCTCAGTTTTCCATTAAAAACAGTTTTCATGGATGTGAAGAAGACGACGCAGAAATTTTCATGAAATATTCAACACACAATGGATATTTGCCTACTGACAAAACAAAACTCATAAAGTTGAAGAAACATACCTCACAAAATGTTTTGGGAAAGTCCGAAATTAAAAAGTGTTTCCTCATTTTAAACGGGCAACGCAGACTATTAAAAAGGGACCCGCTCCTTTTTCGAGGGGAAGGTCTAGTTCAACATCATATTGAACAAGTGCAACATATCTTTGACAAATTATCGAAGGATTCCATTCTAAAGCGTGTTCCGTATTACTAATATTTTGTCTAATAAATTAGCGTAATCAATTTTTTGTAATTATTTTCCGATTCAAGGAGCAAATTATCTCCACACACAAAGAATGAGTCTCCATGAGAAAGATGGGGGAACAATATTTGTAAAGAACACTCTCAACTTACGATATGCCAAAAGTGAAAATAAAAATTGTCACAAAGAGAATTATAAAAATGTAATTATCTGTCTGTAGTAAAAAATATTGTCTTTTAAATATTTCTAACTTGACGAACGTGGGCCTCTGATAACTCTTGAGTCAGTAAATATAATATGAAGCTTAGGTGCATCGAATGGTTACCAGCCCGAAGAAGAACATAATCAAAACAAGACATTTGCCAGAAAATCTGATATTTTTTCTAAGATTAAAGAGTTGGCAGGAGTCAAATCAAGACAAAAATGCATTTGTGAGTATATGATCCTAGTCTCCCGTCAACTACATTGTTTTTACTCTTTACTTCTACGTGAGGTAAAGGGTTGAAGCACGTCCTTTGACAAATAAGCTCACCAGATGTAGGAGAATATCCATTTAAAGTACTAATGGGCAAAGAAAATCGTACTGACTACACTTGTATGGTTCTGTAACGTACTCGTGGCTTCTGAGATGCTGAAATAAACACAATCTTGGGGAAATCAAACTCAACGCGACAAGAAAAGTGTAGGAGATATTGAAGGATGAGTGTACAGTTGGTTGCATCAATCCAATGCCTTGCTTGTGCCATTACCAAGAGTGAAGTGGCCATTCGATAATAGTCTACACGTTTCAACAGAGATATATAAAGCTAACATAATTTGTTCCCTCGGTACATCGTGCATATTGGACGCAACCATTTGAAACTGTTGTGCAACCTCTGACGTATGCTTTCGATTTTCCTATCTGTAGGAACCCCTCGTAAAGTGAAGCTGCTCTTTATTCATTGAGATGATAGAGGACCTCGGAAACCGCCTATTAAACAGTTTAGAAACCTGTTCCTCCAATGATGATTACGGAGATATCCGAAGCCATTGAGAAACACCTCTAACACTTGATCTCATGGCGGACGATACTAGTCTAAAAATAGGTTTCTTGAATGTCATTCGTTATTCTATGAATCTCTTCGATGCATAGTGTATTCAATGTAGGTAATGCTGATATAGACCTATTCCCTCTCAGTGAAGAATCGGTAAAGGGAAACTAATTCACTTGTCTGTTGATTTACCAATAAAAAATCTTTGAAATATATTATAAAAGTAATGAGATTAAACAGTTTATTTTCCGATAACCGTGGCGTTGCGGTAGCGCCTTCGCTCTCTACACGCTGCTGAGCGGAAGAGGCAGGGTTCGATCTCCCACTCGGTCAAACTGGGTAAGGTTTTCAGCTGGGGCTTCCGTCACCCACTCCAGACCAATGTCGATTCGATACCTTACATTCCCCGTCATCCCATAATCTATCCTCCCTAATCCCTCCTCTCGAGTCATGTGGTGTAAGTGCGGATTATGGAAGATGGCCTGAACTTCACCACGTTATAAAACAAGACATGAAGTATATAAATAAGTATAATTTATCTTTTGAATTTGTACTGATTTTAATATTAATCTTTTAGATTTAGAAGCACAAAAATTCGATTTGATTTGTCGTTTCGTCCTCTGTAACAATGTGGTAGACACCTGCACCTATCGACAGAGGTTCAAAATTCATAAATCTAGTGCAAATGTATTGGAGTCTGCGAACCTCGACAGGGAACTAGTGGTTTTGTTGAAGATTAGGAAAATAGTTACGTTTAGTAGTGAACTATGTTAGTGAAAATTGGTAATTTCTATTGCTTATTGGTCGAATTATGTAACGAGTAATCCACACCTGTAAATATTAATAGATTTGTTACCCAATTATGGATTAGGTGTCGATTCTTGTACCATTCGTGTACCAAACAGTCGGTCCGCTGTATTGTGAAAGCGGTAAATGGCATATACAAGGTTATCCAGCGTTTTGTTTTATGGTAAATAATCGTAATAAAGTGTATAACAATGATCGTAATAAGTTATAATAGTAAATAAATAACAATGTAATTTTGATTGGGTGGATACTTGTATTTATTTACTTTCTTTGGTGCAACAACAATTCAAATTCTAAGAACTTCATCGAAGTTCGTCGAAGCGTCCATGAGTAGCGTCACTTGGCGGGTAGTTTATGAACTTACAACAATTAATTTCAATTTGTACTTTAAAAATGATAGTACATAGTTAAAATGTAAGATTACGATTCCCTTCCTGTCCAAAATTTGTCGTTATGATACGTTACATTATTTGGCAATTGGAATGATGGGAGAAAAGGGATACTATTAAAACGTTTCTCGGAATAAGATTAAATAAATAAATTACTCTATTAGTGCCGAGACTTAGACCGAGGTCTGCTCTTCCACCTAACCGCTTTGAAAATATTTACAATTCATTACAAAATTAGATTGAATGGGAGGGTATATACTATATTTTATATAACTTATAAGATATAGCAATTAATGCTTGTCCTTTTTTAGCATCTTCATTTATTGCGCTTATTGTAATCATAATATAATTTGCAGTTATTTAAAAATAATTTGAATGATACTGTTACCTATCTACTATCAAATCTTACGAACTTTGTGGTGAAAGGAAATTCGCGAACAAAACATTTTGTATTCAAACGAAATGAATCCGCTCACATCAATTCTGACGTTCACTAACAATCATTATCACATTAGTTAGTATGACTTACTGAATTTATATAATACATAAATCATTACAAAATTAAAAGCACAGCTTGGCCGTATTTTTGCATTTTACGCAAGTTTTCGACAGGGTACGGTAAAATGGATTTCTTTACAGTTTAAGGAGATAGAGAATCCGAAATTCCTATTCAGTATTAATAAATTTCTTAGTAGCCGCTCATTCTCCACCAAGATACGAGACATAATATGTAATCCCCGTCATATAGCAGCAGGCGCCCCTCAAGGATCACAACTTTCTCCAATTCCCTTTAACAGTTTGGTAGCCAATATCCCCATCTCGCGAAGCGCAAATATAGCCACATTTGCGAAAGAAACCTGAATATTATCATCACATTGTGATATTAATGTTCTGGCAAGAAACATACAAACTTCCATCAACGCTATTGAAGACTGGACTGAAACCGCAAAATTCCTAAACCCTAGCAAATCCAAGTTAACATATTCACTCTTCTTCAGGTCTCCCCCTGCCCCGACTCTCACTTCAATCGGGATGAATCCCATGGACCCCCTCGAAATTCCAGTTAAATACCTCCGAGTACTATTAGATACGAAGTTAAAATTACCAAATAAAACAAAAGTATATTTCTTCCATTATTGATGTATGCTTATCCGACATGGGGCTCAAAAACACAAATAAACAAAATAGAGTTATTCCAGAAAATTTTTCTAAGAAAGATTCTGAACGCGCCATGGCACATAAAAATGGGAATATCCGAAAAGAGCTTCATTTCCCGACATTAGAACTATCAATAATAAATTCCTCAAACAATTTGTACTGTGGTTTTACTCGTATCTCTGGGACCCTTCATTTCAAACGGTGAATCACTCCAAATTTACATAGGATTACTCGCATTATTAATAGATAATCATAACACAACTTTCTCATTCATATAAGCAATCCATAAGAAGTTCCAACCACCTCCATAAACAAATATGTATTGCAACAGGTGTCTGTTCACTTCCCTATTCAAACATTTCGGCATGCTCTCTGCCTAGAACATCCTAACTAGACCTAGAACATATGTAGAGCAAAAATGCTGACCTGTGAATTGGGAACTCACAAAAATGGAAAATATATAAATAAAATACAATAAAAACATTTTCTTTTTGAGACGAGCCGAGATAAGTTGAGCAGATTGCTGACTTCTTTAATTTCATTAGCTGAATGATGCATTTGCATTATCTATTTGTTGTTGATTTCTCCGTGTCTCTTAGCTGAAATAAATGATGAAACACACGTCCAAGAGCACTGTTACGACGATGTAAGTACAGTCTGTATTGAGAAGTGAGGGAGAGGCCTTAAAAAATTATAACTTCCTACATTATTTTATAAGTGTTTAGGAACTCTAGTATCGACGAGGTGACGTGAGACGTATTTTTAATAATGTATGCATGTATTATTAATAATTGATCCAGCAGTTTAAAGAAGGGAACAAATCCAAAAATGCTATTTTTGAGAAGTTAAAAATACTTCCTATTTTTGTTAGTTTCCTATTATTTCTAAATCAAATTTTTATAATAAACCCTTAACATATACCCACTGACCTTGTTCTTTGTATTTTTATTGGACTTAAATTAAAATGAATATTAGAATATTAGGATTATAAAATTGAGAATTCGTTCCCTTCTTCAAACTGATGAGATGCTTATAAGGTATTATGCATATAAATGGTTTATTTCAAAATAACAAATATATATTTTTCACAAAACATCAGATATGTTAAATAGCATACATTATTTTGTGATTTCAACATTAAGGAATCTGTACACAGTGACCAAACGTACCCAGAAAATAATTACTCCCCTCCACACAAACCGATATCCTCCATTGTTACAGTAGTTGGCTGTGTCAACACCTCTTCATAAAATGGTTTGTATTCATGTGTAATTTATTGAAATAATTAATGACCCCGCACTGGGAAGTGCTGAAAGATCTTACTATATCGTCCTGTGGCAACCATGTCCGGAAAAAACGTACTAATGTATTATTATGGGTTCGACCTCCGCAGGCATCACTGAAAAGTTCTTTCACGCAGGGCTCATATTTTGGTTTCTAACCATAACATACTACATAGTCCTCTTGATGCATTAAGTAAGCAGGATGTGCCTGGTGTGTTGGTTGAAGATGTGGATGTTGTTGAGTGATGTGGATTTTTTGAAACATTATAACAATCTCTGAGGATGGATATAATATATACGAAACGCTGGCGAGTTATGTAGTGTTTTTTCTCTTTTGACCTGTTCCTCAAGGTAGTACTCCAATAGACATGTGGTTAAAAAAGGATGGGAATGACAACTTGTAACAGCTGTTAGAAACTGCGATGTCAGCGCCACTGGTGACAAACGGACGGATCAGTTTGAAGAACGAAGCAAAAACTGGATTCATTCCCTTCTTGAAACTTACGAATATTTTCAAGGACAATTACACCATGAAGCGAGAGGTTTTCGTTCCCTTTATCTGACAGACTACATGCGCGTATGTGTGAAGACACGTTTGGGACAAAAACAAACAAACAAGCAAACGAATTTCGATATTTTGGTTCCATACTTCAAACTGCTGATTCAATTAACGATGCATAATTTGATTGTTAATGATTTGATAATTCAGGATCTGGGGGTAGCCGACTCCTAGGATAAACTATCAATATATGAGAGAAAATCTTTCAAAACAAGTATATCTCCCTTTTGTTTTGAAAGATTTCCTCCAAGATTTCCAAGAAAAAATATAATATCCTACTTCTGTTTACTCCTCTGCGGCTGTGGCATTCGTGTGTGCTGTTATGTGATGTGGGTACGCGGGGGTGGGGGAGACGGGGAGACGGAGAAAGGCGATATTGCGAGTCGAGTTGTGGTCGGGGGCGGAGGCGATGGTGTGGAGAGGGGCAGCCATGACGCGGAGAGTGCCACTGTGTTTCCTGCCTTTCAAATACCACTCTGCAATTCTCGTTCGTATTTGCATACGCTTGGGATTCTGATTTTGTCACACTGATCAAACGAGGGGTTGTTTTCGTTCGAATTTGTAAGAAAATGTCTTCTTGGCAGTGGTGACATCATCGAGAGAGAAGAGGAAAGAGCGGAATAGAACAAAGCATAATCAGGAGGGATGTTGGGACCAGTCACGTCTTTTGATTCGGACCAGAAAAGGTTCCTACATGAAATTCCATTAAAAGTAAAGAATACCTGAAGATATTAAGGCATATAAAGGTAAATTAATATGATTAAATATCATGTGTTTTGGTGATACAAAATTAAATATCACGTGTATCCTATAATATTTAGTAATGTCGCCTGCGAAGGTGTTGACCAATGGGCTATACATGTTGCACACCTTGGTCGTGTAAAGACTCACCACCAATGTATTTATTTTTAATAATGTTGTATGGATATTTTTTATACTTATCGTTAGAATAAATGGCATATGTTCTCCTTACAGTACTTTATTTTATTCATTTTTCCCCACATCATCCAGATTATCCGAATTTTCAAATATTCGGAGCAATGCTGACCTTACTCGGTTTCGATAAACGAGGTGACACCGTACCAAATTAAACAGAGCAATGTCCTTGAATTCCTTCTTGACAAAATTGCAGACACTCATTAAGAACCGAAAAAAGTGCGAGATCTTGCACTGTTATTCTGCTGATGCCCTAGAATCACATTAGCAACCGACGCTGGAACAGTTTCCACAGATTTAGATCGTTTCATATATCAAATGTTATCGATTCTATTCTTCCGGATTGTGGTGTCCTTAATAGAAGATTATTCGAGACTAAATGAATTGTTTAATATGCATGCTTCTTGCAAACATAATTCAAGTTCAATGAAATTTACCCGTCAACTCATTCACTGAAATTTGGGAGTTCGAGTCTTGAGTAATTAGGGTTGACTTAAACCCTCATGTCATTAAGTTTATCTCGTTTCTTAATCACTAATTGGCAACACAACATATGCAGTAGCCTTGGCTGACTAGTCTTCCTCTGTCACCTTTGTCAACTCCTGTCAATCGTAACGCTGTATGATGTTTAGTGGACGAACGGCGATGCATGTGCGGAGGGAAGTATCGCACACATTTCTTGGTTCATTCTGCGAGTACTACTCGCACTTTTCTCTACAACAGACCGAATAAATCACCGAAATTTCCATATGAGGGACTGGTCCAAGATTTTTTGACCAACTCGAGTTTCTGACCTTCCAATTTCGAAGAATTAGTTTACGTATAAGGTGGTGCCATCAAGGGATCTTATCACCAACCATCGGAAACGGCAAAGGAAAATTCCTCAAAGGGTGGAATATTTGGAGAAAAAAACATCGAAACACTCAATGTTTGTTTGCAAGATCGTGAATGAATGATATTTCGTTTTAATTTTTTTTTAGTTTTACATGTTTAGACATGACGCTAAGGTTGAACAAAACATGTTTACGAAACAGACATTTCAAGGTAAAATGTTCACGAAATCTTTTGAATTATCGTTATTAACTTACTCGCTTTTAGCTAATTGTTTTTTTTCTCGTTCGTTTTAGCTAATTGTTTTTATTTTATATTATACTAATAAGTGTCCGATCTTGTCATTGATCATTGCAAATACTTGAAATGAAAACACAAAACAACTTACGCAAAACACTTCACATAAAATACAAAGAGCATTCTCGGTTATCTATGAGCACATATCTCCGAAAGACAAAACAATTACAAGATTCCAATCTAGGACTAGTAAATGGAAGAGAAGTCCTATTTCTTCCTCTAGCATTGCAACTCGTGAGCAAAGAGAAGTGAAAGCGTAAGAAGTTTCGACGTCCAGCTGTGAACTGGAGTGCGCGTTTCGGAACCACGTGCAAACAGTGCGTAATACTATTGTGGCATATGAGAATCTCTCTGTTCTCAAGTTTATCAGCGAGAGGGGTCAGAAAGTCACCATAGGTGACTAAGCATTGCGGGTGGCTTGACTACGAAGGCCAGAGCATGATCATTTTATTTGTTTTGTCGCAGCTTGAATGTTTCACGTAATTTGTCAGTCGATGTTACCTCTCCAAGAATGAAAATAACCTGAGAAATTGTGTTTAACATTCACTCGCACTGTGAAAAATAGATTTTTGCCCTCAGAACCCAAGCATTGAAAGATTTTCCTCAGTATGCTATGGTATGATATGTTTTCTTCGATAATGATATAATAATTTGAAGTCTTAGCATCTCATAGAGAAATGAGCCGACAAAAGAAATAACAATTTAAATATTAAGTTTGAAATACATGATACCTCAAATAGCGAAATGTCAAAGACTTCTGACTTTCAAAACTTTTTTTCCTTTTTGCGGGTCTGAGAGTCTGCGCATGCTAAATGAGAGTTCCATATTTTACGTGCACCAGAACAAAGTGTAGAAAGTTTTTGCTCTAGACACGGAAAAATCGATACTTGATTATCATTTTTTTATTGCCGTCATCCCATATTGCGAAGCCAATTCATCCCAGGATTTTGTAGATTTTTCCTTCGTTTTTTAACAAAACTTTAATATATTTCAAATTCTGACCGCAGATTGAACGAAATTTTCGAAGAAAACTAAGGAGTCAACAATTTAAACAATTCTTCATTTTGTAATATTTAGCCCACAGGAGAACTTTCATACAACACCTATCTATCTATCTATCTATCTATCTATATATATATATATATATATATATATATATATATATATATATATATATATATATATGTGTGTGTGTGTGTGTGATAAAATGTTGAGCGTTTTAATGTTTTGGTTTCATTTGTGTTTTGGAATGTGTTTTCCATGAAATACTTGCTACAAAAGGATGCCCTTTTTTAATGGCACAAATTTTTTTCGAGAAAATTATTTTTGAAAGTTTAGAATTATCCCCTTTACTTGCACTGGGAAAGTAATGATATTTTGGACATTAAGTGAATTTCCTTTTAGGTCAAATGAGGGGACTGGAACCAAATACGAAATGCCACTCGTGTCGAGAAAAGGTACATGCGAATGAAGTTGTGTTCAACCGCGTGCTCAAATCTATTATACTAGCACTGAAATTTGTTGTACAACCTCTTCCATCCCACCAGATAATCTATTGGTAACCCTGGCTGCAACTTGTCTCCGCTGGCGGTTCTGCTGTCTGTTCGTGCTCCCGTTGACATCTCGTTCTATCCGAACATTTTCAATGCATCGAAAAGGAAAGTTGAGGAATCTTCCTATAAACATCCTCGTGCGTCAATGCCGCGTGCTGCCCAATTCCAAGAAACGCGAAGACGCGTCTGACGAGAGTCGCCCAACTTGATGGCGAATGCGGGTCGCCTTTTCCCCTACTTTCCAGCGGGCGACGCATCCCCGTGGGCTCTCGGCGGCGATTGCCAGGGTGATCACAGTTCTCTCTCGCGCACACTCTTCATTCGTTCGAGTGAAATTCAATTCTGTACGAGTAGATTTCAATTCCTGACTGGAGCAGAAGGAACGGGATTGTAGCTCGCTATATTCCGCTTGTCTACACGGTGTGGACTCGGAGTAGTAGTGAGTTGAACTATGGAAAGGGGCGTGGGCCGGTTAGTTTTACTAACAACTTAGCTCAAGATTTCAACTCGTACATAATCTGATAAATATGAACATATCGCTTAAAGTGAAAATCTATTTTACTTTATTGTCAAACTGTTGACACGTAGAGTTCATAGCTTTATTTTGATATAAATGAATATTAAAATAATAGTTTTATAACACGTAGAGTATAGGGCTTTATTTTGATAAAAATGTATATCATATTGAATTATAAAAACTGCTGTTAACCTTGATTTCGTAATAGATATTTACGTATTTAAAGTCGTTTTTATGTCATAAAAATAGTACTTGAAAAAGTTGTTCTCAATCTCTTAAAACTAAACATAAGCTATATTTTCTGTCCTTTCATATAGCTTATATAGCTATATATAAACATATTCATGTGCCGAAGCTCACCGCGCTACACTCTTACGGAACTACTGGTACAGTGTGTTATTTTCAAAAAACAAAATTTCTTTGATTTACCTCTCGTGTTATATCTGGTTTACAGAAGTAACCCAATAGTTAATATAAAATCCTACTTTGTTTTAATTTATACGCCTCATTTATCCGGATCAATTTTATTATCACAGTATATTTTTTTCTACGTACAAGTTTGCTTTACTGTTTAAGTTTAAAATGCGGTAGTCTGTGTTTGACCTAGGCTGATAAATAGTCGATAATGTTATTTACATAATGTATTTTTATTTTACATTTATTGAGAGAACCATTTTACATGTACAATAATATTTACGCCATTTACAAGAAACTCTTGCACAAAAGTATCCTCGTAGATTTGCGTGAAAAGAGTGAAATTGGAGGTTCGTGTTGTGTAGAAGTAGTTTGCACAGAAGCATTTACAGGAATCCTCGCTTAATGGGAACGGTACCGCACGCGCACCTAGTTATTTATAAAACAGTGGATTTCACCCTCTTTGTGAAAGAAGAGATTGTGCCGGAGATATCACGCGTGCACAAACGGAGCCAAAGGCCGTGACAGGCTGCAACAATCGCATCTCACACGGCACCCGTTTCCAGAAACGTATGAGTGTTCCATGTGACCAGCAAACGTAAAGAGGTTGGAATTACGAAAATGCTTCTTTGGTATTGGATTTAAAGTCGTGGTATATTTGAGTGATGCAGGAATGCTGGATTGCCCGTGGCTCTCACGATATGTGCACCTCATTCTTCCTTGAAACAAACAGCTTCAAACAGTTCTAAATCAGTTTATTAATCATGTATTTCTATAACCATTTATTTATTTCAGTATGAACCCATTTTCATATAATCTTCAAATTTGGTAGATGGTTTAAAAATGTTCTTAAATACATTATATTTTTTCCAAAAAAGAAAATAAAAATTCCGATTTTGGGGTATTATAACTAATTCAAAATATTTTAATAAATTGTTATTATTATTATGTTTTAATACAATCAAGTTGCAAATCATATGAAAACTGAAAGAAATTTGAAAAATGTCACAAATTTTAACTCTCTTAGTGGAATTGTTTTGAAGGTAGAGACATTTTAAGATTTCAAAATGAGTTGGAAATGTTGGGAATATCCAAAATTTTATGATTAATAGCTAAAATACTGTCGGTCAGAAATATCTAAAATTTTGTATTTTTCATATATACCAATAGAACTGCAGTATATAAAGAATTGTCTAATTCTGAGAAATGAAGATTCAATTTTGGTCGTTTTCCCATGGAACAACATTATTTCAAAATTCAAGCGAAATATCAGTCGAAGATCCTCATATATAGGGTATTCAAGTCAAGGCACATGAGTTAAATGAATTACCATATTGAGTCAATAATAAAATGGAGACATATTATAAATTCACCCAGTGACTCACTATCACACCCAGATGTCTGTCGAAACATACTAAAGATAGCTCATTATAACCTGCTCCAAGAAATAATGTTAAAGAGTAATTTTGATAGATTTAATATCTTTTCATCTGAAAACGCAAAACTGAATTCAAATGTAGTGTTCAGTAAAAGCAGAAATATTTTGTAAATCAAATGTTAATGATCAGAAATAAACGAACAAATCGAAAATTGTTTGATGTGTTAAAGAATTTTTAAGGGCAACACAGGAAAAGTAAACTAATGAAAAATTTCAGCTAATTAGAGATGCACCAGTTAGTAATACCTTTCTTTCTCTCCCGAAAAAAAATATGTATCTTGGAGGCACCGTACAGCGGCTGCACAGCTGTGCAGGTCTCACTGCTTAAGACACGGACGACGCACGATGCACACAAGTCGAGGAAAAAAGTCATTCTTGGAAGAGGGATAGGTATTGGAGGAGGGCGGTTGGTAGATGTCATTGCTCCAACCATCTGGTTTTTCAAGTTTGATTTGTATTGCTTCATCTTTTTTCTTCACACCAATCACGTAGTAGCGTTGATTTCACATGCTCCCGCTTATGTGAACTTAATCGTAGTTACTCTTCAACGAGTTGAGTTATGACTTACTATCCAACTTCATTATTCTCGTTGTTTGCATCTTTTAGCAAGGTCATCACATTCAATTACCTTCCTTAATTATTCCTATTTCTTCCATGACTATATTTTCCTCTAGAATTCAATACGTGAAAAAAATCCCTCTTAAATACGTTGGAAAACAGAATGATTTTTTTGAAACTTGACTTTGTTGGCTATTAGGAACATAGTGATTGGAAAAAATGTCTTTCAGTTTAATGTCCAACAGTTTGTTCATTTCTCAAACACTATTATCCAAACTTTACATTAAATTTGTCATATTGTGTGTACGTAGCTAAGAAACACAAAAGCATTGCAGCCAATGTAGCATTCCAGCCCTAATTTTAAAAATAAGTCTGCTGGTTACAGTAAATCTCTTCACAGGAAAAATTATCTTTTGAGAGTTTCGACTCGCCAAAAACAACCAAGTTTGAAGTAGTAAAGTAAGTGCGTGTATTTCATTGGACTTTCTAAAACCTTTAATGTGGGCAAGTCTTCATCCAGTAAGCTAGAATCTGGTGGATGATCTTCCATGGTGTCTAAAGAAGAAGCTGGGGAGGTTCCTGTTCACCCGACATATCCTTATTTATTTGTCCATTCTTTTATTTATTGTATTATTTTATTCTGTGGTAAGGTTCAGGCCATCCTCCCTGTTTCTCCACCTAACCACGTGATTTGGGCGTAGAAATTGGGAAGCAGAGGTATTGGGATTTCGGAAAACATCAGGCTCAGGCTGAAAACCTCACCCATTCGCTGCGCGGGGGATCGAAGACCTCGCAAATGTCGTAGTCGTACGCCGCAACAAGTGGAGACAGGTTGAGCATTGGCTTTTCTTCTCTGTTTTCTTTTCTCTTTCGTTGCATTTCCATAGTCAGAGCATCAGAGAGTAAGTCTTCCAAAGACTGTCAGTCTGAATGACGACGCTTATGTCTGAAGAAACATGCGTTGGGAGCTGGGATATATTTGGCATCTCGAGAGCGAGTGCGGCTGTCTAATAAGACAAGTCGTCACAGGGGTGTGGGGGATCCTAGACACAGATGACCACGCATTCTCAATGATTAATTGCTCTTCGAATGAGAGATGTGCTACCAATGCAGTCTGTACGTTTCCAATTAGTTTCTCTCTGAGAGAAGTGAAAAGTGTATTGCATTTTGCATTCATCGGTTTTTCTGACTTTCATTTTTCATCGTAACACGTTGAACGTTTTTTTTGACGATCACGATGTGATAAATTAAATCAAGTTTCCCTACCGTGTTAATCAAGAAGATCGTTTTGTGTTAGTTTATCTTATATGTAGCACATAGAAAGAATAATAATCGTGAACATTTTCGACCTCGAGATTTTACGGAAATATCCTGACACCGAGAAAGGGGATTTTAGAATTCAGTCAGTGTGCAGCGATTCTGACCAAGGAATATGAGAAATTCATCCGCTGGGCCTATTTAGAGTAGGTCTGCTTATTATCGATAGACGTACTCAAGGATTTTATAATTTTTATCTTAAGGTTACTTTGTACGAAGAAAAAAGCATTATTTTGGAAAATAAAAGCAAAATTATGAGTAAATTTTTGTATAGAAAGTGTTATTGGGAAATATTATATCCGCGTATGTTTGGCATAAGCGTAATAAAGCAATTTCTCTATGAATCACTGCCATATACGGACATTATTTCAAGAGTCTTGAAAATCATTTGTGAATGTACATGTTCAAAGCTGAGTGAAAAGGAAGTTTTGGAAAACTGAAGGCAAAGGTATGCTCACTCTAAAATAGGTAGGAGATCCAGAAACTGACAGTATATATGCAATTGGTAAAAAATATAAACCTCCTAATCAACTACAAATAACTATTGCCAAAAATCTTGCCAAATAAATAAGCCGATCTAATTGCATAGAGCCCACATAGTTCTCGGTGTAGGAAGGAACTTATTCAATATAATTGTGATCCCTTGAGTTCATAGTAGACCTATTTTCCTTGCTCGCGACACGAAAGCAATAATATGGTACCGTTCATAGCGACAGCAGGAAATTGTTGGAGAACCACATTAACACTTTCCTTGATAGAAATTAAAATTGCAGTACTGTTGTGGTCCACTGAGAACGCAGGGAGGCTGTGGTGAACGGGTCACCCTGAAGGCCTCCGGACCTTGAGCCTCTCGCTGGTGCCACGCCCGACTCCAACGCGCGTCTCTCCTCCTTCCCCCTTCTGTTTTGTCCCTCACGCTCTCTGTCTCTTCCATGTCCGGCACTACGCCCCTCTTTGACTTTTCCAACTCGACGAGTTGCAGTTAGTGCTAGTCGCTTCGTGGACGTGAGGACAGGGGTTCTCAAGAGTCATCCATGTGTGAGACGCGCTCATTCTGAAGGAAGAATCCATCTACTCTCCTCGCTTTTGTCCTTTTTAAAAGGAAACGTGTTTTTCTTTAAGGAAATTCGTGTATTTTTTCTCAAAATTTTAAGATTCATGTTATTCCGTGGCATAAATGAGGAGATCCAGAATTAAGTTAGGATGACCTGCGAATAAAATATTATTTATGACGATATCATTTGATATTCTTGAGGAATATGATGAATTACACATTGGAGTTATGATTTGTCGAGGTATCTTCATATCGCGTGTTTTGAAACTGGTTGAAGAGTCAAGCCCGTACCACAAGTAATCTATCACAGACATTATGAGAAATAAACTGGAAGATGCTGGTATTTGGAGACTTTGAACACGGTGCACGTTCTCTACTTCTTTTGAAATTAGACACGCGAGAAAGTATTCATTCGAGAAAATTATCCTTGAAGTTCATGAAGAAAGTCTAGAGACGTGTAGTTTTGGTTCTCTCATAAGAAGTCGTTTGGATATAAACTGTTTTTATGATCTAGCTTGTCCGGTGTGACAACTAGCCCACTAATCCTTCGACCAGTCTACGATTTTGCGGGACCCTTGACTTCATACAAGCATCCATCCAAGGTAACTGAATTGAAGTGCATACCATACAAAGGTTGATCACTAAAATATACTTTTCGAAGGTAATTGAATATTAAGGCTCATTTTAATAAGGAATATGATTATTCACTTAGTTTTTTAGCATACGAGAAAGAAGTGAGGACTGATGTGACATTCCAGGTCCATTGGCTAACCCAAACAATACTGTATAATTCTTCTTCCACCCTTTGGATTGACGAACTCAGCCATTCAATCGAAGGCGTTCTGCATTTCTTTTCATCTCGTTCAAACCGTGTATTGGATTCATTGATTTCTCGAATGCAACCATAAAATATTTCCTACGACCTTTTGGATCTATTGAAGCACTGATAAGCGCACTTCACAATGGGTCGCTGTGTTTGGTGAATAGCAATGAAGACAGAATATCTGGAACGGAAGGTACACTTTGAGATCAAGTTCAATTTTCTTCCAATTGTAGATAACACTTCGAATAAACTTGATAGCAGTAGTATGACAGAAACAGGGTTTAGAAGTTTTTGTTTCCATGCTGACATATCTTCTCACTAACCGAAGAGTTGAAAAGATGTTTCTATAACTGCACGTCTCACCTTCACCATCCCTCAACCAGAAATAAACCAGTAATTTCTCTTTCTCTGAAATCATTTCCTCAGCAAGCATTCGGGAGGTAATTCTGTGTTGGGTCTGTGTATTTCAATTTGAGGGACAACATCTTTTGTGAACCTTGCTGTAGCAGGAAGGAGTTGCCTCGTTCATTTCCGCGTCTACAAGTCGTAAATCGGTAAAACGCTGTTTGACACATTAAGAATTTTCTTTTCAACCGTTTGAAGAACTGACACTTACCTTGTAGGGATTAGTCGTAAGCTACGCTACTACATCGTAAGATAGCTAAAGGATTTTTGAGTGAAATCCGAGGACGGTCTTCCTGCATTTTATAAAATACCAGTGATAAGTCCGAATTTGCAATTTTACATAAAGCAAAAGAACCCCTCTATACAATACTAGATGTATAAAGAAAGGCACAGAGACCTTTCTTAGCGTTATTACGTTCCTCTCCACAGATAGTGTGGGACTGTCAGAAACCTCTGGTGACGGAAGGTAGTATCGTAGGGTGATGAGGAGGAAGAACTTATCAATTACACAAGGAATTTGAAAAAACCGCAATTCCTATAAGCCTCTTCGTCACGAACCGCAAGTTTAGACCTCTTCATAAGTGTCTTCGACCGGGCAAAGCAGTCTCCGACCATGCCGATCACCATAGAGAGAGGTTAAATGCCTGCAAGGCAAAGTACTACGACAGTTAATAATTAAGAAACTGTTTTAAAATAAAAGTGCAGATCTAGAAAATAGCTAAACCATCGAAGGAAGGTATTTGAATTTATAAAGTGAGTCTAGTAGTAAATATACTTTATTTATCTTTATTAGTTTTCATTATTTTATTGTACTAAAATACTCATCTGTGAACTCCAAAGGTACTGAGGAAACTACGAGCAACTTAGTACTCTTGTGCAATACCCACACAGAACGCTTTACAATAATTATAGTAAAATTTCGGTGGATATTTCTCTGTCTCATCTAGGGACCTACTTTCGACATAAAATCTGGACAGAAAGTCAATTATACATACTGGCCCGCACAAACACATCACACAAATCCACACATTCTGTAAAATAAATATCAAAAACGTATTCCTGTTATTATTTGACTTCCGCAATCCTGCTATAAATACAGGATATTAAAAATATACCATGATTTCAACGATTTTCCGAAAAAAAGGAAAGATTTCGTGTAAGGTCAATTTCAATTCTGAGACATGTCATCGTGCACTTCATGAATTCACGTTCAGTTGAAAGACCGTGAAGTATAATTCGCACGACTCATCCTACATCTCCTATAACAGGAATGCAAAACGCTGAATAACGCTTCATCGGGTTCTTTTTATGAGGGACTGAAGACCAATGATTCATGATGCCAACATCTTTAGTTTTGAGTAAGAGAAAATAAATCTCAAGAAAGGAGTCATGAATATGAATATAAATATCTGGAAGTTGGACGGCGTTTGATTCTCTACCCATATGATTACAAAAAAGGTACTCACAAAACCGGGGCTCTTCCACTTCTTGTGGAAAATTCCACGTCTCCAATTCCATTCATATTTCTCCAAAACCATATTCGTGGGATCATAAAAGAGTTTGGCCTTAAAGGTCGTTTCGACATTTTCATTTTCCCGAGTCCTGCAACGGCTCTGATCTTTTGTATCAGATAGATCGATTCAATAGCGTGATTATTTTATGCTTCGGTTCAAAGCCACAGAATCCTTCATGTGCCTTTGTCAGTGTTTCTACTCTTATCAATATCTTTCGACGTCTTTGGTGCTTTAGGAATTTGAAACGTGCCTGTGCACTGGACTCTTATGCAATCCATCTCCACCCTTCAATAGTCAATCCCGCCTGCCTGCTCGATTTACTACGCTATTATCAAAACGAACACAAATATGATTATATCCTAGTGGTCCTCTGTTTCTCAGTTCATATATTAATCTCTTGAGCTGCCGTTAACCACATAACGAGGTAAGAGATTAATCATGTTATGTTGAATGAAAATGGGAGACGGCGCCTAGAATCGAACTCGGGACCTCCAGCTTTAGCGCACCAGCTCGTAACTCCAGAATTGGAAAATATCGACCCGTAATGAAGTACTCCTTAAGGGAGTCACCTAAAACGAGAATAGTATCTCAAATGAGATCACCACTGAGGTTCGTGGGTCTTCACACGTTGAATAATAATGGTAGACGGAGTTGTGGGACGAGCGGAATGGCGTAATAGTAGTAGTAGCGCTCCAGCGCGAAAAGCCGGAAGAGCCGAGTTCGATCCTTGGCCACGTGCCCCATTTTCATTCAACATAACATGATTTTCCATACGCTGGTTCTCATTTGTCTAGTTTCTTATTTCTTTATAGACATACTGGGCTTATTTGTCTCGTCCCTTATTCTATTTGTAATTCAATAGGTGTATTTTACGTCCAATTTCATCAGTGTCACTTGCAAGTAAGAATATTTTCTTGCAGGGCAGCACAATTAAGTGTACCAATGTGCCTGTAATCAGTGGCGGATCTATGGGGAGGGCTAAAGGGCATATAGCCCACCCCCATTGTACCTGAACTACTAACTGATAAAATTGAAGTTGATCAATGGCTTACTTTGTAAAAGTATTACCAGATTAATAATAATTATTAGTTAAAATAGATATTGTTATTTACATTATAATTTTTATTGTTATTAATAATACCATATTAATGAAATTAATAATACCAGATAAATAACTTTAATAAATAATTGTTATTAATAATACCAGATCGTTAATTATATCTTGGATGCATTTTATTTTGAGGTAATTTTTATAAAATTTGTTGTAAAACCACAATTTTTAAACAAAAATGCTCCCCGGTTAGCCACACCCCCTACCTTGATTTCGGCCTAGATCCACCACTGCCTGTGACGTCAAAAATATTCCATCCTTAATTTACACGAAGGGGAGAATCCACGACACATGCAGCAACGCTGGTTTAATTTTCACCTCAAGAATATTATTATTTCCATTTCGTTACAAATATGCGTTAAAATTTCCATTGTAATTGATAAACTCCGATAACTTTCTCTCCTTCTTCTTTAGAAGCCTGGGTACACGATGGATGTAAGTCAGCTACACTTTTCGACTTCTCCAGCAACTGAACAGGTTCATCATTGCACTCATGTTGTGGCCTAGCCTCAATCCAAGTTTTTTTTAAATAAGCACAGAAAGTTATGGACCATTACTAAGTGAAAGAGTTCTCTTGACTTTGATAAGTTTTTCCTCCGAGTAGTTGAGCAAATCACAAGGACTCTCCAGAAGGTTTAATAAATCACGAGTAATTGCCCACGAATATATTTCTCTGGAAACAACTTCGCAGTAATTCGCAAATCATAATAAATAGCTGTATATTTTTGCTTCTTCTATACTTAATCTCACGCCAGAGAAGCTCCGCATTTTTATGACAATCCGACAGAGATGAAGCACCTTTTTTTTCATAAAAAACCGGATTTTAATTTTCGACAAAAACCTGTTTTGTCCTCTTTTGCTCGCGCGGAAAAAAAACAGAAACTTACTAGAAGCCAAATCATATATGCGATAGCAACTTAGGTAGATTGCGTACTTTAATCTGAAACTTTTCGCATTATTTTACAACGATTTTTATTGATGAAGAATTTTTTGCAGCATATTTTGTGTCTGTACTTGTGGGAATTATGAAATCTACCATTTAGCAAAATAACGTCTCTTGGAGGGAGTTTTCAAATATTGTCATTTGTAATGTATACAAGACTGAGTCGAGAACATTGAATCACATGCACTCTTTTAATTTATTTGATCACAATATACCTACTAAACAGAGAGTGTAAGGGTAAGATAAAGGATGAGGTACTTGGTTGACCAAGTTAGAGTTTATCAAATTTTGTTAATTGTATGAGCGAAGACTTCAAAACGAAAGGTATATTTATTTTCTTCTGATTATTACTACGAAAGTTATTGTGAAGATGAAAGGTCACATTAAATTTTCTGTACGTCAACTAGTTTGCACACTTGCTCTATCCATAAAGATAATGATGATATTATTATGGTCATGTTTTGTTTGTATTTTGTTCTGGGAAGTATAGCACAGTACTTTAACATCAGCGCAAAATTTGTTGAAAAATACCCATAATATGACAGAAATGTTCCATGTTCCAGACTCTAAGGAAAAGGGCTACGTTATTTTTAATTGGGGCTTTGGGGCTCGTCAACATCGAGGTCACTAGAGTCCTTAAAAAGGGGAGGGGGCTACGTGGGTCATTGAAGGTGACATGTGGGATAGAGTATAAACTTCTTTGTCCCGGACAAACAAGTTTACACTGACTCCGGCCATTTTGCCAAAGCTGTCACTAAATCAGTTCAGGAGGCAGTTGAGTGATGAAACTCCTCGCGCAGATTGTCGGCGGTGGAGAGGCACGCCCTACACTGCAGCGCAGAAAATGAACTGAGGAAGCATAGTGGCTTTGCTGAACGAGGATTGGGCCGTCATACATGGCCGCGCCAATGGGAAGAACGAAAACTGGCTTCTGCCTGGATTTCTACGATTTATGATCGCGTCAGAAACAAAGAAAGCGCGAACACAACGTGGAAGCAGTGAGGTGGTGCGCTCACGCCTGCGAAACGTTCTAGGATTATCCATGGAGGGAAAGAAAGTGCAGATTATTTGTACTCCAGAGGAGGTAGAAAGAACCAGTTCGTTGGGGAGAAAAATTGATTTGTTCTCCAAAGGGATGATCATTGCCGAGGTTTCTCGTTGAATTAATCGGGCGAGAAGTTGCACCATTTTATAAGTTGAGATATGATGCCGAAACAAATAATTCTCACTAAATATAACTTTTTTTAAATTTTCTCTCTCAAATAGTCTTAAAGTACCATTTACACTTCTCCCTTCACGTCCGCCCAAAACAAAAGCTTTTCTTTCTTCGTTACAGACTTCGTGCCGAACAGTGTCATTTTGGGACCCTTGTACTTTAATCTTTTTCACTGCTTATTTTCTTTGTTGTTTCTAATCGTGTAGTTGATTTTTACTATTTTTATCCGCTTTATTCTTTAGCGATTTCACATTATTCCTTTTCTGTAACGCAAATCTGCGAATGGTACATTACTTATATCAAATTTTAAAGTTTATATTTTATACACACCTCAATATAACACCAAAAACATGTGATCAAAATACTCAACAATTTTTCTATCAACCCGAACATACGACAAATGTAATATATGAATAATAAATTTTGTAGATGTGAAATTACAAAAAAAAATAATAATACAAAAAAAAATTAAACATTCCTGTGGTTTAAGGGAGTAGTTACGTTTTTGTAATCTCTTCATTTCCTTTTCGTCAACAACATTTTACTGAGTGTTCATTGATTAAATATGCGAAAGTAGTTGTTGAAAAACGTGTGGAAATGCAACAAAATGTTTGCCTTGAATCTCTTGTACATTAAGAACAATAACGACAGCAGGTGTGTGAAATGCGTTCTTCAAACGAATTATATCCCCTTTTGATATACAAAGAAGTTTGAGGATATAATGTGAACAAATTCTCATGCATGAAAAAAAAATCACAAGTATTATTATTCTGTCGCAAGATGTCTCGTTACAACTGAAAATAAAAATAAGCACAGCACCGTTTATCGACTATTCAACATTTGCTCTCACAAATGTCTCAATACTTGATGAACTGAAATACAGAACACATTAGCATAATTATTTTAGTATTATGTATTAAACATACGCTTCATTTACATTCAGTTTCTCCTTTCATTTTAGGAAGGGCTATGTGTATCAGGAGAAAACTGGATTCGTGTAGTTAGGCCACATTCCGAAGTACAAATACCAATCCTAACAACTCATACTTGGCGTGTATTACTCTCCAAACACATGACCTAGAAATTCAGTCTCATCTCATATATCAATTTCAGTCCTCCAATGCTGGTTTCTTCCCAGTTAATTAATTACAGAGGAAAACACATCAGAGATGTTCCGTTTAGAAATAAATAAAATCACTTTTCAATTCCTAAGTTTTGGATAATGATAATAAATAAACAACATTCAGTACATATTGTAAATCTTTCTGTAACTTCTTTATATAATTACCGTTTCATTCATCCTTAGTAACTGTGCACTCGAATGTTGACATTCATCTCGCACTTCACAGCTACATTTCGAGGGTTCTCCAGTATCGATCTATAGATCTAATGACTTAAGACATGAAACAGGGCTATGAAGTGATGCTTCCCTAAGTCGATCCTAGCGATCTCTCGGAGTTTGGTGCTCTCATTCACTGTGGCGCTTCGAGGAGTTTTATGGCAACATCGAAACCTTGGACGTGAGGTCGCGGAGGGAGGCGGGCAGCTCGTCGAAAACCAGAAATCGATTACACTGTGTAATAAAAAGTTGCTCTCTCCTGCTAAACATGCTTGGATGATTTCATTTTTTTGCTCATACCTTGATCTTATTGAAATTAAGAGTCGAAGATTAAGTTGATGAAAAAAGTATCAAAAATCCTGTATATCAACGTTCGAGACATTTAATAATGCGTTATACGAATAAATAAAGAAATAAATAAACCGTATTCTCCCTCAACGTATCCCATATTGATGATTGGAATGTTGTTCCTAATGAGTGATTGAAATTTGGGGACTGAAAGAGTAGCATTCGTACTTCACACACATATTGTGTTGCTGTGAATGTACTACAGTACGTAAGGGATTGTTGGAAAAGAAGTTGAGAGAAGACAGACCGAGTGAGACATAATGCACAGTGTCTTCTCATTTACACGCCACGGATCATCATTAGTTCAGACTTTTTTAAGCTTATTTATTTATTTAAATAATACATGTATTATACATATTAGTTTATTATTATTTCAGACTAGATGAGGTTTCTACTGCACTTGATTCTCATCTACTCCTGATAAATATCGATCTTGAGAAAAAATCCATTAGTTTGATGCCAACCAAGTAATTAAGGTGTAAACCGCGACGATAAGCATACGACATTGAAGATGTATCCTTGTGGTGGAAAATAAGAACGACTATGCTGCTCTAAACTTCGGTGATACAATACTGTGAAAAGGAATTGTGGTGGGGGAGAGGAGTTTTGGCGTTATTGGAGATGAATAAAGCATGTTTTTTTGATATCTCCGAGTAAATCATACGAAAGCAAGTGTGCTGGTGAATAATGGACGTTGACACCGAAGGGCTAAGGGAGGAGAGTGCGAGTGGAGCGACATGAGGAAGGCTAGTCAAAGCGAGAGTGAGGCAGGTGCCCTCGCGACGTGAAGGAGTCCGGGAAGTGCGGATGGGAGGGGCTCACGCCTTCAAGGGAGCGTGTGGGTGGCCTTGAGCAGTCGCTGGCCTCCAAAGTTTCGCCCGCCAGTTCACTCTGTTGCAGAAGAAACGAGCAATTGCCTGAGGTTGGAAACCGAATGCTCCACTTACTCCACTATTATCAGCTTTTGTTTCAATTCCTTAAAACAAATAGAGGTTTGCATTGGTCTCAGATTGTTCGTGATGCGTAACATAGAGTATGGAATAACATCCCGTTGAATATAAATAGATCTTCCATGATCGACAACCTGTATTGAATCAAGTATTTATTTTAGGTATTTCGATATGAAAAAACAAACATTATTTTAAAAAATTTTGCAATTCAGTGACAAGGAGGAGGGCGGCACAAAATTTTCCTCTGAATTCCTTCGAGGTATCTTCAAAGTGCGTGTTCTAATTACGTTAGAATAAAAATGAAGAAATTCGAGACATCGGCGTCACCTATTCAGTGTAGATGATCTCAGACATCTCTCACATGGGACATAAAGCAACACGTCTACAAAGCAGTTATCCGACACAATCGTCCCACGCAGCTGACATATGATGAAAATAAAGGCTCGAAACTCCAGTTAGAAATAGAGGAAAATCACAGGCGTTCTTCTGGAAGGTTGAGAGTAAAACTCTGGCGGGAAGGAAAGGTTTATTAAAGAGACCTTGCTGAACTAATCGTGGCACAGAATGAATGATATGACAGAGGAGAGAGTGGAACAAGTGTGAGACAGAATCTCCATGAAGCACAACACGAAACTGTTGCTGGTGCTGAAAGAAAACGACTGCCTTAATACCATGCTTATAAATAAATATCCCGTTGCATACATTTCGACTTTGCATAAAAAACAACATACGCGCTCAATTTGTAGTAGAATGAAGTAAACGGTGCAAATTACAGGAAAACAGAGTATAGTTAAAACGAATTAAATGCTGAAAAAATATTCTACTTCAGAATATCGCAGGCCAAGCATAGATAATGAAATGAATACAAGCTGAGAAGGTCGCATAAGATTAATTCTTGAATTTATCCACTTGTTTCATCAGAATGTTTTATAGAGTGAGAGGAAAGTTCGGGGAGTTTCGGTGAAGTGAGAACTTCAAACTAGAATAGTTTCGTATTATACTTACGTATAATAAATAACATAAATACGAGTTGTTCAACAACTTCTCGGAAAAAGAATAAGTGCAAACGGAATAAAATGCGTCGAGGGGGCCATAAAATTACAGTTACTCTATTTCTGAACAAAACAAGTTTGGAAATGAGGAAATTGTCAGTAATCATGTCAAAATAAAGGGTTATTTACGTAGCCGTAGCCAGAGTGATGGGGGAGGGGAGGCTTAAGAAATTCCGATGACGTGGAATATGCGAGGGTTCTCCTATGTTAAGGCGACAACAATTTTCTTGCTTTTTCATTTGAAACATCGTATTGTATTCATACAGAAAAAGAGAGGAAAACGTTCTACGAAATCTGCGTATATAAATATGTTTTATAACATATAAAAGTTTCTTTCTTATCATATTAAATTTAAATAGTCTCGAATATTTTATTACTGGAGCACTGTGATTATATATCACTTGATAAAACTGGGAGGGCAATGTGCGGCGGAGTGTGAGTAACGCCAACGGACGCCGGGACCGTTATCTATACGTGTACCATTATCAATAAGCTAATTGTTTATTCTTATAATATTTTTAAATACGGTTATCTTAAGGTCTGGTGGAAGATTGTACGTTTAACTGATCTTGATATTGCAAGATTTTTATGAAAATTACAAAAACAATTTTTTCGCAAAGGTAGAATTATAAAACCAAAGCATTTTATAGAGAACTATACCAGCAATACTGTGTTAAATTTGCAATGGCCTAGGCTCAACAGTTTTACTAATGTACATTTTAAAAGTTGACCCTTCCCTTGAAAACGCTAGAAAATAGCATTTTTTACCCTCCAAATACAATGGAAAACACTCAGACAAGTGAAAATTTTATGACTCATATTTTTAGCGCAGAATTAAATAAGCAAACGTTTTATGTATAATTTGTTGTATTTTGAATAGAGGAAAATTGAACCGGATGTAGCTCGAGTCTATTACTTTTTGAAACCGATGATAGATAATATTTGCAAGTGATTCTCTGACAACTTACAGGTATCTTCCATTTAATTATTTAGCGTGTGTGTCGTAAAAGACAAGAAGACAAATAATCATTATTTTCACCAAAGATATTTTCACTTATGGCAAATAATATTGGAACTCGACTGAGCTGGTTTTCACTCAGAACTGGCTTCTATTCTTTTAATTATTATTCCTCTCTTTTCTGTGTTTTATTCACACTGCTTCGAAAAACAAAAACTAGTAAGGATAGCGGATATGTTTCATGATATTTCCAGGCAATTTCTTAACTTCTGATACCATACAAGAAACACACTGTATGTGCATGTAATGTATCCATACGTATTCGAGATGCTAAAAGTTGTTATGAATTGAATATATTTGTAAACACATATAGCTCATTTTTATTTGAGATGTTTGGAAAACGCGAAGAACTCTAATGACCCTGCCGTTGACGAGCCCTAAAACCCCACAAAAAAAGGAAAGGAAAACGTGAGTTATTTTAATGTTAATCACGGTGAAACATTTCCTTCTCTCAAGCAATGTGTTGATTGATGTTCTCGCGTTAGGAATTAATTATTTTATTTCTGTATTAATCATTAAACGGAAAAGGATCTTTCATAAAATCTACCTACCAACATCTCGATATGTGTGTGTTTTGAGGTAAACGTAAACTTATTCCGTTTTTTCTCGTGCGACGCTGTGAATTTGGACGCGTTGAATAATACCTTTCGAACACAATCCTTGAGCATTACTTGTAGCGTTCAGTGGAATTCTTGGATCACTTTTCCGTCTTTTTCGTCTGCAGAGTTTCGCTGTCAGCTGATCTACATTCGCGAGCTGTCAGAGCACGAATGTGGGTCATTGTCCCTTCACTTTCGCGGGAAACAGCCTCGCTCACCGGCGTCTCCCCCTGTCCCCACTTGCGCCTCCTCACAACTTTCCATTTTACCTCGAATCATCGGGAACGATAGATGGAGGGAAATACTGTTCGATTTCTGTGAATGAGATTGCGAAGTAAAGCACACTCGCGGTAATCCAGACGCTTCTTATCCGACACGTTCGGTAATCCGACATTCTGATTTATTTTCACAATTTTTATACCCTCTTTCAAACAGCGATAATATCTATTTTATATTTTGCCACCAAAGACTCGTATAATACATTTTTCATTAATACTCTTTTACATAGGCTATGTAAAAAATCATGAACAAAACATGACCAATGCTTGACATTAAAGAATGCAGTGAGTTATTTTCTATATTTTCTCAACGTTATCTTATTGTTTGACTTTTAATTCTAATTGCCTGGTCCATTTTCAATCGTGTGATGTCTGGGAACCAAGCTTGTTGAATTAACAAAATTACGTTTATATTACTGAAAATGATACTTGAAGTGTTAGTCAGTTTAGTTTATTCTTATGAAGGAGTTGATTCGAGTCTACTTTCAACAACTCGAACCGCGCAAAAATTAATAAGTGCAACTCTTAATATTGTACCATTGAAGAATGCTCCAAATATTTTGTTTATAAAAAAGACCACAAATTTAAGCCCTTTATTCGCAGTCTCCGCATTACTTTTTTTACAGATTTATTTAGGATCTATCATTATTGGTCAAGTAAAATTAATGTTTGTTCTCCCAGCGTTTCGACCCTTTATTAGGTATTTATTTAGTTTGACCTTCCCATGTTTACCTATATAATAATGAGTTCCATTTATCTTCTTCATGGACGTTGAACACACTTTTCAAAGAATCCACGAGTGTACTACGCAGGATTTACGAAGTTAGTAAACCAATTTAAGATATTTAAATTGATATCAAGATGTGGAAATAGAAGATATTTCTGCGCTTCACAAACGTTGAACTTGTGCGCGATGATAGTACTACACACATCTCTTTAAAAATCCCTGTCACTTCACCGACTCACCATATCTAAGCTACAAAATAGAAAATATGTGTGTCCGCTGCAAGTACTCCTTCCAAACGGTTAACATTAGTGACGTAATACTTGCATGCCAATCTGACTGTTGTTTCTCGATCATCTTTGTTATTTCAATTTTAGTTTTTTTTAATTTTTATTATTAATTTGTGGAGTATAGTTAGTGGTACTGCGTCAACCTGCGATACCGTGACACATTAGTGCAACCCGCAGCATACACAGTTGTCTTTCCCTCTCTCCTGCCTATTATTGACGATACAAAAATGCTTTACAAGTTCCAAATGGTATTGATTTTCTGAATCGATTTTAATAAGAGCATGCTGCGAGTAGCGAAGTGAAACCGATTATACGAAAACAATAAAATACCACCAATAAGGGAACGTACATAGACGAATGATCAGGAAAACAAACTTATTCTATTATATTTGAGCTCAGCACCGTAACATTTACCAGCGAATTCTACGGACGGTACCAGCGAAGAAAAGATCCCAAATTACTGAAAAAGTAACGTACTTAATCAGGGTTGACTAGTTAAACTAAATTGTTCTTTAAAACACTCTGTGTCTTCAAAAAAGGTATGGCTTCTTTCATTCAACTGAATAATTAATTTAGATAACAAACGCTGAAAATGTATTATTCCCTTTGATGGTTTTGTTCGGTACAAAAACTTCATCTTTCGGGACAGTTGTTTTAGAGCAGTGTCGTAAGAGCATTTACACGCTATGAACTATGGTGGAAGAGCCAGGAAGATGACGTTAGTAAATTTAATAATAAAATGTTCCGTGCAACTGAACCAGTATTGACTGCAAATGCATGAAAAGCTAGCGTTGAAATAACGTATTCAAATTTCAGGTTATTGCGATCACAATTACGTGTTAAATTCGATCAAAAAAAGAGACATCTAAACTCGCATATTTATATTAAAAAGTTCATGTGTAAGAAATATGTCCAATATCAATAAATGGTCAATTAAATCGTGAAAAGATACTTGTATCTTTTCACGATTTAATTTCACGATACAGGTTCTCTAGGCTTTGTTTAGGGGCGTGTTTATTGTAACAATAAATCGTGAATTTAGTGTTTTTTTCAACTATTATGATTTTTAAACACTATACTCAGAATAATCTATAGTTCGATAATAACTTGTACATGTAAATTTACAAACATATTTGCGTTAAATTACAAACATATTGACATTATATATGTATTATAACTCGCAGCTAACTTTTTATCTTATCTAGGAACTTTTGCTGAAATTTTTGAATCCGCCTCTGCCTTAGGGCCCTTGATCGGAATTGATGGGATGGTCCCTTGCTTGCTTCCGGAGAGTAAATTAGTTTATTGTCCTCCACGTGGTCAGACGCAGTCTGTACTGTTTTTTGACAATAAATTTATTATTATTATTATTATTATTATTATCTTTAAGTAAAAGAAAAATAACTGGAATTATAAAAAATAATAACTCTTACTGTAAGAAACTAATAACCTGTAATACTACCTGAAATATAGTACTGTTTGATTAATGACGTAAATTTGTGTTCACGTTGTCACCAGTACATTTCTTATTGCATCGAACAATTTTAACATCCTACATGTGTTCTCTAACTTGAACAATGAGATTACACGGGTTTAGTTGCATAACTTAACATAAATGTTTATATTATGACATATAAATGGTTATTTCGTTACAGGATCATTCACGTTTTTCATTCATGAAAAATGTCTACTGCAGATCCTCTCAGAGAATACTTTTATTTTGGTTGCATATTTCGTAATTTAACGCTAATATGTTCTAGCGATGACAGGAGAGATTAGTATAAGAATGGTCTGGTACATCAAATGATCTACCAATATTAGAAAAAAAGAAAAAAACTACTTTGTGATTTCAGTGGAAGAAATCACTGAAAATATTTTTCTTAGCATGTACTAACCCAAAACAAGGGACTCACCCATTATTTTATGGTGCTATTGAAGATATTGTAATTCTATTGAAGAGAAGATGTGATCATTTAAAAGTCAAGGACGAAGACAATGGAATGCGCAACCGACTGAACAGCAACGCGTCCTTTTTTCATGCACCTTCGAAACCAATAAGATCTCGCCTCATGGAGTGCGTATTGGCCGTCTCGCATGAGTGACATTGCTGTCGATCGATCGAGTCCAATGTTCGATGCGGATGAAGAAGAAAACACCGGATGAATGCGTTTTTCTCTTGACTTCCGGGATGCTTCGGGAACGACGCTTTCCGACATCTCTCCGCCGCCCGTCTCGTCGGTTTCCGATGCTTCTAGAGTCCACAAGGCACTTGGACGATGAACTTCAATGTTTTGAAGAAAAGGAGTTTCCTCTGTACGTCTTCTCAAAACGACTCTCCATTCCAAAGTTCCTTTTATTTACGTGAATCACAAAGTTGCGAAGTTTATGAATATCCTTTGTTGTAAATAAAATCCATGGTTTCATAAAGGTTAGGTAAGTTACGAAATAAAAATCAAATAAACAAAAATTCATTGTTATAACTCTTATAAAAATACAATTTTAATGATAATCATTGAGATAATTTAATTACTGGACTTTGTCAATGTTCGTTTATGGAGGAAATCAGTACAACCAAATTAATTGTGCGGAAAATAGTATTGAAATTCATTACCTTTCTTGAATTCCGCGAATATATTCGTGGGTTCGAAGTGGACACCCCTTCTTGAGAGGCAGAGGTGCCTGACTCCTACCGTCACGCACATTGGTTCCCGGTTCGATTCTTGAGCTTCGCTCACTCAAGTGGAACCGAATCCAGAGCATCTGGCGAACGAGCATTCACAACTCTCAGTGAACGAGGAGCTTCTCATTGAAGAGGTCGTTCACTTATTCGCGAACTGAATCAATGCGGAACAGGAAATAGTTAATATGATTTGGGACTGTATTATATAAAATTTAAATAATAATAACAATAGTAATAATAATTTATTACTCTGCAAGTGTGCAATGCTCGGTAGCAGATAAGGACATAATAAGAGTAAAGGTATATTCATTACCGGTATATATATATATATATATATATATATATATATATATATATATATATATATATATATATATATA
>NNCF01127741.1:54187-73263 GCA_002313205.1 Laupala kohalensis | reverse complement strand
TATATATGAGTGTGTGTGAGTTATTAATCGGATTCGGGAAGCCTAGGGGTTCCGCCTTGGGGCACTAGACATATGCTCAAAATTTATGACGTATAGAATAACTTCTGGGCTGGTGAAGGCCGAAACGCCTCTCCAAATCTAATGCACACAGTGAGTGATATAAATGTGTTCATATTTTCGTTTCCCATAAAACTGTTTATTTATAATCAGAAATTAATATGGTTTCGCTTTCAAGGTTTCAAGATGAAATGAGAGTTTAAGTCAACACTCTGATTTCTTGTACTTACGAAAAGATCATTTAAGAAGTTATCGAGGTAAACAGAGAAAATAAATAGAAATTATAATTATTAAGAATACGTAGGAAATGGTAAATTTGACATTGACATGTAACTGTTTGGATACGAATAACCACAGAAACCATTACTTCTAATAATTTTTCGAAACTTTTACTTCAGTGATCCTTCAATTACGATTCAACGCACACGGGGGATTATAGATCTCTCTAATCTCAATATTTGACTCTTCAATATTTGACTGTTTCAATATTTGACTCTTTAGCGGTTTATGAAATAACTAGATGAGCACTCCCTATGTCACTCGCGTAAGTTTTAGTGCTCCTTCGTCACCCGTAACTCGCTACATCTGGACAATCAATAAAATCACTGTATTGCTAGAAAGGAAAGTAATGTAATCCATAAAATACGTAAATACGAATATACCAAGAAGTACAAATGTATTCCAAGATGGAAATGGGACAATAGTAGATCCCTTTCACAATAGGAGTGGCCCGCGTTCCATTCGCATGCAGATTAATACAATAGGTAGGAGTATGAAGATGTACACAGGAGTCGTCAGCGATAATGGCAAAGACCTGAAAACATTTTTTATTCTTTTCACCCATTTAAAACTGAAATATCGAAAAATCATGAAATAACTTTTTAGACATCTGAATTAACATTTACTGACCAAAATCTAGGTGATATCTGAATTAGTTCGTGAGCTACATCGAAAATTCGAAATACATTTTACACTATACCCAATTCACTCCTCTAAAATCGGAATTTATAAAAAAAAATTCGTAGTGTTTTGTATTTGAAAGCAACATCACATAAAATTTCAAGTTTACATTTTTTATATTTTCTTTTCTATGGTGATCAGTGAGTCAGTGATTTAGTCAGGGCATCACCACTTAAAGATTTTGATTGTATTAGAATAAGTCCCTCTAAAGTGTGCTGAATAGAAATACATTTAATGTAGTGGAATATTTTTAATAACTAAGAATACTTAATATAATTTATTAGCAGTGCAGTGTTGGCAAAAAGAGAGAAATCTGAAAATTAAATGCTTAGAAACAGGATATCAAATAAGCATAAATATTCTGCATTGTGTCTACCCTATTTGCCTGTTTCTTTCGAGGAACGGGACAATAAATGAAATGTAATATGTAAACGAAAGCAGATGACCAATTAGTATTTTTCGTTACTTAATTAACAGTTATTTAATTAAATTCTTTGTATTATATAACTAATAAACAAAAGTTCTTATGCTAAGATAAACTATGAGGAAAAAATCAACAAGTTTCAGAGTGATAAGTATCAGACGAGATTGCTGAAGAGGAAATCCTTGTCATGTCATGCTCTTTGGAATACATTACCTCAATACTACATAAAATTGCAAGCCGATTACATCAATATAAAATTATGCCTCATAAAATACTTTCTCGCCAGATGAATACCATGCCGTTCATGTGAGTCGGAAACAGTCGTCCTGAAGTAGCATCACGTACCAGTTTACAAAATTCACAAACCCTTTTGTGACTTTTATCTTTTGTGCGACGACAATGAGCCGAATAATAAACATCCACAAGCGTCTTTCATTTTTTATGTTTCTTCGTTCTCCCGACGGTACATCTGCACATCGGATGAAAGATGATGACCCCCATCATAAATCGAAGGTACCTTCACTACGTGAGGCAAATATCTGAGTAAACTTACATTTGAACGAAGAGTTCATTTTCACAAAAATCTTTTCAAATATGTGGAGATGTAGAATTCATGTATATAACAAAAATCATGAAAATAAAATGACTCTTCTGTCCTCCAATAAACAAACAGAAAAAAATGAAAAATAGAAAAAAACATGAAAGTTTCTCACACATTCGATGAAACTGTTTCGGTTCTCGCTTTCGTCAGAAACCTTTCCGTAATATTACGTCTGATAGTGATTGTTTTTTCAATATTGTGTGTCACGATATCCCTTTAACCACTGTTCCTTATCTGTAATTCTGTTCTTTTCAATAGCAAGAGCATTTCCGTGACTGACGAAGGTATTACTGTCGGGCGTATTACATTGGTGCTATCGTAGACAGATAAAATTGATAAATTACTTTGGAATAACCCATATTTTACCAAAAAATTGATTAACGCATTGCGATACTTGATTTACTTAATTGATTATTTACAGGATCATTGTCTTTATAAACAAATGTTATTCTTAGGATAATAATATAGTAATATTTGTATTTCAAATGATACTGTGTTCTGTCTAAAGTGCGTGGTATGTGTTGGTCTAACAGAGTTTTCGTTGTAGAATATGAACTATTTCAAGGACTTGGAAGACTCCTCGATCTCTGAATTCTCTTCGAGTGAAATCTTCCAAATTCTGTTATTTTAATAAGAATTTTTAAAAAAATGCATTTTGCAACTCCATTAACCTCCGAGCTAGAAAAAATTTGGTCGAGTGTTTATGTGTTCGTACAGTTATCTTAAGTTGCACATTAATGAAGCTCTATCACTTAACCTCTGATTATGATTTGATTGCGGATTTCCTGCAAAATGATATTTAACTAGATAAACCTCCTGAATGGATGTGCTTGTGAATTACAGAATTTGTTTTTTTCGTATCAATTCCGAAATGACCCTTCACAGTGACTTTTTACTATGTGGCATTTTCTATTTGCGAACTATGTGATGAATTGTGTCGCAGGTTATTTTTATTTTGAATAATGCATATTTATGGGATAGATGTAAGGTATTTGGTATTAAAAATCCAACTCAAAAGAACTCTACCACCAATTTACTCCGCATCAATTATGACTGATCACAAACAATCACAATAAATCTTCTCGTTAGCAGCCACTTACATTTTATTTCTGTTACAGGGACTGATAAAGCTAAAATATCAAAGATTGAAATGTCATTGAAACATGTCCAGTATTCACACGTAATAGGAAACTAAATTTTTCACGATTATTCAAGAAGATATAACTAAAAGTAGGCATGAGAATTTAGTCTTCCCAATGTCGATTTTATCACTAGTGCCATACAAATGATAATTGTATGAGTATTAGTATCCTAATATACATGTACTCAATATAAGAATAATTAAGTAACACAAAATGTACCCTGATAGAAATTTTTTTGAGGATATTGGGGAAACATTATAATTGAAATATAATAACTTTTTTGATAAACATTTCTTTTGGTTACGAAACTAAATATATGAATGGGAAAGACCCAGTACTTCGTAAACAACTCGTTTTCGTCAACCTGTCGTTGAAGTACACGTCAGTTAGATCACCATGGAGAGAAAGCTCGTTCAATACATATCGCCTCCGCACATGAACGTAAAGTTGCTTTTCGTACCTTCTCTTTTATAGTGGTCTCATACTGTCGTAACGAATATTTTTTCTGAAGCCTTCAAAATATTTCAAATAATAATAATCAATTTTCAGGAAGAAATAATTTTTGTATTCTGTTTTTCTCAAACAGCAATACTACCTTCATAAGGGCAATTTAATTCAACTGGGACGCAATCATTTATGCGGAATGTTAGTGAATTTTCGCATACTTTACAATTAAGGTCGTTTGACATGTCAATTGGTCAAGTATTTTCATGTCAAATACCAATGAGGAGATAATTAAATTAAACCAACAAGTTAAAAAGTTTATAGTTTTTTACATGTGAGTGGAAGTGAAATGACGGGAGTAGAATAAATTTTCACAGAAAGGTATGCTCACTTTTCACGATAAGCTTAATTCCAGTAAGGAATCCACATTAATCTGACGAACAATTCACTTTTAAGTTGATACAACTGCTGTTCAAATCAAAGTTACGATTCGATTATTTCTATTCACACGAGTATCGTTAGTAGAATGCAATTCTTGCATCGAGAACTATCGTACTGAAAATGTAAGAAGTGTGCCAAGCACTTAATGATGTTTAAACGCTACAGAAGACGTAAAAAATATAAGTTTGTCGTCTCTGGACACTGGTCATGAGATCCGAGACGGAGAAATTGTTCGTTTGGACAACACGTAGTGAAACTACTCCCCCCTCTCTCTCTTTGCCTCTCTGCTCCACTGCGTCGCTACAGAAACTTTTTCTACTCAAGATTCGCGACTGATTTGACGATGATTCTGTTTTTTTCCCTCGCATGGTGTCGATAAAAGAGCCTTTGTTACTTGCCACGTAATGTTTGCAAACACACAAGACTAAAAAGTACAATATTATTTTTAAGTTTTATCAGTAAATAAGATTTGAAATGTATATTCAATAGTACTTTTATTAATTACTATATTTTCTGAAAATGATGTAATGTGTCATTAAGAAAACTATACCCGCAATTTTAAGTTTTAGCGGTGAGTCCCTTCTTTTCATCAGGCGCGTCAAATGGGTTTTGAGCTTCTTGTGTACTCGCGCGTTGAAGTTCCCGAGGCTGTCGATTTGTGGCATTATCTTACGTTAAAGAACTTTCGCGATCTTTATGAAACCACCCAAAAGAAATCTTAAGCGTCAACATGGGAGACGGTCCGTCGTGCGGGGGACCGGCTCAAGCTTAGTGAAACTCCGCAGGAACTCGCTTCTGTCGGTCAGCTGGTTGAGACAACGCTGCAACATGTTCAACTCGCTGTGTCGCGGCGACTACAGGCGTCTTGACTGAAGGCTAACATGTTCCCGCAGAGGATCGGGATTAGAAATTATGAAGCATTCTGCGTGTGTGTTTAGCACGTTAAACCTGTCACTGATAATTTGAATTAAGTCTTTGAACCAGTGACAGGTGAGTTACATCATGATTACATCAAACAGAATTATGATTAATCCTAGTTGGGTAATCATATTTTCTTATTTTCCGGCAACTCATAGATCCTTAGCAAAGGCAAAATGTTGTTATAAAACCACAAATGCGTGAGAATTCGTTGTGAGGCAACATCTTAAAAATAAAATGTCCCATGAAATGACAAATCATCCGTATTCCATTGAAGGTGTCGGAAAAATGAAAAGATAGTTCAATACATCTTGGACACAAAGACGAGCTTTTCTTGATTGCGACTCACTTCCTCCGCAGATTAATGCCTTTTTATGGGTCCTTGTTGGTGACTTGGGGCTGTCAATCCATATGCACTCACCTGTGATTGGGCGACCGGCTCGAAGCACTCTTCCGCATCCCCAAGTGCAGGCTGGTGTTGTGACGCTGTCGTCCCCTGCGCGGACCTCGTCTTCTGGCTTCGAACCCCGCTACCCTCTCACACACCCTCACTCCACGAAGAGAACAAGACAAGACACTGGTTGGCGTCGAAGCGTACGCCGCCACCTCTGCTCGCAGACTGGAGGAGGTCTTCCTCCAAGCAGCCGAGGAGGAGGTGGAGGAGGGGAGAGGATAGTGATGGAGGTGGCTGCGACGGCGCGGTTGCAGGTGCTGGCAAGTAACTTGCAGGGGAGTGGGAGACTTGAACTCGCGTTGCGCCGCTGGGGCACTTTCTCGTGACGGCCACTGCCTCGATCTTGCAGAGGTCGATTCACAAGAATCGAGAGTTTTCGGGGATGTAGGAGTTCCGATCGAGATCATCAAAGTCGGCCTCTTTGTGGGACGCTTTTGAGAACCGGGGCTAAGTTCTTCTCTGTTGATTCTCCAAATCGTTATCCGGCGTAAGAAATTCATTTAGAAGTTCCCTTTTCATCGCATCACATTTTAGTTATTTTAATTACTTACCAACATTTATTTATAGCGTTAGGTATAAGAAATAATGGTTCGTCATACCCCAATGAGGATTCTACAAAACTTACTTTTGTACTCATTGTTTAATTAGTTTCCCTTTTATAAACACGGAACACTGGAAATCATTCTATCGCCGCTAGGGATTCGCGGACTATTCCATCGATCAGAATCAATACATTTGATTAGCATTTCCCAAACATTAGTTGTGTCCCAAATATGAGTGCCAAATTATATATTATTTTTAATGTCTGACGTTTCCATAATACGTCTCTAACAACGTTCATTGTTTATTTTTATTATTTTTTGCAACTTCTATGATTCTTGACGTCAGCAATTGTTTAATATGTGAATGGAATGCAATTTCGTACATGATTAATTAATTTTTTAACTTCCATGAGTAAACAACATATTTTTTTTGTTGGGGCTTTAGGGCTCGTCAACATCGAGGTCATTAGAGCCCATACAACATATTCATTATGTAGTGTTGATTAAATACAAATTTCTATGATAATTACCCTTTACAGCCCATCGCATTAGCTAAAATGTCATAATTTCGTTTCAAAGCACCATTTATTTTTCCCGCTTGCAGAATCTTCGTGAAAAATTTCTACAACAAGCGACCCCCTCCCCTAAAACAAAAGAAAATCATCGACCTCGATCAAATTGCTGATACGTTTCTTCGGAATTTGGCCTCCATATGAATTTTTGAAATGAAAGCGAATTAGACTGCAAATAACGTATCACAAATTTTGGGCAATATTTACACTTTGCATTACATAAGCAGATGAAGCTATAATTATTTCAAACAAACAAAGCGTGTCCTGTAACTTTGCAACGACTGGAAGTATCGACATATTTTAATTTCATGTTTGATGATCAGAAGAGTATCAAATTCAATAATTTACTGAGTTATGAGATGTAGTTTTACTTAATGTGTATGTGGTTTAGTATGTGTTGTTACTACGCATTTGTCAATGTCGAGCAATAAACTGATTTTTTACTGACCGATTAAACTGATGAGTATGATTTTCTAGGATAAATTCACAAAAATTATTAGATTTGAACATTCTAAATAATTCAGCGTCTTCTGAAAATAGAAGTATAGATGAAAGTTTATTGAAATATAGTAAATCGTTAAAGAAAATGTTGAAAAGTGAAGGTAAGTGGTGAGCACCTCCAGGAACGCCAGTAGACACATGAATAGTTTCCGATATGAAAGAGGATATCTTCACACTCTGAGAACGACCAATAACATGGTAATTCATGGAAACACTGGAAATCCGACACCTTCTGTAGTTTCATTAATAGAATTTCCATGTCAACACAAAATTCTTTGGCAAAATTTGATTAGATGACGTCAACCTGATGATCGTATTTTAAGGTTTTGTGTAGTGTATAATTCAATAGCAGAAGGTTATACAAAGAGAAATAACATGGAGAGTCATCGGACGATATCGACAGGAGGAGCTTTTGTCTTTTCTGGTATTCCACTTATCTGGGAAAGGCGATAACGTGGGAAACTAGTGGTGCAAATCCATTGCACATACTTTCTCATATACGTTTCTCCATCTGCAGCATAGAGTGAGAAAAAATTATATACTGAAAGGGTCATTTCTGGCGTGGTCCTCCATATTTTGGTCGTCGTCTAGTGCTCTATTCATGCTCAAAGTCGTTAGATGAACTTTAACATTTGTCTTTTATGTCTTTTATTTACTGTCTTTCATTTGAAATTTAACAGTAAAATAAATATTCAGTATATTATTTCAATACATTTAGCGACATATCAGTCATAAATATCATAAAAGTGTTATGCAAATGTAATTTCGTAGTAGACAGAAATTGATGTATTTTCGTATCTGCAGTGCGTTCGCTGTCCTCCTATGTATTTTATCATTATCATATCTTTCATTTCAATTTACGAAACATGTATTCTACGTCTGCTTGTTCCATTTACACTGCTAAATATTATTCAAGCTCCTTGAAACAGTAAACTAATGTGTAAGTGCAGCAGACAGAAATTATTTTACTGCGTCTATACCAAACTTTCAAGCGAAGTAGTGAAAATGCGGATGTAATGCACGCTAAAAGTACTTTACGTACAGAAAATTTGAGGAAGATCGTTGGAGCCGTTTTTGTGTAACATTCACAAGAGTACTTTGACATTAATGTAAAGTACTCTTTGTTTAAAGTGAACAAAATAGAGCACGTGTTTGTTGTAAAGTAAATAAAATTAGAGACGGACGGACGTATTGCCAAGAATCACTTTTTCAGAATCAGGGATAGCCAAAACAAATATTTCCGTCGAAATCTCGCTTTCGAATTTTTTCACGATTACAAAACTTTCTATATACTACGTATATGAGAAAGTAAAATAAAAACAAGTAGGTACAAACAAAGTTCTTCGACGGAAGATGAAAAAAGAAGCCCGCAGAGAGTTGATTAGGGAATGACGAGTCGCATAGGACGCATATCCGAAAGGACGATGGACTTATTGATTGATCCCTAAGATTGAGGTGTGGTGCAAACACTCGAAAAAAAATAAGTTGGATAGCTCAACCTAAAGTAAGCTGTGACAGCTCACGCGTCAGACAACTCCATTAGCTGACAAAGCTTAAGCTGTAGCTGCCCTAAAGGTGTTTTCAGCTGATCGAGACCAATTTTCTATCACTGCGGAAACTAACGCTGTTTTGTCAGGGAGGAAGAACGTTACATCAACAGCTATAGCTTATGGGTTTTGCGTGCAACATCTCAGTCCCCCTGGAAAATCTGACATAGCTACAAGAACTGCTGTTAGATCCTTACCACCGATCTCGTTCGCAGTTGCAGCTAAATGACACTCGGCTGCGCTGCCTTCTATGCATTCGATTCGTTGACTCATGACAGATGTGGCACAGCCTGCGCAATTGTTTTACGGAGTAAAATCGACGATAACTTTCGCAACTATGAATATCGGTACCAAATGATTCATTACTACGACTAAACGACGCCGATGTTTCATCGTCCGAAACTTGAAGCCAAGACGACGAACATTTACTACGTTATCTCGAAGTCGAGCACCTGCACCCAGATTATATTTTGAATTTTTGTAGGTTAATGTTCTCCAATACCTAATTATTATTTTAAATATTGTTATTTTGAACTGTATTAATCTAATGAGAATGCATTTCAAGTATATTCGAAATAAAGAAACGTTTGGATTCATAAAATAATGTTTTCTTGATACTTTTAAAATATATTTTTCAAGATTTTAGAGATGAATGCTATTTTACGTATTTACTATTCATGGTACCACTACTATGCCAAATATAAGACAGCTCAAAACAAGACAATAAAAATTATTTTGTTACCGGGTTGCAGTTGTCCCGTGGTAGCGTTCTCGTCATGAGAAGAAAAGTACCCTGGATCGAATACTGGCACTCGGATGCCTGACACGGACGTTAAAAAAAGAACCTCCTGAAAGAGAATGTGTGCTATGTGGCTATGATTAAGCAAGGTAAGGCAATGGAGTTGTAAAAAAATGACCATCGCTAACAAAGTCGTAAAAGAAAAAAGCATGCAAATGAGTTTGCGACACTGAATCAACATCACATTTTAACGGGTTGGCGACGTTATCTACCATAAGTTAGTATAACATGCCCTTTCGCATCTTTAGATTATCTATTTAAACTGTGAGAGTTAGTGCTGTAAGCAGTGGTACAGAGGGAGGAAAATTTACGTCATAGCAGACGGATGTTAGCTGTGCTAGCATATGTGTTGTCTGGCTGGCTGGCAGTCAATACATAAGCTGCCCCATTTTAGGTATTTATCCGAGCGACAACTTGGCTAGCTGCGCATGGATGTTTTGGCACCTACATACACCGTATGCACAGGCGAATGAACCCAAGCTGTCAGAGCTGCGGAGCGGTAATTGACGACGCAGAACATGCACTTTTTGCATGTTCCATATAAGAAAGGGCATGCATGATGACCGCTGTCGATATAAGAGGTATTCTGCAACCTGATAACAATATCACTCAGATGATGGAGAGCCAGGATAAATAGGACAAAGTGACATGTCTATTCGACACATCATCACAAAGAAGGAGGAGTGAAGTTACCGAGAATCAAAGAAGTTAAGTTTCTGAACCCCTCATACTGACGCGTTCAAGGGACGGGGGAGTAGGGAACGACAATAAGGTTGAAGGGACGGGGGAGTAGGGAACGAGCAACCGCCGAGGGAATTCACATGAACCAGAACAAGTCCTACTGGAAAAATGCAAACGCGGGAGCGGAGGGGATCCTGGTGTCGTAGGACCACTGGTGAAGAGCTTGCTGCTTCCACATACACCACCACCAAAAAAACAACAATTGCAGGATGTTGTTGATTTTTGATCAGTGAAGTCGTGATGATGTTCCATGAACAATGTGCTTAGTCACTAGAGTTTCTAAAAGTTTGAGTAAATTTGATATTTTGCTAACATCTTTAGTTCGTAAGGTTTACCTCTTTGCTTGAAAATTAAGTAATACAGCTTTTATCCATATTGAGCGAAAGTAACCTGAGAAATAGACTGGTTCAATAGTTTTGAATTAGAGTATTCCAATCATTCATCCATGTTTAAAAAAGAGAGAAGAAAGACATACGGACCTCGGACGGCGTATTTTGGAATAATAAATACACACTGAGAAAACAAAAACAAACTCTGTGTCAATTAAGAAAGGATATATATGTGTGAATCAAAACAATTAACATTCATAATTATAAACGTCTCAATATATTGAATAGTTTTATTTGTTTGTATCATACATCATCAACCATACGTCGGGTTCCGGACATGAGACTTGGTCTTCCACGTACTCGTGATTTGGGTGAAGGAATTGGGAAGGAGAGATGTTGGTTTGTCGAGAATTTGGTACTCAACCGACATTGGTCCGTAGTAAGTGAGGGAAACCCCTGGCGTAAACTTTATGCACTTTGACCGAGTGGGAAATAGAACCCGCGCTCTCCCGCTTAACAGTACGTAAGGAGCGAAGACGCTATGCTACCACCGTTAGTCGCTCGTAGTATAGCTAATATTAAAGTATTTTGCTATAAAATATAAATTTATAGTTAAAGATAATTCATGAAAAACCTTAAGAACCTCCGAAGAAACCCAAAGAATGACGATAGTAATTCCCTGAATAATTCGTGAATTGGTTACCATTTTTTTCGTAGTCGATGACAATTTTTCTTGTGCCTTTGTGTTTGGTAGCATAATCAAGAGGTTCAAAACCAAAACCCTAAATACCAAACACCCAATTATTGAACTCAGTTTTATTGCGTCTAATGAAATGTTTCTTATTTCAACACAATAAAAATAAATTTCCAGGAAAAGTAAATACTATACAAAGTTGAATTAGTCAATTTCAACAAAAATTGTTCATGTACAACACTTCAGAACGCGTTTAATTTAAGTGAGTAATATTGATTTGAAAATGATATGTCATTATGAATTTTCAGGAACTGTGGGAAATAGACTCGGGCTAAGTTGCAGGGCTAGATGAAATTTTGCATTTTGATGACACTGGGTATGTATTCATATATTCAGTGAAAGGTAGAACGACTTCAAAGTACTCCTTCAGGCAAAATGTTTTTATGAAATTCTATTGACTCTCTTCTGTCCTCCACTTCCGCGCGGAAATAATGACGGAAGTCGCACGACAGCCAGAGGTTCTCAAATTTTACGTTACACTAATAACGACGTTTTTGTAAATCACGTGTCTTATTGAAGAAATATTGAGTACTTTCTTGATACCATTCCTTTCTCCTTGCGAGACTAAAAGTTAGTGGGAATTGAAGGAACGTTTGAAGTAAAAGTCCCTTCTTCGATCTCGAGTCTTTATATATTGTTCCGCTTATTGGAACGAAATTCGCTCTTCTTCCTCTCCAAAGGCAAAGACGTCCTTATTCCTCACGTTTTATTTGTCTGTGAATTGAATCACATTTCACAATATACATAAATCCATAAACTTAGAGTCGAAAATAAGTTTCAGATTAATCAAACAGTGACAGAGGATACACAAATATGTTTATTACCATTATTTAGCATATTAATCATTTTATAAAGTCTATATAAGTAGCATATTAATATTAGATGAGTTTATTAGCAATAAGGTTTAGCATAGTACTTATCCTTATCTACGGTTATTTATTTATAAACATGCGTGGAAAATACATAATAATAATAATAATAATAATAATAATAATCAATATAATGTTTTCGTAGTCAGATGGTTTTGCAGTATGGCAGATCTTAATCCGGGAACTTTAACAAAAACTTAATTTGCAGTTGCATCACGCGAAAACTTCAGTACGGATCGAAAGGGAACTTAAACAGGTGTACTCCTTAGACCTGGTAATATAATCCTTGTCACATTTTGATATAACAGCATATTTTCTAGTAAAAATGAAAATATCAAAAAGTATATCACATGTATATCATATTTAAACATAATTCCTTTGGTTATCATAAAATGACTATAAAAATAAGCTTAATTTATAAAGTTATCAAAACCTTGAATGGAAATAAATAAAGTGTGTGACATCAAATTGAGTCTAAGCGGATGGGGGAGTTTAACAAGTTTTGTTTTGGAAATTGTTACAAATTCTGGAGGCGTATGTGCGTTATGGGGAGGTGGGAAACCCTAATCAATGTGTTTGGAAACTAAATTGAATTTTACGCACGAAAGGCGAATTTAATAAATTATAGGTTTTCCCAAATTCTACAACCTGTTTTATGTTCACCAGAACGTCTCTCACGGTGGAATTTTCAGATTTCCCAATCGATTTTCCTGCACTTTCACGACAAGATAGAGCTGGGAAATATTATACTTCCTTTAATTTCTGATGACAATGCAAAATTCCGGAAGAATTACGATCCTATCTTAATTAGAAGCCTACAAAAACGATATAAAAACATTACCATAACAATAAAAGGATTTTTGGCGTGTGGCATCAGAAGTTGCAATCAGAGCGAATTATTTCTGAGCGAGACCTTGCGACTGTTTAAAGCAGGCTATTGCTGCTCTCATTAATCTAACTCAATTGAATACTACATATAGTACATGATATACATACATCTATTATTAACACAGACATAACTCCTCTTCAATATAGTGTCACAGGAATAAAGGAAGTTTTAAATTTTTGTAACATCAATTTATTTCATTTTCATTAGTATTCTCTGTATAAGGGATTCGGACGTGGGATAAATAATCCTTATCCCTGTTGCTTTCACGACGTAATTTTGATATGCCCCCTGGATCCACGGCGCCATTCCGGTGCATTGGATCCAATTGACCCTCGACGCAATTAGAGTGGTTGAATGATGTCTTCACACAACTTCATCTTTTTCATGAGGCAAAAGCGTTCCCCTCGATTCGAGAGACTCTGACACTAATGCCTGTGAAGGAAACCCAGCTCAGAAACCCATTCAATCAGGTCCAATACTCGCCCTACTCCACGGGTACAACGCAATAAGCAAAGTTTTCAGTCTTACTCCCATGGCATGTGGATTGACAATCCTAAAGGGGTTCGAGGTTCGTGCTACAGGATTCACTTGTCGATTTCCGTCTTCCCGCTGTTTCCACGGTACCCTCTACAGCCTACTTCAGACATTTCTGACGGTTGGAGTCGCACACATCTCATCATCTATGAAAACACAAGCCGTTCATCTATGAGCGTTTACCGACATTTCGCGGAATATTGAGATATGACGACGCAATTTAGGACAGACTTCAGACCAGGCTCGTTAACAACGCCGTGGAAACAGGTTTTTCTTGGGGGGGGGGTGCTGTTGCAGGTTAATGAATTTCACATCTCTCCCAGCAATAAGATATTTTGTGGAGTGAATAGTTTTTATACTGTCCAATTATTCATTCTTACGTTTTTCCTAATCTTTCGGCGGTAAATATATCATCTGATTTGTCACCCGAAGAGAACTATACTACATGGGAAAGGGAAATGGCGCCCGATAGAGTACCGATCCCCAATCTTAGTTTCCCATACGCCGTCCCACCGAGTGCCCACATTCAGGAAACCCAGGTTACCTTCCCACCGGAAGACCTTTTCAACTCAGCTGATACATTACAGGAGCATTATGAAACTGGCAGCTAACCTCTACCGAGTTGTCACGTGTAGAACTTACGAATACTAAATTCTTCTCCCCAATACGTGGGAAAAGAGGTGTGGAGAATTTGATCAGGTTAAATTAGCGGTTAGTCAGAAAATCGAACTTTCGGACCATTTCAAAGCTTTTTCTGTTAGAGACAGTCTAAAAGAGATTCTAAAGAACTTCAAAAGGATTGTTTTTGACACATTTCAAAATTTTAAACTTCATTACAAATTGAATCCCTAACTAAGGAATACTTGATTTTGCTCATTCAAATTCATTATATAATTTCAGATTTATTACAATTTTTAAAAATACCTTTTTTTATATTGATATCGTTCAATACATCGGCACTCGTATTCTGGTTCTGTTTGTAATTCCATGCGTAGCTATGAATATATGACAATTTTTTCATTATAATTGTAACACTTACTTGACAGACATTTTACTTAACTAACACCATACTTTACACACAATAATTCCAGCGCAATTAATTAAAGGAATATATCATCCCTGGCAACATTAGGCGCGGAAAGGTCTCGTCACAGAGTGACAATTAAAATATCATTAATCTAAGATTTTACTTCAATATATGTTTAATATGAAAATTTTCGTGAAGGACGTTAAAACTGGTTGACAAAATTTGCAATGTTTGCTTATTGGTTTTATTTTTCTTATTATAGAAACCGACTTTCAGGAATTACCGACAAATATGTCAGTTGATTTCCTATACATCTTAACCTCTACGTCCTTTTCTTTACCCCTAAATGATTAATTAAATTCCAACAGTCTAAAAATTTCGGGATAAGGAAAATAACTATTTCTTCATTAGAAAATACAATTCAGTGTAATCAAACTATTAGTAAATAATGAGTGATCAAATCTTGAAATGACGCGAAGCTCTTCTTTGCAGATAGAGACGATTTTCTGGAGACTATAAGGCATCTCTATAAAATAAATACTATAATCATTACCACCACCGTAATCTGCTATTTGTCAATCTGTACCTCCCTTCCTTGATTTATCCTGACAATTCCAATCTACAGGATACATAATGATGAATTCGAAAATATATCCTTGTGTTCCAAATAATTGATGACAACCCTGAACGTGAAAATAAGAGTGGATCAAGTCGAAACTTCTCGTTCCTTAGTTCCGGGCGTTTGGTATTTAAAATTCGTCCGCCTAACATTAATTGTGTTTACGCAGAACATTAAACCAAAAGTTAGAAAGGATGTATGACCAATAAAATTCGTTGTATACGGACATGAAATCTGGGACTGCGTAAGATCGTACGATTGAAGTAAAACTTAGTTAGCAACAAAAATATAAATGAAGTATTCATATGTTTATGCCACAAACTACATAATTTAGACTCCCACTCGTTCGGCCACCTCGGGACCAACCCACAGGTCGGATTAGAAAGTGGCCAAACCAACCGAATAAAGGCCATAATAACGAAATGTTAATCTTGAATGAATGAACTATAATTACATCAAGTTCAAAATCGACTCACGTATTGTAGACTGTGTGGTATGAGACTGGACGAATCATACGGCGGCTGAACCATTCCGAGGCCGGACCAAAGAGAGACTACTGTAGTTGCCAATCCTAACTTCGATGAATGAAGAACGGGACAAGATCATTACAATTGACCAGTCTTCATTAATAAAAAATTGACTGACTTGTCATTTATTGAAGTCGTCACGACTGGATACAATAATCATCCAATCTCTCTCGTAAACTCTGTATGAACCGAGTATTTTCGGAACGTGATACCCAGAGATGCCGACACGAGCTGCAAGTTTGCTCCACGGGGTTTCGTACTGAGGCATACGAAGTTTCACTTCTGAAATACAGAAATGAACTAATACTGTGTAACTACTGTGTACTTATTGCTTGTAAAGGAAAATCCCGTATAAATTAAAAACTAGATAATATTGAGCAAAGTGATACTTGCGTGAAAAAATAAATAACTAAAATAAAACGAAGGTTCCAGTGTATTTATACTTCGCTGTAAAGTATGACAACTGTAATTAATGACCCTTGGGCTCTTGGCTCTCAATTTTTGAGGATCAACTCAACCAATTTCTCGCTCACTATACGCTGACCTATCTCAGAAGAGTGCAGAATTTCAGGCTACCGGCGGGACCGACCCAAGTAGTCCGTCTCTCAACCGGGCTCTACCTGCCTGTTGTACCAATTTGTCACCTATTGACTTAATCTGATCGAAGAATAATTTTCTCTATTTATGAAGATATCGCAGATATTCTGGTGGTTTTGAACAATCGGTAATTTTTATTTTTACCTCAAAAATACCTGACTTTTTGCAATATGTCGATGAATAAATAAAATCCTTTTTCAGTCAGAGATAGTCAATAGGATACTAATTGGCACCATGGGCATACGAGCACGGTCGGGAGACGGAGTACTTGGTCTCGCAGGTACCCGGAGACTCAGAGCTCTTCGGAAAATGAACAACCTATAAGTATACGCCGAAACATAATGTGCACCGATCACCCTGCAGTGATGTAACGCGGAGAAGGGGAGAAATGGCATGAAGCTGGCTTCGCTGCCCCTCCCTCCACTACCAGCCCCTATCCCCTCCTCTCACCAGTAGCACGAGCCAGCGACCGTTGGCGACCGGCGCAGTAGGCGACTTTCGTGGCGCGTGCGCTGCTTTCTACGCAGACCTACATAGAAGCAACGCTCTCCACTCCCCCCCCCTCTAACCTGCAGCACGCCTACGTGCGAGATTTTCGATCACTACCCCTTTGATGGAGGGTGGAGTAGAGCTCCATAGAGACAGGAATATGCAGGGGCCATTTTCGGACCGTAGTGATGCATTCAGGGCATGGACAAAATATCGCTGAACTGAGCATTAAAAGTTTAATTTTAAATACGATAAAAAATAATCATTTATAAGTGCCGAGAGATGACTTGGATTTTCAAGTGAATATTACATCCCATTTGCAGAAAACCAGTTCTAACACTGGAAAATGTGTGTAATAATGATGTAATGATTAAAATGTTCGGTTGACATGCCACTTTCAAAGAGTACTGCTGAAAAAGAAAAAATGCATTTTTTGTTCTTCATGTTAATATAAGTATAAAACCAAATGATCAAAACATCAAAATAAAGTGTTTTATTCATAGTCAAAATATGCATTTATTTAATTGTAATTATAAACATAACCTCAATTTATTGACCTATGTTTAAAAGTAATTATATCTTTTAATGCGTAACTTCTGCACCATAAGCCGTGATATTAAATTGACGCACACTTTTTTAATTGAATCTTACAGGCTTCCAATTACATATGATATCAATTTGTAACATAAACAAATATTATGAAGCGCGATCTTAACGGCTAAACGTTGCTAGTCAATCAGTCAGTTTGTACCAAAAATGGCCTTGCGCATATTTTCCGCTCTAAAGAGCTTAGGTGGAGCAATTCTCCAGATCGGAGATGAATGAAAGGGAACGTGAAGCTTTGTTAACATTTTACAGATTTGCGTCGCAGACATTCTATCATTTGGAGGTTACATGATTCGAATTGGAACTATCATAATATTTGTATTTTTACTGTTCCACTACATCTCGTCCTTGCACATAAAAGTCAATTCCGTTTGACTTTCGTACTTGTAATGCCGTCTCGAACCACATATTTAAACAGGCGCTTAGAAATAATAATTGCAGGTGATCAAGTTGTGTCTCTTGCTCTATATATTGTTCAGAAAAAGGACTTAGTCAACTAGTCTATGTTACATTCACTTTTTTTACACCTGTAGTTGCACATAAAAGAACGATCCAAGAGTTTCGTCGGTAAACCGTACTCTAAATTGCCCCAGTTATAGAACGGAAAATATAATTCGCCAAGGATCAAGTTATTTAGAGAGGGGGACAAGATATTGACCCATTAGTGGTAAAGAGTTCATATCAGTAAAAAGTATGCAGAAACATGACACAAACCCCTGTCAAAGTTACTAGAACTCGTGGAGTTAAGAATTTGTTCTTTTCATCAGTTGTGAGGTACAGACGGTTATTCAATTTATTGCTGGAGTAGCGGTGAAATTGACATAAGGACTTTGTTTTGAAAGAGACATTATAAATTAGTGAAATATATGTTAGATTCTCACGCAACTCTTTGACCAGATGTATGATTAATATCAGAAAATTTTGAATGACATTGATCCCTATTCTCTACTTACATTTATAGTGCCCCCTGAATACTAAAAATACGACTATGAAATTAAATAAAGATTAGACATCAATGTCACTCAAAATTTGTCCCCCCTGTCTACAACTACGTCATTCGCGTGTTGAGGAATTCGAATTCTCTGGTTCTCTACGTTAACCTTCATAATTTACTTACAAATTACTGAGTTACAGAAAGACGCTTCTAAAGAGAAAAATTTTATCTAAAAAATGCAATGATTTTCCACAAATTTCTAACCTGCCATTCAGGAATGGGACCTAAAGGATTGTCATTTAATGGCGACACAATCATACCAAACCGGTCAAAAAATTGCTAACGCCATGAAAGAATTTCTTAACGAAAAAGAAGAGAGATTAAACGAAATATCCTTATTTTGAAGTTAATGGGAAATGTCAAAGTTTTTATAACAAGGAATGACATGTCAGATGCATCAGGATCAAGTCGATCAAGTAAGCAATAATGTACCTACATAATTTACCTAGGAAGAAAAGAAATGACACAGCTGAATTACACCCTTTCAAAACGGTAAGATGCCTATATTGAATTGTAAATTCTTTGAAGCTGAGTAACATAATGATTTAACTTAACAAAAGTCTAAGTCAATTGTAAGTATCCAATCCTTCATATTTTGGTTTACACAACCCCTTCTCTCTGTGAATTCAGTAGCTATATATATATATATATATATATATATATATATATATATATATATATATATATATATATATATAT
>NNCF01127741.1:9882-51565 GCA_002313205.1 Laupala kohalensis | reverse complement strand
TATATATATATATATATAATCCCGATAGAGTGAGAGAAAGGTAAATTTATATATCACTTCTCTTCTCTTTATTTCACTTAACTCCATCACTTAATTCACACACCTCCACATACCTTCGTCCAGTGTTTTTATTTCCCGGCACCGCAATTTCTCCAGATTCACTTCTATTCACCATCACTCTGGCATATTATCTGCTTGAATTTCAGTGACAATTGATTACTGGATGGCTATCGGATATTTCATCTCAATCCCGCATTGTTCTGAACCCCAAAACTTTGCACATGTTCTCCTAATTTAATTTTATATGATAGGTTATGCCAATCTATTTGACTTTCACTCACGAATCTCGAGTGTAATATTCCGCTGACTCACAAATGAAACTTAACAATTCCAATCATTATTAAATAATAATTGGCGTTGTAAAGTTGTGCTGGACAAGTGAAATCGTTCTTCATAATTTAACAAGGTCAACCTATGTTTCTCTTGATCAAAGTTGTCTACCTTCTATCCAAACTTGTAACCTGTAAGAAGGTTCTACACGTTAGGGTATTTCTCATGGGTTTTTCTGTGCAGTTAGGCAGAAACGTGTATGTGGAAAAATTGTACAGGCGACCTAAACGGATAAATAAGTAAATAAATAAATAAATTTATAGTCAAAAAGCAGTTATAAACCGCGTATAACACAACAATTTATATTGACTCCTAGTAAATACGTGCAAGCTAAACTGAGAGTGAGTGGCGGTCGCCTGCGTAGGTTTTCAGTGATCGCGAGCTAGAGATTGCCATACTGCCCAATTTGGGCTACCCGTATGTAGACATAAATTTTAGACGAATTCATTGAAAGTTACAAATCCTTACTTGCGTCTTTGGCGCATTCAAAGTAGAGTACCACGACAAGAATAAAAGGCGAAGAGAAAACGGGCATACCCGTCTGTTATACATACAGAGGTATACCATACCATGTTTGTCCCGCTTTAGGGAAGACATACTTAATTCAAGAAACGACCCGGGTTTGTCGTAGTTGAGCTCGCGACCGGAATGTCTTCTTCCATCTACGTACATTGCTTCTCGCGATTGGAGCAAAAGATTATGATGCTATCAAATTATGTTCTTCCAGCGATCTTTGGTAATTAACAACTACATCTTTCAACCTCATCTTTGAGAAATCACTATAAAGTCTTTAGTAATGTGGTCTTTCACACCTCAATTTCTTTTTCTGCAGACGATACGATGGTATTTAACTATTACCATTTTAGACGTTCTAATAGAACGTGAGAATGTGACTATTAGTTTGAAGTAAGAAAAGAACGATATTATTGTAACATTCAATGTCAAATCACTCGGAAATAATTATTCTTTAAAATAATAATAATAATGATGAGTTGCAGTATATTTCTTTGAATATTCAAGTTTTAAAAAATGATACGAAGAAAGTCTATTTAGTGTATATGTTTTAAAAAATGACGCACATTTTATAAACATCTTAATGAAATGAAAAGAAGAAGAATATGGCGCCGAATAAGAAGACAAGCCCAAACTATGCATTATGCAAGGGTGACTTAAATATTGGATGTAAAAAGGTAAAGTGCAAGATTTGCTCATCAATGCTACATCAAAAGTGTGCAAATGTTTCCAACCAACTTTATAAGCAAATTTCCAAAGGAAAGGACTGGGTTTGTGACTTGTGTGACGAGGAAAGTGAGGTTAGTAACATAAGTGAGTCGGAAATTCATAATGCTTCCAAAAATTGCTCTGATATGAACAAATTAGTGCAGATGGTCTCAGAGCTAAAAGAGACAGTTCAATTCATTTCAAAACAGTACGATAATCTTTTGAAAGACAATGATAGCCTAAAAAGAGTGGTGACTGAACTCAACTCAGTGAAGGAAGAAAATATAATGCTTAAAAGGAAGATAGAACTCCTGGAATACCGTCAAAATGAGATGGAACAATATTCCAAAAATTTCAATCTCAGAATTAAAGGTATTCCTTCTTCAAAGTCTGAAAACACGTACGAAGTAGTGCAAAACGTCCTTGACAAAATCAATTACCCAAATGCAGCTAACAATGTTGTAGAATATTGCCACGACTTCCTGAAAAAACCAATGACAATTTGCCTCATCGGAACTCAACATAACCGGACATTATAATCAAATTTTACAGCCGAAGAGATAAACTCGATGTTGTTCAGGCAGCAAAACGGTATGGCAAACTAAATACGCTCAATCTAGGTTATAAAGGCATTGACACCCCCGTGTTCCTGAATGATCATCTAACCCAAACCAACGCAAATCTTTTCTTCCTTGCACGTAGCATGAAGGTTCATGGATTCAAATATGTCTGGGTTAAGGATGGAAAAGTAAAAATGCGAAAAGAGGATGGCTCCCCAGTAATCCACATAAACAAGACATCGGATCTGCCAAATCCAGCACAACTGCCAAGAACGAACCACTAACTAAGAAACTTGGCGAATCTATTCTGCAATCCATAGAAACAATTTATGGACTATACTATTGATGATACAATACAAAATTGGAAAGATATTGACATCACAAAATGCAACCTACTACTTACTAACTGTAAGTTAACCTTAATTCACTTGAATATAAGAAGCATCAACAAAGATTTTGATGATTTCCTATGCTCTCTAGCAGCTTTAAATGTTACGTTCGACATCATAATCCTTTCTGAATGCAGGTCTACAATATTTGAGGTCTACTCAATTCCAGGTTATGATTATTACCCAGTTCCTCATAAATTAACCAGCTTTGATAGTCTAGCTATTTTTACTAGGTCAAATACTATTCTCCACCCTATATTTAATGTTGTTCCTTGTACTACTGCTAACATTGTTTCTATAAAAATGACAATTTTTTCCCAATCATTCAATATTTTAGCATGTTACCTGTCTCCTTCATCCAGTACCAAAAAATTCATAATGGAACTAAATGATATCTTAGATAACTCGGGAGACAACACTCACTCAATTCTAGTTGGTGACATGAATATAAATCTAATTGATTCTCATAAGAACAATTTGAGTTTCAATTATATCTCCAATCTTTTGGCAAGGAACTTTACTCCAGCTATTGAACAGCCCACAAGGGTTGAAAAAAATTCAAGTACTTGCCTGGATCATATTTTTATCAAATTTTAAAACTTTTTAAATTAGCAGTATTAAATATTAAAATAACTGATCACTTCCCTGTAGTTTTAGGAATTGATTCACCCCCTGTCATAAACTCCGAGAGCAAATCTCATTTGTTTAACCAAATTAACTTCAACTCACTGATAAAAGAATTGAACATTGAAAGTTGGAATGATGTATGATCCTGAAGAAGCTCTAAAAAATTTAATTAGAATTTTTCAGGAAATATTATCCAAGTCAAGCTCTACAAAACAAATTTCCTTCAACTCAAATAACAGATCTATTAAACCTTGGATAACAAAATGTATTGTCTTATCCATAAGATACAAAGAAAAACTATTTCGTAAAATGAAAACTACTAACCACTATAGAAAATCTCTTGGTCTTCATCTTGACCAATCTCTAATCAACCAATTCAAGAACTACAGGAATCTATTAAATAAAATAATAAAATCTGCGAAAATCAATTATTTTGCGCACCAATTTAACAAATATTCCCATGACCCATCAAAAACCTGGAGTCTAATCAATCAGTTAGGTGATAGACCTATAAGAAAGAAAATTTCAATCTCAAATATCAAAGTAAATGGTGTCACAAATGATAATTCACAGGATATTGCACTCCACTTCAATAAATACTTCAGTTCTATTGGTAGTTCCCTTGTTGCTAAAAATTTTGAAAATAATACTACAACTCAAAACTCACCCAATGTATCAAATAATTCTAATCCCTTTGAGCACCTTCCCAAATTAACTAGAAGAGACATAATAGAAATTATTGATGCTCTTAAAAATAGTAACTCATGTGGACACGATAACATCTCTGTCAAAATGTTGTAATTCTCCAAATTATTCATAGCTGATCCTCTTGCCCATATTTTTAATTTATGCATTGATCATGGACTTTTCCCTATTCAGTTGAAAAAGTCAGTGATCATACCAATTTTCAAGAAAGGTGACTGTCAGGATATATCAAATTATAGACCTATATCTCTTTTATCAAACCAATTCAAAATATTTGAAAAATATATCAATAGAAAACTTGACAGTATTTAAAATCTAAAAATATAATTTCTCCAAACCAGTACGGGTTTCAAAGTGGTAAAAGCTGTGATGATGCCCTTCTGCATGCAACATCACTCATCTACAACTATCTTGACACCTCTGAAAAACCTCTAGGTATCTTTCTTGACTTACAAAAAGCTTTTGATGTTGTCAACCATGAAATTATGTTGGTGAAACTCGAGAGAATAGGTATAACAAGGAAACTACATGAACTTTTTGTAAACTACTTACAAAATAGAATTCAAGTAACTAAGGTAGGCAATTCTTATAGTGGAGACCTGAACATTACATGTGGAGTGCCTCAAGGATCTATCCTGGGCCCCACCTTATTCCTAATTTACATTAATGATTTATGCAAGTTGAATCTTGATGGTCATTTGATATCTTTTGCAGATGACACCCTCCTGATATTTGCTAAAAACACATGGGATGAATCCTTTACTTGTGCTAACTACTGGCTCTCTAAAGTGTATGATTGGCTGTACTCAAATAAACTTATCTTAAATATTGATAAAACATGCTACATAGCTTTTGGGATACAAAATAGAAATAAGCCAAACAAGGATCTAATTATCAGTGTAAATAATGTAGCTATCATTAATAAGGACTGGGTATCTTATCTGGAACTTAGAAACATAAGTGAGAACACTTAGAAACACTTAGAAATACTAGCCAATAAACTTAAAAAACTATATCATGTATTTTATAAACTGAGATGTGTCCTGGACAATGTACTTTTAAGAAAAGTTTACTTTGCTATTTTTCAGTGCCTATTGAGACAATTCAAAAACAAATCATAAAAATTATCCTCAAAATGCCCTTGTATAGTTCTACACAAGAAACCTTCAAAAATCTCAATGTACTAAATGTAAGATTACTACTCGTATTTGTCTTTAGACTCCTGCAACTAAAAAGAGATGATAGCATGAAGGTGCATGCAATATATGATCTAAGAAGAAAGTTCATATCTGATTACAAAAATAAAAGGATTGGGCAGAGACAGGCTCAGTATTTTTACAGTAAAATAAGATGAATTGTACCCGGTAACATTGAATCTTTACAGAAGAAAAACATATGGTAAACATAAGTTGAAAATACTCCTAACTGACAATCCATCTAAGATAATGACCATTTTCTGAATTATTAAAATCTACAGAAATATTTAATAATTAAAAATTTTCAGACTGGTACTATGGATGTTTCATTCTGATTTTTGTAGATGATTGTACAGGTATGTGAGAATTAATTTTGCAATTCCTGGTAATAATAATTTTCATGAATATGAGGAATATTCATCGAATCTAACTTAATGTAAAATGTAGGTAATATAATGTAAAGTAGGTTAACGATCACATTTGTCTCTTATTATCAGTTTACAGATCGATCTCATGATATTGATTTCTTATAAAAATCTTTCATTTTTCTGCTTATAATATTTTTAGAAGATAGCTTATGGAATTACTTATTATATTGTCTGTTTCATTGTATGTATTCTAAAATTGTTTGATAAGTATTTGCATATATGTTTGGTGCAATATCACTATTAATTTTAGCCATCATTAATATTATGAATATATATACACTAAAAATTCCACACACAAGCTTTGCTTTAGTGGGGATTACAATCATGTACCATATACATATATAAAAAAAATTTGTGATGCTTATTATTGATTGTGTATCTGAATTTGTGATCATTATTTACAAACAAATGATTGTAAAACAGAATGAATGAATGACTGAATGAATGAGTGAATGAATGAGTGAGTGAATGAGTGAGTGACTGAATGAATGAGTGACTGAGTGACTGAGTGAGTGACTGAGTGAGTGACTGAGTGAGTGACTGAGTGAGTGACTGAGTGACTGAGTGAGTGAATGAATGAATGAATGAATGAATGAATGAATGAATGAATGAATGAATGAATGAATGAATGAATGAATGAATGAATGAATGAATGAATGAATGAATGAATGAATGAATGAATGAATGAATGAATGAATGAATGAATGAATGAATGAATGAATGAATGAATGAATGAATGAATGAATGAATGAATGAATGAATGAATGAATGAATGAATGAATGAATGAATGAATGTATGTATGAATGTATGTTCCTAAAACCCGATAGATGGCGCAACATTTGTCTTTCTGACGATAGAGCTCATTCTTGTCTTTAGGAACATTGGGGCAGCTTAATAGTTATTCTCTGGCCCTCTGCTTGGCTGTGACCACTGTGGAAATATACACGGTCTATCCCGGAACCAATGATCAAGACCGTGTGTAAGTAGAGATAAATGACTATATATGAGTGTGCAAATTAAAAGTTCAATTCAAATGCTTTGCAAGAAATTCGTGTCCCATTCATTGCAGTAGTATTCTTGTAGAGAAAACGAACTACTGGTTCATTATATTTTGCAAAATCACAGACATAGGACAAATGAATACAATAAACAGACAGTTCGTTGGATGTAGCTAGTAATCGAACTATCTGTTTTTTTGTTCTTTTTTCAGATTCCTAGCAAAGTTGTGGTTTACGTTCTCCAGCAGGCAACGAATTGTATTCTATGCGTTTGGACTTCTTGCAGTTCATTACATTATTAGAAGAACGTCGCCAATCCGCAGCACCAGTACTCTAACAAGGCAGTTCTGGCTCGACATGAAAGTTGATAATATCCTGTAATGTAGTGCTTTGAGCAATCTTCTTCAACATTTAAGGTAAGTATAGAATTATTCTGTCGTTATGAATTTATTTGTGGTTCTACTGTGGTTTTATATAAGTATAAATAATGAATAATAAATATTCTGTATAAATAAATATTTAAATAAACAAATAAATGTTCTATATAAATCAAAGAAGAGATATTTCCCCCTTGCTTTCTCTGATATTTCATACATGTGTCTTAAACAAATAAAATATTTATTAATAAAGTATAATAAATGTTGCTGGAATGAAAGAAAACTAAACAATTTCTACTATATGGTTATATTATGATAACACATAAATAAAACAGAATTTTGTAATAGAAACTAATTAAAATGCAGAAAAAAAACTAGCACTAGAAACTACAGTAAACAGTTTTTGTTGACTCAAAAGTAAACTTGACAAAAAAAATTGATAAAATATTTTAGAACATACATACCACATTTTCTCTTTTTCCACACATTTTAACACTGTATTGTATTTGTGGTTTTTTTATGTCTTCTTTCTACACAATCATTTTATTTATTTGTTTTTTATAGTGATTATGTGTTCTTTATGTGTTCATATGTATTTTTCTTCATATCTGTGTTTGACATTCTTTCAAACACATTTCTACTACTCCTTCTACATTGCATATTTACATAATTCTAGTTTCCATTCTTCTGCTATCCGCTAATCTACATTTTCTGACAGTGTGCATTACTTTAAAATTTTTAAATCCAAGCACTACTTATTATACAAGGAATTTAAATATGTCTTACATGATATCAAATTCTTTGGGAGTTAAATCACAAGAACTACTGCTCATATACTGATACAGTGTATCATATTTGTGGATGAGAGAGTTTGCAAAAAAATCTTGTGCAAAAATTCTCTTTTCTGGTTGTATTTGATAAATTTATTTTTCAGATAAGATTTTTCTGTCTTGAATACAAAAGGAATGACATTCAATTTTTACAATCTCTAATTAAATGTGGCTTTATTATACTTAAAAGTATTAGAATAATTTTGGTTATAAATAGTAATTTCTGAGGGATGAGGGAAAATATACTTAGATGAACTCTCCATTCATGAAATCCTTATTCAATTTCATACTGTTCCATCCATATTCCACGTTATTTATTAGTGTTCGAAACCAAACATTTACAATTAGAGCTAGTATATCATTAACATAATGACAGTGAAAGGAATTGTGGTGTAACTCATTGTAATATTACTTTGAGAATCAATATATCTCACAAGAAATGGGGTAAAAAATGAATAATATTTTTAATATATTAAGTGAAAATTCCTTTGTAATAGGTTTATTATGTCACCTGCAACTTACACCATTTTTCCCACAGAGGTATCACAGGTTTACGAATATACCAAAACCATAGTTACAGACTCACTAGACTCACTTAAATTATCTATTGTTACACCAAGTTCACTTTTATTTATCTTAACAATATGAACTCTAATGACATCAACAGCAATGACTTCAGTGGTGGAATGAAAAGTAAATCACTCTTGCACCACTGCTCCCACTACCACAGCAAACTTTTACCTTCCAGGTCAACATGTGCTACTAACTGTGCAGCTAATTAGAGAGTTATGATTTGCCCCTCTTGAAGATTTTACTGTGGATAATAATGGTATGACCTTAACTCGACTTATTAAAAAAATGCATTACTCCTTTTTTCCTTTCACTGTCTCATATTTTTGAAGTGTTAGGATTTCCTTAACGATATTTCAATTATGACATGGGAGCCTATTGTGGGATCATTTGTTGTTAATTCATAGATTTTAAATACAGATGTTTTAATTTCTTTCTTCTCTCTAAGCTTTAGAAAATTCCAATGATTATTTGTACATCTTTTATAATTTTGCGTATAGGTCTTAAAAAAACTCAATTCTCATTTGCCAATGTTTCGACACCTATCGTGTCTTCATTAGGGCTTATAATACTCCATACATTTTAAACCGAAACACCACATTACCATCTCAACAGCCACTTACAACCTCTAATCGTTAGAGGTTGTGAGTGGCTGTTGTAATGGTAATGTGGTGTTTCGGTTTAAAATGTATGGAGTAACGATTAGAGGATAACGTCAGAATTTGCACCGCAACAATGATTTTTGTTTATGGCCACATTTTCGTAAAAATCAAAAAGAGTCTGCGTCTACTGGTTTCCAGATAAATGTAACTTTCTAAACGAAAAAATGTTTAACTTTTGGAAACAATTTACTACTTCAGTGTTAATTTCGATGAGGAATTCGGGAATCATGAGACTTTTCGTTACTCCCCTCTTGAGTGAAGTTGTGGGTAATTGTAGTTGTACTTTGGCACATTGCTTGCTAGTTGCCATTATGTGACACATGATCAATATGTTTTTTTTATTTATTGTCAAAAAATAGTGCAGACTGCGTATTTCCGATTGCGAGTCAATGTAACTTTGGATACCATTCTGTATTAAGGTATCTCATGTTTTTTTAACTTAACTTTATTCAAACATGTTTTGTTCTGCTCGAACAAATTATAGCTAGATCAGTCGGGTTTGCTTTATAAAGAACACCACCTTTTTTATCAGCAAGTTTTACTTCACAAAACTCAATGTCAACTCCAAGCACAATCAAGAACAACAACTCCTCTTAACCTCACAAGTCCCCCCCTCGATAGTTCCATAGCCGAACCTCAATAGTCGAACTCAAGTCGAACCTGTGTTCTCAATTGTCGAGGATACAGGTCTCCAACATCCTCCATTTAAGATGTGCCACACGTCTTTTTCAGTCTTTGAAACGCGCAGGTCGCAGGTTTGTAGATCTTCATCCCAGAACGAGTTACTACTGGCTTTGTAACTGTAGGTGTTGCAGCCGATCCAGGATGGAGATTTTGGGCTACAGATTTAGCTGGTAGCGGAACCATGGTCTTCGCTGGAGAATCCGCTGACGCCGATGTCCGTGGTGAGTGAGGTGGAGACCCCATCGGGTTCATGGCAGTCTGCAAGGAGACTGAGGTCTCGGGCTGCTCGTCTGAGCTATTGGCCCGAACAGGTTCCTGGCTTGTTGTCGCAGCTAGAGATGGGAGGATGCCACCATCCTCGCGATCCGAATCCAATCTCCCCTTCATTTATGGTGCCGGTATTAGATGGATCCTATTTCATCGAATAGTTCTCTTGAATGTCAGTACCGGGTAGGAGAGCAGCTCGTCGAGTGCTTTTAGAACACGCCCATGGCGCCGCAAGTCGGTGATCTGAACGATCTCCTCTTCTTTGAGAGATCTTTAATCCTGTGCCGCTTGTCATAAGTGGTTTTGTACTTCTGATATTCCTGTTTCTTCTGACAAAACTCATTGTTGCTTGTTCGATTCCACACGGGAACTGCAGGAAGCTTGTTCCTCAAGTTCCGACCAAAAATAAGTTCAGCAGGGCTGAAACCTGTCTCCAAGGGTGTTGTGCGATGGATGAGAAGCGCGAGCTCCCCCTTGCCCTCGTTTTCTTCAGAAGGTGCTTAGTCTTCTTCACAGCTGCCTCTACTGCATTTTTGGCTTGATGATGAGGGCTGCTCCTCAACGTGGTGAAACCCCACTCAACAGCAAATTCCTTAAATTCAGAAGATTCTAAGTGAGAAAATTGATTCCCACTGTTGAAAAAAACGCACACGGCAATTCCGTATCTGAAGAAAATGTTTTTGCATGTCAGAGCTTCGCATGCGCGTTAGTTGTTCAACTTCGAAAAATCGTGAATAATGATCCACTATCACAACATACTACTTGTCATCCAACTTGAAAAGATCAATGGAAATATTTTGCCAAGATAGTCTGGTATCTGTCGTGGAATCAATGGCTCATGGTGGTTAGACGAATTCTGGATGCAAATTGAACAGGATTTTGTTTTCTCCTCAATTTGTCGCGATATTCCAGGTCACCACATGGTCCTTTGAGCCCGTCGGCGCGTCTCGGTGATTCCTTGATGACCACAATGAAGCATTTCTGGTCGCAGAGCACATGGAATGATCATTCGACACCCTCGAAGCAACAATCCATCGATGCTGCTCAATTCATCCCAAATACTATGAAATTCCTTCAGTTCTGCCGGGAGTTCTGACTTGTTAGGCCGCTCTCGTTTGATGAGTCTCTTCAGTTGAAAGCATACGGAATCTCTCATTTGTGAATTAATGACTTTTATGACGTTCTCGTCCGATGTATTGATACTAACCAAGCTGTCATGATGGATGTAAGCATCAACTTGCTCTTCCAATTCAATGTCGTTGTCTGCTGGAATAGGCTTTCTAGACAATGCATCCGCAATTAACATGTTTCCCCCCGGTGTATATGTGATGTCAAAGTCGTAGCGCATCATTCGCATTCGAAATCGTTGCAACCTTGGAGTCAGATTGTCGAGATGCTTTGTTTTGAAGATTTGCAAGAGCGGCTTGTGATCTGTTTCAATCAAGTATTTCTTCCCAAGAAAAAAACATTTCAACTGATCACTTGCCGAAGTCAGAGCTAGGGCTTCCCTCACAATGTTTTCATAGTTTCTCACAGCAGATGTCAAAAAGCGTGAGATGTACGCTACAGGTTTCTTGCAGCTTCCCTCCAACTGAAACAAAACTGCCTCCTGGCCCTGATTCGAAGCATCGCACGACAAGATCGTATCCTTAGAACAATCAAACATTGCCAGACATGGCGACGAAGTAAGAATCTGTTTAATATTCTCGAATGCTTGATTTTGAGGAGGTCCCCAAACAAATTTATTTTTGGAGCTCACGAGACTCGTAATGGGCTCCATGACATCACTTCGATTTGGAATAAACATGACTAGAAAGGTGATCATCCCCGAGTCGCTGTGCTTCCTTAACATTTGTTGAAGGGTACATGTCAGTTATCGCCCTTACCTTATTTGGGTCTGGTCTGATTCCATCTCCTGATACAATAAATCCCAGAAAGGTTACACTTTGTAAAACATTCTGATTTTTTCTTATTTAGCGTGATGCCTGAATTTTGGATTCTCTGTAAGATATCTCTCAAGCATTTGTCGTGTTCGGTTTTTGTCCGTCCCTAGATTAGAAAATCATCAGATTGATGCAGTTTTTTGCTCCTTGCACCGCTTCGGGCGCACTTTGCTGATACTCCTCTGGCGCACTTGAGATCCCAAATGGCAAGACTTGAAATCTGAAACGCCCAAAGTGTGTAATAAATGTGAAGTCTTGGGACTCTTGAGCACATTTACGTTGCCAGAATCAAGAGTTGGCATTACTTTGCTGAAATACTTAGCATCATGAAGTTCTGCCAATGACAGCTCTACATTTGGAATTGGGTGGTACGGCCGTTTCACTCTTTCGTTCAATTTCGACAGATCTACACAGATCCTCACGCTCTCATCTGGCTTTGTAACGCACACCATTGGAGACACCAGTTCGTTGAATACTCCACTGGCACAATCACTCCCTTGCGCACAATGTCATCGAGTGCATCCTTCACTTTTACTTTTAGAGCTATTGGCACGGCCCGAGGAGAGGTAATTGCGTAAGGGACAGCGTTACGCAACTACTCTGCATACCAGTCCACATTAGAGTTAAGGGCAAAAATCCGCTTGACCAGGTTCAACTCTTCGCAAGCACGTCTGCTGAGCAGCGCAGTTGCAACTTCTTCCGAAACGTACGCAGTTTCTACAACTGTTGTGCCCTTAAACTCCAGTTCTAAATCTACATTTCCAAGGATGTTCAGACGTTCCAGTCGCTTAGCACTGAATATACGAGTATAGCACCTTTTCACCGATAACTCTTTCAGGTGGTCTTTCTCGACACCTACAGGTACAATGGTGACATCAGCTGCTGTTTCAAACTTAAACGTGAAAGCTTTCAAGAATTTTCCAGCACAGCTTATTTGCAGCTTCTAAGACCAAGCATCGTCATTGCTCCTGGTGTAGTTCATAGAGACTACTGGTATGTAGGCGGAACCTCCCGAGTCGTTAGTCATAATATTTATCATGCCAATTATGGCCACATATGTTACATTTTTTCATAGATCTATCCTTTGTTTCAATTTTGGCATACATTTCTGGAAAATTTCCAGTTTTCTGAGCTCTCCTTGCTTCTTTTTGACCAACAGCAGCAACGCTGGGGTCTTTTCGGCGCCTCAGTTTTTCATGTTGTCTCAGGGACGTAACAGCCTTTTCTAGGGTCAGCTGGGGGTCGAGCTGCAGCCTATCACTGATGGTTGAATCTTTCATACCTATTATCAGTACTAGAAGAACCTTATCGTCATTGAGCTCTCCCCAGTCACAGGTTTTCGCCAAACTGTAGGCCTGTTTTAAATATTTCAGCTGACTCAGCTCCGTGTCGGTGTTTTGGTGAACTTGGCTCTCTCATATATAAATAAAATATTCGTCGAATAAAATATTCGTCGAATTTTCTCAGAGTATCTCCAAGTGTTAAAGGTATAGGGACTAATGAATCGAAAATATCCTCACCCCTGGAACACATCGTGAACAATAACACGTCGATCTGTCGAGTATCAGGTGTAATGTCCAGCCCGCATCCCTTCCTGCAGCGTTGAAAACGGTTTTTCCAAGTGCCCCACTCGTTCGGCACAAACGAAAATGCCTCAGACGACGGCAACGTCAAATTAATCATTTGAACAGGAGTAAAATTCACGCTTGGATTCGTTGGAACCTCCGCCGATCCTGGTGTAACGACCACTGATCCCGTTGGATCAACTGCGTTTGCGTCGGGAGGGTCATCGCCCTTGGTCTTACCACCTTTACTGATCATCGTTATCCGAAAACTGAACGGAAGTACGCTTTCTCATCTCCGTGAAGTTGGTCCACCAGCAGACAAATTTCTGCGGCTATTCCATACCAAAACTGATTCCGAAATCACTAACACCGGACTGATACATAACACACGTCCGTTTTGAGCTGCGTCGATCCCGACTTCAAAACTCTGGAGAAACCACTCATAAAAAGCTAAATCGCTGCCACCTTGTTTTGTTCCACTCGAACAAATTATAGTCGGGTTTGCTGTATAAAGAACACCACCTTTTACATCAGCAAGTTTTACTACACAAAACAATGTCAACTACAAACTCAGTATATCCAAGCGCAACCAAGAACAACTCCTCTTAACCTCACAAGTCCCCCCCCTCGATAGTTCCATAGTCGAAGTTCAATAGTCGAACTCAACTCGAACCTGTGTTCTCAGTGGTCTCCAACAAAACATAAAATATTTATTCTCGGACCTCTTCAATAAAAAAAGTTAAGGTAACGTCTGTCACATATGCGATTCATCTCTTGGTATTTTCAAGCTTATCATGATGAGTACATAGCATATTGTGACACATATTGTCTCAAGATCTGATTGTGTCTGGATAATTATTGTAGTTAATACTGTTTTTGTTGGTTAAGACGGTCCAAAATGAATTAAATTTTCTTTTCAGATCCAGTATCGCTGTCGCAGATTTCTCCCTTCGTCGGTGTTGTCAATAAACGATTGTGTCAATAGTAAGTATAGATTTCCTATTTTGTGAGTGTTTTCTCACATTAATTGATGAATCTAGTCGTTATTTGGGTGTGAAGGCATCTTTACGAATCAGAGATTTGTTTCGGGTACGCCATTGGATAAGTCCTGTTCTCTACCTCATTGTTTTCAAAACCATTCGTCAGTTAGGTATTTACTTTTGGTCCATGTGTATTTGTAGAGCAAGTATGGGTAATTTGTAAACCAACATTTCTATAAAAAGAATGTATCCTTATTAAAAAAGGAACCCGTTGAAATATGAACGCAATAACCCAAGTAATTTGCAACTTATCGACGCATTTCACTCCCATTTGCCCCCGTAATTTTTTCTATTAACAGAATATTGTCTTCAATATTGACATTTAGTCTAATTCAGAGCTTTGTGGAATTTCAATCAATCTAATTATTTTGTATAAGCTGATGAGCCATATTCGACTCTCACAGTATAAGAGTTGTGTGGCAAACACTTGAAGAATATGATGTACCACGAAAGATCCTAAATCTTATAAAGAATATGTACGAAGGCTATAAATGTCAAGTTTTGCATAATGGGTGCGTCACCGAGCCTATAGATGTAATATCTGGAGTTCGGCAGGGTTGTATCCTTTCTCCGCCACTTTTTCTACTTGTATTGGATGGTGTATTGAGGAGAGTGAATACAGGTCGGAAAAGAGGGATTCAGTGGGGCTTGCAATATAGGCTAGAAGACCTAGAGTTTGCAAATGACATCTGCCTTTTGGCCCAGAGGTTCAAAGATATAAAAGAGAAACTTAAGCGGTTGAAGGAAGAGGCAGAAGTTGCAAGGCTTAGAATAAATATAAATAAGACCAAACAGATGAGGGCGATTCTAAGATTGATGACAAATTGTCTATACACGATAACAATATAGAACAAGTAGACTCCTTCCTTTATCTCTGGAGTATTGTCACTGCAACTGGAGGAGCGAAAGAGGACGTCAAGAGCCGCATTAGAAAGCAAATGGTGCCTGTCTAGCTGTATCTTGTTTGAAGGAACAGGAGCATCTCTAGGATGACGAAGCTGCGACTTTTTAACACAAATGTTAAGTCCGTTCTCCTTTTCGGTAGTGAAACCAGGAAGGTCACACAGAAGAAGAATAACCAACTGCTAGTCTTCATGAACCGCTGCTTACGATGTATTATCAATTGAAGATGGCCGGATGTCATATCAAATTAAGATCTATGGGAGGTAACAAACCAGCAGCCAATTGAAATAAAGTTAAGTTGGATAGGACATACCCTAAGGAAGCCTACTGGAGCCATTGAGAAGTCTGCACTTGACTGGAACCCACAAGGATCTCGAAAACGTTACCGTCTGAAGAAGACCTGGGAGAGAATGATCGAGGACGAATACCTAGGTAATGTGAACAATGCTTGAAATGATCAGGTAATGTAATTATAAGAACTTTTCGTGAATTCTTTGCCATATTCTGGACTTCAACTGCTGAAGCTTTACGTTCAACAACAAGCTGTAGTCGCTAGAAATCTTTGCATTCATAGTGTTGTTGGAGTAAATTCTTATAGCCACTTCTTTTTGGTAGTGTTAAGTGAATTTATTGGCTCAGTAATGGAGAATTTTTTTTTTGTATATCACCTGTTTGAACAGTATTTTTAAAGATAATAGTAGTGTTTGACAAAAATTGAGGAAACTAATGTAAAATATTGTTCACAAAGCCGTGAACTAGCTCATAAAGATGCCATTGGTGTTCTGTCAAAGAATATGTAATCAGCTAATAAGATTTTTCAAGTTTTCACAATTTTTCTAATTTCTCTTGTACCGATATAATGTAAGTGTTCAGTTATTTGCTCATTATTTGGTTTTTAATTACTAATCCAGTTTGTATGACATGACTGAAAACTCAGTTAATTAATTTTAAAATGATGTAGCATTTGGTGAAATAAATTGATTAACGTTGAAGGTAGTTGTGATTTTGTGAGATGGCGTTTAACAGGGTAAAGTGACCAGGGTCTCCAATCACATCTTAAGTTGAATTATTTGCTTATTTAAACACGATTTAGTTTTATGAACTGTATGTCTAGAACTTTTATTGAATTCTTTGTATTTAAAAAAAAAACAAAAGTATTATTTGTAACTAGTTTTAATTTCTTTTTAATTTTAACATTTTTAATTGTAGTCAAGTTAAAAATATTTATACCTTTACAGAAGACTTTTAAAATGTTATTTCTTTCTTATTGTCTTTTAAGATGTCTTGTTCCATGTAATTTTGATTTAAGATAAAACGAAAGGCAATAAAACAAAATAACAACTGAGCAAGATGGACGTGCTGCTTGCTAATATGAAGGCAATGAATTTTCTTAACCCTAGAAAGCTTGACAATTTTCACAACTCGATTAGCTTGATGGGTGTTCATCGGACTCCAATGCAACATACCTAGTATTTGCGTCTCATTGGGTATTACACTAATAAACAGTAAAATTAAAATTTTAATGTGTTTTTAAGAAATTGTTTATAAATTAACAATAAATTTAAATCAGTATTTTACAACATTTTGGTTCATGTTCACTATATCTACCTTGAGATACACAAAGACCTTTTAACAGTCTCTCGCATTTAACACTAAATTATTTTTCGCATTGTGAATTTTTTATGTTTATGTAGAAAGCATCTTGTTTGGTGATTACGAAGAATTATTTTTCATCCAATAGAACCCAGAACAGCATTATTAGGATTCCATTTGTCTTAAATGACAGCATTCCAAGTGCCCAGCTGTTATGAGTAAACTAATAAAAGCATCACATTTTTTCTATATTGGTTCTTTATATTTCAATTAGTAAAATTTTTCTGATGCCTGGTTTGAATACATCTTTCTTCTCACAATTGAAAGAGAAGAGGGAAAATATTATTCTGTCTGAATTATGGTTTTATTTGGAGGAAGTATTACATTTGACAGTGACATTTTGAGAATATTAGATGTTCTAATTTTTTAAACTGAAGTAGGTCCTACTTTCCTTTAAAAATTATTCTTTCCAAAAAGCTCTGTTTTGTTATGCTGGTAATTTTTCATTATGTCACCAGCATCTACACCTATTAAGCCATCATACTTGCTCTGAACACTTACATTACTTCCGTTGCTTTCAGTCCTGATTGAAACCTAATTGTCCTCACAGCTCAGATGTGATGTCAGAAAGGAACTGTCTGCTTGCTCCTATCATAAAATAATTTTTTTCAGAGAGGATACATGATTTTGTTATGAAATTTACAATGAAATCCTTTTCAGCATCCAAAGATATAAACTTCCCTTCATAAACCGTAGCATGTCAGGTCACCATCAGTCAAACAATATTTGGTTGATCAAGTCTTATTTTCTAAAAGGTGTCATGGCATTAGGAAAAGCTAAATTTAGTACATTTTACTTGTAACAGCAAGCATTAGTCTGTATATTTTTCTGAATCTGTTGGTATTCCTTTAAATTGGGAATGAACAGGTAGATATTATAAAATAAAATAAATAAAATAGGAAGGCATAAAATAAATATTATATTACATTTAAATGTGAGGTCCATCTTGTCTATGATAACTTAGAAGTAAGCTGTACTTTAAACTCTACTTGACTTGACAGACTTTGGTTACTCCATAAATAATCAGAAATCAACTAGTCATGGTATATGAAGTTTAAGATATTGTTGAATTTCAAGTTAAAAGTAAATATAACATAGGTGTCTGTAAGAGCTTTAATGTCAGTAAACCATATTTGAAGCAATAAAGGAAAGAAATATTTGAGATAAAAATTCCAAAATATAGGTAAATGTGTCTTATACTACAATAGAGGAATACTATTACTCTTATTCAAAAATGTTTGTAACAAAATTTCCTGAAAAAAATTTGACGTTGGTTGTCCATCAGACACCTGTCGAGCTTTCTCGAGTTAATAACTAGGCCTATGTTAGTGCAAGTTTGGACTCCATCAACGCATTGGAATACCATTGAAACAATTTTTATCTTTATGTTTTATTGAAGTATATTTTAACTTTAATAATAATTATATAATTTAAGTTTCTAAGAAAACGACAGTTACTTTTTGCCCAAAAAGAACACTACTTCATATTCATATATTGTATATGCAACATTGATATTAATTTGTAATAATTAATACCAAAAATATAGATTGAGTTAGATATGTATTCATATTTATTATTTCAAGATTTCTTGGCTACTTCACCCCATATTATGGGGCAAAACGGCCACTTTGTAAGAGTTGAAAAAAAATAAATTCAAAACTATCTTTCAAGATATTGTTGATTTATTGATGGCTATTTATTCTGCACCAAATTTTCTACATATTAAATATTTGTTGTAATTTAATTTCCTTTTAATGAGTCTACTGAAGTATGTTTTTCCTTAGAGTGGCCACTTTACTCGTCTCTATATATTATGAAATGAGATGCAAAATGACACCTCTTTCAGCTTCCTTAGGAGAGCTTCTGAAGCAAAAATTTTGTGTGGAGACATTTAGGGGCATTTTGTTTGAAATAGCTGTAAATTCCAAAAGAGTTGGAATATTACAATAAAATTTGGTATTTTTTAAATCTCTATAAAGGCTCCCTTTATATTATGTTTTGTCAAAATCTAACAAAATATTGTTTCGATTCTATACCAAATGACCCTTGGGTCAGTGAAAACTCTACCAGTAACTATATTAGTGTAATGCATATGCAAGTAAAAATGTCAAAGCAGAAAGATTTTTGTGTAAAGGAACAGGTAGTTTGCAGTTTCTAAAATTAGTAATACTTTGTGTCAGTATGTTAATTTTTCTTGTTCTTAGTACTTGAAAGTTAAAGAAATACCATTTAAGATGAATAGTGATAAAATATTAAGTCACGTTATTTTGATTATCAAAACTGTGTAGTCATGATATCACAATAGGTAGTATGGTAATTTGTATCTGAAAAATTTCAAACTAATATTGTTCAAATTTTGTGAAATTACATATTATTTTCACTGAGTCATATGCAATTTTTAATCCAAAATTTTGTATTACTAGCTTTCCCTGTTATTTGTTTGAGAATGTCTACAAAGCCTAGGTAATAATGCTCGAACTTCCCACATTGCCGATAACATATGCAATAATATAGATTGAGTTAGATTGGCCAATACCAATTGCTTTGTTTTCTTGAGGTACTTACAGATACACTAACTTTTTCCTGCATTTGTCTATACTTTTTAATGCATAGGGTCTTTTGAATGAATTGTATCATTACTGACCCTTCATCCAATACTGTCAAATGCTTTTAGCTTAATCTGCAATATGTATTTTATGCTACATTGGATCTGGTATGTGTTGCTGTTCAGAACTATCTGATTGTACTTATCATGGGAGTAGCCAAGAAAGGACCCCCCGCCCCCCCTGTGAATACTTAGAAACAAAAATTGAAAGAAAAATATTTTTGTCATCAAAATATAACAGGCGTTATCACCCCAACTTTGGCATTTTGTCAAATTACGCTCAGTGATAAATATCTGGCTAATTTAACAAGCTGTAGAACCTTTGATAGGGATTTGTCTTATGTCTCAGTACACTTATTGCAGAGATGATATGATTTTTCTACTTTATCATGACAAATAAAAATGAGAACTCTTCTTCAGAGTGAAAAGTTTTTTATATTATGGTGCTCTTATTGAAATTTTAAATCACTTATCACTGTACCTCAAAACCTGACTATGTCCCTGTGGATTATTATTGTAAAATTGCATTATAAATTAGTATACAGTTTAGTTTTTTCTGAAATAATTTCACTTTTGGTAATAGTTTACATAGAATTGGAATAGAAGAATACACGCAAAAGATAAGACTAAATAAAACTTCAGAAATATTATGCTGTTATTATGTAGAATTTTTTTTTGTCATTCAGAAAAAAGAAATTGGTTAATATATCTACCTTTAATTCTATATGCTGGCAACTATGGCTTGAATCAATATTCATACATATCAACGTTTGAATGAGTTTAGTGAATGAAATGTAATCAAAAGTCTTCGCGAAGTCTGTACACACTGATAGTTATTGAGGATACTGGCAATAAAATCTACATAATACACAAAGCAAAATCCTTGAGAACAGAGAAACATTCCCTAAAACCATGTGGCATTTTCAAAAATGAAAACACTTTTTGCATTTTTTATTTTCATAAGAATGTTTAGCTTGCTGTTCTGCCTCAAGCCAAAATTAAATGTTGTACTTCTCTCTAGGGTAATTGCACCATTCACTCAGTGGAAATGATGCAAATAATTTTAGTGGCATTCATAGAGGACCTGAATTTCATCTAAAAATTGCTTCCCTAGCTTCTGTTGATAAATTTTTCTAATATTGTGAATGATATGTTACCATAGCAGATTTTATTACTGACATACAAAATGTTTGTAGTGATTCATCACGTATTACTCCACTTTGTTTAGTTAACTATTATTGAGAACTACTTCTGTTCAATACTGTCATGTTCTGCATACTTGAGAATCAGTTCTTTCTCAAAACCTTTAGGAACTGGTTTTGAATGATACCAATAAGAGCTTATATCGAAACCTTATGTTCAATATGTGACTTGTAAAGAAGTGATTTTTGGTGCTAACTTACTTTACTTATTTATAAAGAAAACTTTAATTATGCGAGTGGAATATTTTCTCATTTTAGTTTGAATAGAGAAATACAGTATTCTGCAATATTTTATTTCATTGTAAACATGTAAAATGGCACCCCACATATATATATATATATTTCTTGCACAATTCATATGTGCTTTCAATGATTTCTTTTTCTTCTGGACAAATATGATGACCTAGAAGACTATATATAATATTTTGAAAGAACACAAGAAAGTATCTCAGAATCTACATTATCGTTTATAGTAAAATATTCCTGAAGTAAATTCTTAATCTTGCACTTAGCAGGATTTACCTCCCAAATGACAAGCCGTAATTTTGATTGATAGCACATCTATCCCATAATGCTGACAGAAATACGCATACTTTTCTTTAAGGAACATTGGGGCAGCAGCTTCATAATTATTCTTTGACCCACTATTTGGCTGTGACCATTATAGAAAGAGAAGCTGTGTATCCCCATACTAATAATGGAGTCTGGGTGGAAGTAGAGATTATATTCTTTGTATACAAGTGTGAATTAATACTTCAGTTTCACATTGTTTGATAAATAATTTTTTCAAGGTGTCTCAAGAAAAAACGAAGTTTTGCAAAAAATTTGCATCCCTTTATTGGTGTTACCAATTGTTTTTGTGTTTTTTAATGGGGCTTTAGTGCTTTTTTTGTGTTCATAGGATGAATCACATGATATTTCTGTATTGTATTTTGCCTAAATGTCAAAGTGTAAAGTTGAATACATTGAAAAGGTAGTTCGGTGGATATAGCTTTTAAATGAATTATCTTTCTGTTTTCAGATTCCCATCAGAGTAGTGGTTCAAGTCTGTCGGCAGAGAAGGAATTTGAACAAGAGATTTACTCTATCTGTTGGAACTTCTTGCTCTTCACTTCATTATTAAGAACGTCGTCAATGACTGTAATGCCATGTAACCAAATTCTATCCCAGCATGTTTCTGGCGCGATGTTACATTTGATAATATCCTGTACCACAGTGTTTTCAACAATCTCCTTCAATATATTTATGGTATGAATTGAATTTATTCTGTTGTTATGAATTTACTAATATGGAGTGGAGGTTCTATGGAGTGTGTTCCAAAAAATATATAGTTATACCAAAATATATTTCTGAATTGATATTACAGATATTTCAAAAATGTGTCTTAAATGTGTAAAATATGTATTGATCAAATACATAAAACTTGTAGGAATGGAAGAAACCANTATATATATATATATATATATATATATATATATATATATATATATATATATATTTTCTTTTACATCAATCAAATAACATCTTGTAATAGACAATAATGAACATGCAACAGTTACTGTAGCTCATAAAACTATAGTAAATACTCATTATTTACTGTAGATTTGTGAACTTGACAGAAGAGGATAAAATAATTAAAATATTTGAGAACATACTACTCCACTCTGTAGCATAACTAAGACAAATGAGGCCTGGGGCAGGATTCTTCTTTGGTGGGCCCCCAAAATTGAAATTTAAAAAAATTACACCTGACACACCTCATGCACATCAATTGTCATTGTATAAACTGTTGATGTGATTCATCTCTTGATGATAGTTTTCATGACTAACTCTCGGATTAATGTGTGTAAACACACTGTTCCAATGTCACCATTCTATTGGATAATTAGCATATTGAATATAGTTTAGTTTTTATTCCTTTTTAGGGCGCAAAATCAAAGTATACTTTTTTTCAGGTTTGTTGTCATCATCGCAGATTCATCCCTTCGTTAGTGTTCAGATTATAGGATTTTATGAAGACATTTCATTCTTCAGGAGTCTATGCTTATATCTATTGATGAATTTTGTTGTTTCTTCGGTTTGATGACATCTTTGCAAATCATATCTTTGGTTCTATATTGGGACAGTCGTTTGGTGTGTCTCCTTCTTTTCAACAACATTCATCGTCAATTTTGGTAAGTAAATAGTTAATCATGAAGTTAGATATTTACTGTTGTGTTCATGTCCGTTGAGAAAGTAGGTCCATGTGTACCCTGGAAATTAAGACTAAAGCAAATGTCTTTAAAAAAACAGAACAACACAAGTATATAAGTACAAGAAACCGAGCAATTTGCTACCAAAATTTTTGTGGATTTTTCTACTTCCCTTCAACCCTATTTTTAAGACTTGCTTTACTTGTCACTTGCACTATGTTTCAATTTTTGAATGTATGTTAATTAAAATAGTTATCTCTCACTTAATTGCCATCCCCACCTTCATGTTTTGGGCTCTGTTATCACAAATGAGGCAATGACGACCGAGAATTGGCAGGATAACCATACCAAATTTATGCCAGGAGGAAATGCTTAGTAGTGCGTGCATAACAGCAACGCACGTGGACCTGTGCCCAGACCTTGAGGAGGCAGCCCCTTCACGGCACTAGGGAAAACTATGTCGATCACTACCTCTCTCTGAAAAACTACACTGATTAAAGAAAGTAACGTGAGAAATAGCTGGACAACTTTTGCCATGAAAATGGTAACGAAGTTTGGATATTGAAACACAAGAACTCTGTGAGAAGTTGGTAAACTCAATCATGTACAAAAAGAAATGAAGCGTTATAAACTTGACATACTGGGACTTAGTGGAATTAAATGGGAGGGTTTCGTTCTCTGACTGCTAAGGGCGGAACTTTTAAACTTCTTTATTCTGAAGTATCAGAAGGTGAGAATAGAAGAAATAGCTTTGGGATATTGTTAACAAAAGTCTCCTATAGGAGTCTCTAGGCAACCGGGTAACAAGCTGACGCGGCTGGAGAGAGCTCCTGAAGAAAGTGTTAGGAAGTGGCTTTCAGCTAATTGTAGAGTGTTATCTTGTGTGTGGGAAGGAAGAGAAGTGACGACGGAGTGGAACGAGATAAAAATCTCGAAAATCGGCCCAGAGGGGCAGTTTTTATGGAAAATGGACGATTACGTACATTACGTACACATAGATGGGACTATAAATTGATGACATTCCGTGATTTGGAGCAGTGGACGGGAGAATAGTGTTACCCGGAGGTGAGTCAAGCGTGCAGGAGCATTTCTGCGCTGAAATTAAAGCTTGCGGCGACAGTGGCATTACTTTAAAGCGTAAAACGTAAAAGTAAACATAGTTTCGTAGAACGGCCCCTTGCGACGCCATAACAGGGCCATAGAGTCCTACGCCACGGTGCGGGGTGGTGGAGGCCCGACCTGGGAGTCGGATCTACGATTCCGGGACTCGGATCTCTGACTTGGGAGGACTTTGCGGAGACGTATCCCCGAGCGGGCCTACCGTCGGGAGTCGGTTCTTCTGGACGCGGGACCGGTCCTCCAGTGGGGCATCCATCCTAGGAAGAGGCTTCGTCCTGGTGCTTCACGCGCCGCCATCGATGNTTATCTTGGACGGGGAGGGCGCGCTCCTCTGCGGGTGTGTTGCTTTGGCGGGACGCACGGCACGTCTTGCGGACGACTTAGGCGTGGTGCGGGCCAAATTTGGCAAGTATCGAGTGAGTGGTTCCGGAGTTACGTCGGAAAGAACGAGGTCTGGTACAGGGAATCGGTTCCCGGGAACCGACTTTACCGGGGATTCGGCTCAGGAACCGGATCCTTTGGATGCGGGACCGATCTACCGGTAGGACGACGATACTGCTACGTGCTTCGCTTCACGAATCGGTTCCGGACTCGAGTCCTTCGGCGAGTTTCTTTGTCGGCCATTACGGTTCCGGAATCGGTTCACTGGGGGCCATTTTGCTAAGGCTCTCAAGCGCGCCCTTCTCCTTGGTTCGGAGTGTGACTTGAGTGGGTCGACCGGACGGCCATTTTGACGCGAACCAGTCCGTGAACGAATCACCCGACCCGTTCAGTAGACAGGGATAGGGCGGAGATTTGTCCCGTGTTGGGGCACGGGAGTTACTACCTGGGTCCAGCGGGCGGGCTCCACAGGTGCAGCTGCGTGTCTCCCCACACCCAGGAGGGGGCCACCCACTTACAAAAAAGGTAAACAGGGACATTGCTCCCGCGGTAGACAGGGACAGTCTGGCGCAGCCAAAGGCACAGGGCGGTGACCGCCACACATCACCCGGGAGTGGGGATGGGGCGTGCTGGTGTACTCCACGGAGTGGCGACAGAAAGGGCCTCGGCATGGGCGTCGGGGGCGCCGTCGGCGTTCCAGAGGTGCGACGGACTCTTCGTGGTCGCAAGGGAGTGGAGATTCGGAGATGTCGCTCCCTGGCTGTCGTCGTCAGCGTAGCTTGCGGACTCATCCTACAACACCATCTGCACCGCAGTCCATGCGGGAGCTGCGGGTGTTGATAGAAGATACCCTGCGGTCAGGATCCTTCTTGCGCGCCTCCTGCGTGGACAGGCAGCGCCTGGAGGACTACCTTCGCTTGTTCTGCGAGGGGCTCGAGGCAGAGCAGGCGGCCAGGGACTGTTTGCCCGCTGACGCCGCTGGGGCTGAGACTAGCACTATGGACCGACCAGCAACGAGTGTGCGGAACGTGACACCACCTGCGACTCATGTGCAACTCCATCGGGCTGGGGGAGCCACAGCGGATGCTGACTTACGGGCGCTCGCCACTTACAAGGTTGTGCTGCGGAACATAGATTCTCTCCAGACAAAGAAGGGAAATAAAGGTGTCTGTGCTGTGTTGCGGACCGGGGTGATGGATTTGTGGATAGAGCTCTGTAAGACTCGGGGGACGGAGCCGGACAAGCAAGGAACCGGGAAGGGGGATGGCGCTGAACCTTGGTTTCCCGGGCAGGGAGTTGTCCGGGAGGAAGGGCCCAGTGTGGGAGGTCACACGCCCCTTACCCTGTTGGCACCCAGGCGGGGATCTCTTCCGCTGTCGCCGAGTGAGCAGCAAGACGATTATGTAGAACTGACTCGGTTACTCAGTGTCCGGAGTGAGGCGGAGCTGCAGGAGGGTTCGCTCCCGAAAATCAAGGGGCTCGCGGCGTGCCTGTGGGGGAGAACCGTGTCCTCACGAGAGAACGTGGTCAGTGCGGACGTAGCGTAATAGCTCACTGGACGGGTATGGAGGAGAGAATCATCAATGTGGTTGGTGAGCGGTGCAACGAGCTACACGTAGCGTTGACCAAACAACTCGATCGCCGAGGGGGTGCCGGCGAGCGGGGTGCGACAAGTGAGGATACCGTGCAGGTCCTAGAGGTGCGCCTTGCGGCGCTGGCGGAAGCTGAGCACGATCAGGCTCGAGTGTTCCAGACGTTTGCGACGCGCTGCGGGTCGGCAGTTAACGACGGCGGAGGGGGGACGCATGATGGCGAGCCATTTCGCACTGTGGAACGGAAGCGCCGACGGAAAAGGCCGGCTCAGTTGCTGCTATTGGGGAAGAAAGATGACGCGGAGGAGGGTGAGGCCCGGGACATGGTGCGAGAACTCTTGGACACGGAAAAGGCGGTCAACATCGATAGTTGCCGCGACGCGCGTGGAGGGAGAGTCCTCGTCCAGGTGGCCGAGGCGGAAGGGGCAGCTCGTTTGCGGCAACGGTTGTTTAACTACCCTACCTTACGCGAGGTGGCAGTGAAGCAGCACAAGCCATTGTTGCTAGTGAAAGGCGTGGCCGCGGACGCTGAGGCGGACTTCTTGCGGGAGCTGGATACCCGGAATAATGGGGCAGGGCCGAGCGAGCCGGATGGTAAGGAAAATTGGCCGACTGGATTGGAAGACGAGGCATTGGGTGCTTGAGATCGAGCCACAGTGGTATGGCGAACTCATTGCGAAAGACCGTGTGTACTTCGGGTATGCTTCGCATGCGGTTGCGGCGTATCTTGTGCCTGTGCGCTGTTACTGGTGCCTCCAGTATGGCCAGATGGCGCGAGGGTGTCGTGATGATGCGACGACGTGTGCGCACTGCGGTGAGGGCGGCCATCGGCAGGGGGATTGTCCGCGGAAGGCCGAGGGCATGCGTTGTGCAAACTGCAGGCGTCAGGGGCTGCATGCGGAGCATAATGTTTATGGAACGGAGTGCCCAGAATATCGGCGTATCCGGGAATTGGTCCGTAATAACAGATTATGGGGATTAACGTCCTTCAACAGAACCTGCAGCGAGGGTGTATCGGAATGGGGGAGCTGCCGGTGTTTGTAGAGAGAAGCAAGGTGGATGAGTGTCTTCTGCAAGAGCCGTATATGAAATCGGGTCGGGTACAACATCTCCCGCTGCACTACAGGACTATCTCCTGCTTGGGGGGGGGGGTATTTAGCATTGATCGTCACCAACACAACGATATCTGTGTTGGAGCACAAAGAGTATACCTCCAAGTATTTACAGGTGGCAACCATCCAAAAGGGCGACATCACGGTCATGATGGTGAATGTATACATCAAATACGCGGACACTTATGTACACGTACTCCGGAAGGTGGAAGACGTACTGTGGACTCACCGTGCCACGGATGTCTATGTCGAGGGGGACTTTAATGCGCGATCCCATCTCTGGGGGGATCGCGTCACTAACGAGCGTGGAAAACACGTTGGGAGGATGGTTTTGGAGCATGGGTTGACCATCCTTAATATCACCGGGGAGCCAACCTTTGAGACGGATAATGGGGTGTCGGTGATTGATCTAACATTGTGTAGCCAGGTGCGGCGGACGGAGGCGAAGGGATGGCGGACAAGTCGCGATATTATGAGTGACCATCGGACGATACTCTATTCAATCTATAATAGGGAGTACCCGAGCGAGACACTGGGCGGAAGTACGTATAATTATCGTAGGGTGGATTGGGAAGCTTGTGGCAAACGTGTTTTTCAGAAGGGAGTTTATTCCAATGATATGGTGCCCAAGGACGCTATCTATGACCGGATATATGCCCTCCAGCGTGACATACTGCAGGAAGTGCGACCATATGCATCGCGAAAGACGGACGGGTATCGCCTAGGGCGACCATGGAGGACACCACTCCTCTCTCGAAAAAAACACGCAACTCCGAGAATGCGTCGACCATACCAGCGACGCCGTTGCGGGACGGCGGAGGAGTTCATGAGGGAGCGGTATCGGGGCCAGGTCGAGAAGTATCGCCGGGCGATACGTGTGGCCAAACGCGAATATTGGGCTGTTTATATCGAGGAGAGTATTGTCAATAATATCTGGGGCTTGTCGTATGTCATTGGACGGAGTAAACTGCAAAGCAAGGTGATGTGCAGTATGAAGGCGGACGAGGGGTTTACGGCGGATTGGGAAGAGACTGGATGCGTCCTGATGGACGGGGTGTTACAGTGTGGAGAGGATGTGCAGTCGGAACCTCGTGCATATACATCCGAGGGGTTGTTGGATGGTGACAAACTGACGTGCGTTGAGGTGGCAGATGCCATACTCCGCCAGAAGGGTGGCACAAGCCCAGGCTATGATAACGTGACTGTCAACATGATCAAGCGGCTCAGAGAACGATATGTGGGGGAGTTGGCGGATATATTTAACACGTGTAGGGAATTTGGTTATTTCCCCGCCCATGGAAACTGGGGGCATTAAGGCTTTTCGCGAAGCCAGGCAAAACAGATCTACAACGGTGGGATGCGTATCGCCCGATCACATTATTGCCGGTACTTGGTAAGCTATTCGATAAACGTCTGGAAATAGAATTGCGGCAAGTCGTCGAACCCAAAGTCAGTATCTATCAATATGGTTTTATATGGGTCAGGGGAACGGATGATGCCCTACTCAATATGCTCCATAATATAGATAATAGTTCCAGTAAGTATAAATTGTTAATTTTCGTGGACTTCAAAAAAGCCTTCGACAGTGTGGAATGGGATGTTCTTCTGACCCAATTGGCAGACATAGGGGTAGAAGGAAGTTTACAGGAGATGATAAAGGACTACTTACGTGATCGCAAGCTGATAATGGAGATAGGTGATGTTGTCCTGACGCGCGAATTACAATGAGGCTGCCCACAAGGAAGCCATTTAGGCCCTCTTTTGTGGAATGTCCATCTCAATGCGGTTTTGAACCGGTTAGATGATGACGGGGTCAAGTATACGGCGTATGCGGATGACTTACTAGTTCAAGTAGACGGCAACAGCAGGAGAGAACTGGAACTGCGAGGATCGAGAATGAGGGAGAATTTATACGCCTATAGTGCTGCAAAACATATCGAGATATCTGATGAGAAGACTGTCGGGATGGTGCTTGGACAACGCCGCACAGCAACTGTACGGAATCCAATCGTGCGGGTGGGTGACAGGTGTTTGCGGATTCACGACACTGTTCGCTATTTGGGTGTCCTGCTGGATGATAAATTAACCTTCATCAAACATCTGGGGTATTTACGACGGAAACTAGAAAGCTTTGTGTATGGCCTACAGCGAGTAGGGATAACAAAATTAAATCTGCCAAGGGACAAAATGAAACAGATGTATAAGGGGGCAGTAGTACCACTGTTGACATATGGCAGTGTGCTATGGGGACACCGATTGTTGACTGTACACTTTGCATGGAATGTCTCGAGTTTGCAGCGTTTGGGTTTAGTTTATTGGTTTGGAGGATATCGAAGTGTGGCGACAAAATGGTGTTATTGGGGTTGATGCCGCTGGATTTGGAGATTGAAGAGCGAATGATGCGGAACACTATGCGCACGCACGGGCATCTTCAAATATGTGGCACTGCAAAGGGGTGGAAGGTTGTCCTACACCAAACGTTAAGGAAAAAATGGCAATTGCGATGGAATCAGGCTGTGGAGGGACGGCAACTCTATAGTTTCATCCCGCAGGTAAAGTACGCGGATAATAAATGGTTTTCCCCGCGCAAGGCGATGATAGAGATGTTGACTGGACATGGCAACAATAATGTGTATTGGGAAAAACGGGGGCTGGTGGCTAGCGCACGCTGCCCATGTGGTGCGGAGGATGAGGATGTTACACATATGTTGTTTAGCTGTACGACCCAGAAAGGAGAGAATGGTATGCGTCCATGCGTACGCTTGGCATTTACGTGTGGACACATTACCCACGGTTGATAGAAGGGAAAGAGGGAGGGTTCGATGAATTTGCGGACAAAATAGTAGAATTACGAAATTTCATTCGCTAGATATGTAGGAAAGTACCTACCTCCTCGTGGTCGGGGACGGTAACTTGTTATTATACAAGGCTAAAGGTACAGCCATACCATGGCAAGATGGACGTACTATGGTGACAGAGGAAACACGAATAGACAACTGGTGTTACTTTACTCACGGAGAGCTAGCCCCCGGTAATAACCATTCGGTTGAGGAACGGGGAAAATAAGAAGTTGAAAAAGAAAAGAAAAAAAAGGAGTCTCGTGGAGTGGCATCCTGTTTCTGACCGTATCATATCAGCCAAGTTCAAATCAAAATTAAGGAACGCCCTATTAATACAGTGTTATGCCCCCACTGAAACAAGTGACCAAGATAGACAGTATCAACAAGGCTAAGAAACGAGATATTGTCATTGTAATGGGAGACTTAAATACCAAGGTGGGTTGTGACAACTGTGGCATTCAACAGGTGATAGGTCCCCATGGAGTAGGGGAAACGAATGAAAATGGAGAACTATTAATTAACGTGTTGATCAAGATCTAGTCATAGCAGGAACATTATTACCTGTGTCTCTTCTAATCAAAATACAGAAAATCAGATAGACTACTTTGCTATTAAGAGAGATGGAGAAAATCCCTTCTTGATGAGCGCAATGAATGAGACGCAGATATCGGGAGTGACCATCATATGGTACTCGCCAGCGTCGGAATGAAAATACTTGCCCACAAACGAATATTTCAATCAAAAGACAAGAGATTCGATACCAGTAAAATCAGAGAGACGGAGGTTAGAAACCAAATCAAACTCGAGCTGTGAAAGAGGTACCAGGTGTTAAGTGAAATGAACACAGAGGATGAGAATGTGGAAACAAATTGGGAGTCCCACAAAAGCAAATTGCTGGACGTCAGTAGGAAAACCATGGGGTATAAAGCCAACCTCAAGAAGGATTGGATGAGCAATGACACACAGAATCTTATCGTACAAAGGCATCTTCTGAAACATAAACAATACTCCTGCAAAACAAGAAGTCAGAAGAGCAAGGCACTTCAGAGTATAACTTGATTAACAAATAAGTGCACTATCAAAATAAGTGCAAGGAGAGGGAAGAGGAAGTGGGTGAATGATATTGCAGAACAGGTTGTGGCTGCAGGTGAAGGCGACTTAAAGGAGCTTTATCGAATAACGTGGTTACTGCTTGGCAGAAGAAAACAGTACAATTATCCAGTAAAAAGTAAAGAGGGCACATTCCTTGCACGAGAAGATGAACAGATTTGCAGAATTTTATCAAGACTTGCTGAACGCATCGGTTGCGATAGTTGACAGAAATGATAGCTCTGAACCAAATTCTCAGCTGATAGAATCAGATATCAGTACGGCATGCCATAGTGAAGTTAAAGCAGCCCTGAAATCTGTAAAGAATGAAAAATCTCCGGGGAAGGACAATGTGTCCTGAAATACTCACAACTGACATTGACACGTCAACACTTATGTTGCATCTCCTTATTAAGAAAGTGTGGATGCAGGAAAAAGTGCCAGGAGGAGAAGGAGGAGGAGCGTTTGCAACATCAACAACCAGGTGAAAATTGCGACATGGACCTGGACTCGAACCTGGGACAACCAGCTCTCGCCGCAGGTGTGCTATCCATTGCATCACCCCTCTCGACTCCCAAGTACATACACAACTTCCACACTGCCTGATCCTGTGAACCTGAGTCACCTCCCACTTCAAGGGATAAGTTACCACAGGCTTGGGAGTCTAGGCGAGTGGTCCAGTGGATAGCACACCTGCGGCCAGAACAGGTGGTCCCGTGTTCGAGTCTCGTTCTGTCACAATTTTCACCTGGCTGTTGACATTGCATACTTTATAATTGTTTAAAATGAGGACTAATTACAGGAGTCTTTAATAAGTTTATAATTCATAAAATATCATAAAATCATCTGCCAATATTCTAACACTGTAAATGGTGTGTGTTAACCAGATGATTTACAGGAAACACGCAAAAATTCCCTTTTCTGGAAGTACCCAAAAAATATCTTTAAAGAAAACATACTAAAAAACCATTATTACTCACAAACATGAAAGCTGATATTGAACCCATACAACGTGACTACAATATGATCATCATGCCTCAGTGATAGTGGTTCAATATGTTTCACATTAATAAACAAATCTGTACTTGAATAAGTATGAATATTAATCTACTTTGTGTATTTTTTCATTGAGCAACTGAATGATGAATAGATGTACTATGTGATATTAATGTTGCTTTTAATTTAAATGTTACAGAATATGTTTCTAAAATAGATTTCATAATTTCTGAGTCTTTTCTCACATTGCTAGATGAATCTAGTTGTTCCTTGGGTGTATGGAGATCTCTACAAATCAGATCTTTGTTTTGTGTTTGACATTGATGGTCATTCTCTGTACCATCCTATTTCATCAACATTTATTGTCAGAAATGTATCATGTTAAGAATTCTTTTTTTGTATTCGCAGTTGTAGAGCAAGTATGGGTAATTTATAAAATAATTTGAATGTTTATTTTGACTGAATTTCTGTAAATCACTGATTATTATTTAATTATTTAAACAAGACTTTTCATGTCTTCTCAATGTACACATTAATCGTACTGACTTAGAATTTTTTTTCTGACTTATGTCTGGATATGGGAAAATTTATTTAACCCTTAGTTACCTGATGGTTCTACCGATACAATTTTTAAATACATGTTGTTTTTCTAATTGATAGGATCGATACACTCTCCTTCTTCAATATAATGAAGTATTTTCGATTTAATTCACAACAGGTTTTATTCTCTTATATCATGTAAATGTCAGGCGTGTGTTGTCCTTCAGATTAATGTATCTGATTGGACTTGCGTGACTCAAGAGAGGTGACCTAATATTCAGATGCAACAATTTTCAAAATGCTTCTCTGGTTGAATAGATTTGATTTGAAAATAAAAAATATACTTGTTATACCTGTAACTTGCCACTCTGAGTTCGCATATAGTTAAGTTTTCTCTCAGCTAATTGTGCTTTTGGTAATAGTTTATTTTTAGCTGGAAAATAAGAATACATACAAATCAATCTCAATATATCAGAAAAACTTATGAAATTATTGAGTTGAAATGTTCAAAAATATTTTTTATTATTCAGGAATAGAAGTTTTGTACTGAAACTACCATGGTAGTTCTCAACGGCACTGTCAATAAAATCATAAAATTATAAATCATAAACATTTGAAGTTACATTAAATAGTACAGAGAAATATTCTGAAAAGCCATGTGGTTTATCACAAATGAAAACAATGTAATTTTCAATAATATTTTGGTAATGGTAGAATAAAGATAATTATGCACTACAATAAGAAATGATCACATTTAATTATTCATACCTTATCAGTGAGTTTACGTTCTCATCTAGAATTGAAGTTTTTTGTTCTTTCTTGTTTTGTTATATTTGTACTATTTCTAGTTTATTTTATATTCTATTTCTCTTGTGGTTATTTCAAAGAACAGTTTTCCAACACCTAATATACAGTATTTTTGTTGAAAGGTGTGGCATATCTTTTTTCCTCTAGCACAGTTCTGAAATTCAATGATATTATGTGTGGCCCTTGGTGTTTTTAAGTTTTCACAATGAGCAGACAGGCAAATGTGATACAAGGGTTTGATTTTTGTACCAGTAGTCATAAAAAATATTATGTTAATATGTATGAGATGTACCCATATTATAAAAGGAAACCACTAATAAGAAACCTATACCAGTTTCAACCAGTAGCCTTGTGATTAACAAGCTTTTTACTAACCCTTAGAATGATCTTTCATTTGAAAAATATCTGTTCACTGAAAAAGTCAAGAAGAACCCAGAAATAACAGTGAACTTCAACTTTAATGTGGGATAAACAATGTTTTTTCAAGCTGTCAACTGATGCAAGGTTGAGAAAAGGGATAAAATAATAATTATAACTTTTTGTATTGGATGTTTAGCACTTATGCACTGAAGTAGTATCCATACCACCCGAGTGTTTTCTTCTTTTCTTCATTTCATTATTATATATTCGGAAGGGGTGTTTCCTAAAATATTTAAGAGAGCTAAAGTGAAACCTTTACACAAGAAAGGAAACAAACTTAATATTGGAAATTACCGACCAATATCTCTACTACCCACTTTCTCAAAAATCCTAGAAAAATTGTTCTATAAGCGTCTTCTAGATTTTTTATCAAAAAATAACATTCTTTCTGACGATCAACACGGTTTTAGGAAATCCTTTTCCACTACAAGCGCCATATTTTCCTTCTTAAACGATGTTACCACATCTCTAGACCGTGGAGAAAATCCTCAGGGTGTTTTTCTTGACTTATCCAAAGCATTCGATGTCATCGATCACGAAATTCTCCTTTAAAAATTGCATTCTTTAGGCATTCGTGGACTTCCACATCAATGGCTAACTTCTTATTTAAAAGATAGATATCAACAGGTCGAAATATCCTATACTAAAAATAAAATACTTCAGCATTGTCTTTCAGAAACAAAGCCACTTACTTACCCATCCTGGCACAGGTTTTTCTCCGTTTTTCCTTCAGGTAGAGGCAGAATTCTTATACAGGTTCTCTAGGCTTTGTCTAGGGGCATGTTTATTGTCACAACAAATCGTGAATTTAGTGTTTTTTTTCAACTTTTATGATTTTTAATCACTATACTCAGTGTAATCTATAGTTCGATAATAACTTGTACATGTAAATTTACAAACATATTTGCGTTAAATTACAAACATATTGACATTCTTTAGTATTATAACTCGCAGCTACTTTTTTATCTTATCTAGGAACTTTTGCTGAAATTTTTGAATCCGCCTCTGCCTTAGGGCCCTTGATCGGAATTGATGGGATGGTCCTTTGCTTGCTTCCGGAGAGTAAATTAGTTTATTGTCCTCCACATGGTCATACACAGTTTGTACTGCTTTTTGACAATAAATTTATTATTATTATTAAATTTATTATTATACATACACTTTCTTTTCATATTACGTTCATACAAAAATGCAAATAATTTCCTTGTCATTTATGGATCTCCTTAACCCGAAAAGGTTATTCCATCACATTTGTTAATGAATTATTTGTAATATTACAAATGAAAAATTGTTTGGGAGAATTTTGTACTGATAAACCAAATGCATATTCTGAATATATTTTATACACCACAGTCCATTTTGTTTATTTCACTGGAATCAAGACCTGTTTCTGTTGGAAACTATTATGAACAGAATTTTCAATTATTAAGATGAGAACTTATATTGAATGGTGAGAGTATAAGAATGTACCGACAGTGGTGGTCTTGTGGTAGTATATTTGCTATTTGATACCGCTGAGCAATAGAACATGGTTTCAAACCCTGCTTGTCCTAAGTAGGTGAGGTTTTAAGTTGGGGTTTCCCTCACCTATTCCAAACAAATGTTGGTTCAGTATCATAAGTTCCCTGTCTCTCTCCTTCCCAATTCCCTCATTCAAGTCACTGTTAGGTGGAAGAGCAGGACAAATGACCTGAACCTTGCCAAAAGACATGGATTAAAAGAAAATGAAAGATAATGGGAGACCATTTGGGTTGGAAACTATTATGAACAGAATTTTGAATTATTAAAATGACAACTTATATTGAATGATGAGAGTATAACATAATGGGAGTATAAGATATAATCTCTTGATACTCAGTAATTATTTAAGTTAGGAGTATATTACAAAAGAAAGTATATGAACAAAAAAGCCATTATATTGTAGAAATTATAGAGATCTCTGTCAGAAATTTACAATAATTTCATTCATTTCTAGAAAATTATCAAAGTAAGTAAATGAGAAAAGTGACACTTATCAGATAGAAAGTACTAAGAAACCACAGGATAAAATGAATATTTTTATGATGAAAGTGAATTATTTGTGAAAACCAAGGCAACTGTAATAAGAACTTAGTAGCCTAAGGGAACAAGAGTTTGTTTGACATATGCTGAATTCTCACCTATTTCAGTTGGTACCCAAATGATTTCAAATAAATGAAAGTATCTGAGCGGTGAGACTTAAGCATTCAAATTGTTTGGATAAATTCTGACACAACAAAACATTGAATGCTTCTTAATATGGTATGTATCATTGGATTTTGCCTCAAAAGTTGAAATACAGTTTTCTCAGTTTATTTGGTTTTTGTCACTTGTACCCAGAGATGATATCTAACCAGTGTCCATGAACTTGGATCTTAAAATTGAAAAATAGCAAATCAGTCATCAAATTATCCAAAATAAATTTCATATATTATTCTTCTAAGAAAGAGTTAAATTAACAAATTACTTAATTGTTTCCAGCAATAATCCATAACCTTATTTGATTTTTTTGATTTTTATGTGACGTATTAATGATTCTTTTTAAGCAGACTGGGAACAAAATGTTTTTAGGTTTAAAAATAATCCAACAATGTGATATAATACATACCATTTGAATGCATGTATTTGGCACTTGGAATGTGAGAAACGTATGATGAGTGATGAAAAATTATTCAGTAAGAAATAATTCATAACAATTTGTACTAATTATTTAGAATTTAATATTCACTCCTTTTCAAATTAGTTTATTTAAAAGTATACAAATAAAAAATATTATATGGAAATATCATAGGCAGTTTGGTACTGCTTTTTTGAAATTTATTTATTTATTGTCTTTGCCAATAAGTAAGTTTATTTTTCAATTATAACAACTCTGTAATTCTTTCTGATCTCTCTCTCTCTCTCTCTCTTTTTCTTTTTGTGGGGCTTTACGGCTCGCCGACATCGAGGTCGTTAGAGCTCTAAAAACTTGTTCAGGTACGGAAAATGCAGTTACGCACTAGGGAGAGCCAATATGACTCTCCCCGCATGTGGGACTCGCCAAATGACTCAACCATATCCAATAAAAACCCTCCTGAATTATAACTCAAAACTCAAATATCAACATATCTCAAAACATTACATATATCATTATAAAAAAGGATAAGAAGAAGAAAGAGGAAAATGAAAGATACCCTAGCTAAAGTGTAGGGATTGAAAAGAACAAGAGGTGACCAAGGAAGGTCAGGAAAGAGACAGGAAGGAGCCTGGCACAAACAAGTGGAAGTAATGCCAGACTCAGCTTGGGGCCCCATGTTTGCCAAACACGTACTTACTAGTTGTAAGTCCCCTGGGAGAAAGAAGAAAATGAAAGATACCCTAGCCCTTATGGTGTCGAGATCGAAAAGAACAAGAGGTGACCAAGGAAGGTCAGGAAAGAGAAAGGAATGAGCCTATCACAAGTAAGTGGAAGTAATGCCCGACTCAGCTCAGGGTCCCGTGTTTGCCAAACACATACTTACTAGATGCAAGTCCCCTGGGGGGCTGATCTCATAAGTGAGATAGTAACTTAACATCAGAGTGCACATGTGCAATGCTGCACTTTTCTGAGAATGAGAGGAAAGAATCTTACTAAATTTGTTGAGTTGCCAACAAATTTTTAGGTTGGAAACCAGGAAGTAATTTGCTTCCAAGAACATAGAGAAGAAAAATAAACAGAATAGATTCTTAAACATCTCCTACTTCTAGAGAGCCAGTTCTTTGAAATTTAGGATACCATCATTGCTTTTATTCTTCTGGTTCTAAGTCCATAACACATTAGTAGTTGAACTTCTCATTGATGATGTAAAGAAAATAACGCTTACATGGAGGCTTTACAATCATTACAAGAAATGAACTTGTTCAGACCATCAATAAGAAGCTCAAAGGCATAATTATGTTTTCCTTCATTTTCTTTTGGCAAGACTGAGCAGAAGAACTGAAGACTAAATAGTTATCAAAAAATATTTTAATTTGGATTAAGTAAAATATTTTGTTGGCTTCAGAAAGTAATAATTTAAATAAAATTTAGGAAAAAATCATTTAAATATAGTTTCATTAAAAAGTTATTCTGTATTCTCTAGTGGGTAGAAACCCTTAACAAATCTTGTATCTCCAGTGGTGTAATAAGACTGTTTTTTCTCCACTGAACATTTTAGCTTCATTTATCATAAAATAGATTCACTAGTATGCTCCAAAATTTATTAAAACAGTTAAAAATATTTGTTCTTCAAATACATAAGGAGTGAGTTTTCCTATCTTATTTTGTCTATAAAAATAAAAACCATTTTTCAAGCTTATTTTTACGCATTCTAAGAAGGTGTACATAATGTGTACCATTAAATTCTACTCTTGAAAAAAAATCTCTCCACAAATTTTTTGATAAATTTGTCCCCATATTTATGAAGTATATTGAAGTCAATATTTTCATTGAGAACTCTTTAATCAGAACTAACAAAATCTGAGAGAGAAATTAAAGCTACATGAAATGCATTCATATTAGTTTATTGAACAGTAGTAGTTTCAACATCTTTTCCTATCTTAAACTTAGGCATCAATTTTAACAAATTAGTACCTCAATGATTTCTTTTGAATTGGGTATAAATCCAAGATACTGGTGATGAATCGTCATAGAAAAATTTAACTTTTTAAAACACTTTTTTAAAATTACAGATATGGTATAAAGACAGGTGAAATCACTAACATTCTTTAGGAAGACTTTTTTTTATCACCTTTTATTTTTTTGGCAAGGAAATAATCTGGAATACTGGCAGCCTATGGGAAAAATGTGGGCATTATATATAATTTTCTATTGAAAAAACAAGTTTGCTATTAAATAATTTTTTGGTTGTTACATGTTTTAGTCAAATGAGTAAAAGGAAACAAGTAATAAAAATTTAAAAAATTCTCTGATATAATTTATGTCTAATCAGGAATTGGACAAGGTACACATTGATACCTCTTAAGATTTTTATGCATGAATTGAATAAACTATTTTGATTAAGTAAGTATTTACTGTTTGTTACAATTAAAAAGCAGTATAGATTTGTTATAATGTATAGAAGCATTTCATACTTTTGAAAATTAAAATGTCTTTGACAATTATATGACAAACTTATTTGTGTTGTGTAAAAATCATAGCTTTCTGTAGAGTCCACAATGTTGGTGACTGCTGCTTTAAGGCATGAGTGGAAAGAGATGAACTTGCTTCACTCCAAAGTACAATGGCATACTTCATGATGTTATTAGATACTACTGATTTCTAAACATCTAGGTCTTGTATTGAACAAATAATGCTTATGTTAGACTAGAAGAAAATATTTCTATGTATGATCATACAATAAGTTGTGAGAAGGCTGGCACACCAGACATACTAGCCAATACATCAACAGAAATTGATAAATATCTCACAAAAGAAATCTTTCTTATTTATCATAGTGACCTAGTTAATAATTGTAAATAAATCGATCTAATTCATTAAACATACACTGTATTTAGAAAATAGACACAAACTACATCATTACGTTTCTACCTCAGTTGCGGGTCAACAGATGTTGCATTCAACTTCTAATTACAATTTTTAGAGAAATCGTGCAGTTCTTGACCAATCTCGCTGAGCGATTTTCTCAATAAACATGGTCTAGAACATCAATAGGCCCATTTTTATGATTGATATTTCTGAAAAGGTTTAAAAAAACACGATCTCTATCAGTTTTTTCTTCTTTTATCTTTCGAGTTCTATCTATATGACGTCACCACGGATCCCACTATTAAACTGAGACGGACCCTTTGTAACTGACGGAAAATTGTGAGGAGCAGCGAGTTATACGATAACACTTTGCTAACATTAGAATTGATTTTTTAAATTTCATTCGTTAACCTAATCATGATTTGGGTGAGGGAATTGGGATGGAGAGATTTTTGATTGCAATGAAACTTGAGGTAGAGAAGCGACATTTGTCTAAGGTGAGGTAAACCCCAGCGGAAAACCTCACCGTTCACACGCTCCTCTGCCCTGCGGCATGGTGGAAATGATGGTGCTATGACGATTTGATAGACATTTTGATTATAATATTTAATTATGATTATCGATTAAAAAGCAAAAAACTAACCCGTTTAATCGGTGAGGATAACTGATTAATTAACTGTACTAATTAGCTATTTACTCAAATATAGTCCTCCTTTTTTCCCGAAAAAAAATTGCCCAAAATCGGGTAGACTATACAATACTATGTAGGAGTATACTATACTATTTGGAGTATACTATATAGGCAGGGAAAGCTGCTCATTCTACGTTTCGTGGGGGAATGGAATTTAGTGAGCACAACACCGTAAACGTAACGTAACACAAAGCCGAAAGACGTTACTTTTATGCAAGTGAAACTATTTAAGTCATAAGAAATTGTGAACATTATCGTAACGGACGATCATACTTATTTCCCGATGGTGGGATATGACGCTGCTTCGAAATAAATACCGAACTGGTCGATATCTTCTAGGAATGACCGATTGCCGTCACTGTGCCGAACGTCTAGCTAACAAGATTATGTCGATCTCTTTCGACACAACGAAAGTTGAGCAATTGAAGAAGCGAGCTCTAAATTACGATAAGGCGCATGGAAATAAAGCTACGGCACGATAATTTGAAAAAGAGCCGAAGTCCATGTGCATTGACGAGATCAAGAAGGGAAGTTGAAGTGCGCCAGTTTCGATTTGAAAATCATTGTACTTACCGGAGCCAACCATTTCACGTGAGATTTTTTATGAACATTTCCCTTCGGAAAGACTTTTATTTTACTCAATTACCTTTTTCGGTTTCACCTCCTAAAACAAAGGGGGATCATATTGGGGTAAATGTGGTACGTACTCCCCGAAAATATTAACCAAAATATTTTATTTAAATTTATTGTTTAATTTATGTAGAAATATTAGCTGAACTCTTGAGAGAAATTCTCTCACAAACCGTAAAAGAAGTGCAATATCAAGACTAATGAAATGCATCACATTGGTAGTTAACTTATTGTTAATATCTTTGAACTTCCAGTTCAATGCGTGTCAAAATTCCTTGCCTCGTTTAGGTACCCGCATCATTGACTCGAACACTCAAGTTCTGTTTTCGAAAGCTTTGTTCGCAATAATGTTCCGTAAATCCCAACTACTTGGAGTTCCATAAAATATTCTTACAAATTGCAATATCTACCCTAATTTCACAGTAGCCTTGTGCAGTAGAAAATATACGATTAATATGTTTCTTCGTATGTGCTGCCCCTTGCAATGCTCTCATGCGGATATATCTCGCCACCTTGGATACCGTTATATATAACCAAAATACAGAAAGAACAGCAAGTCAGCTGTGTCTGTCAGCTGTCTGGTCGCCGCAGAGGCCATTTCTCCCAATGCTCTCTGCGCGTTGCGAATTTCTGTTCTCAGTTACTAAGTCAACGGTGTGCGGTACCCCTATAGTCATAATTAAATTCGGGTTTTAAAACAAATAATACACAATGAAAATGAAAACTTTTCTCTAAAACAAATGATTCCACGTCTGTCTAGAAAATAATCAGTTCAATGATCAGAGCTTTCCCCACTTACAAAATACAAGTCTCAAAAGGCAAAAATCCCCACGGAGGTACGTGTATCTACGTTTGTAATGATATTTTATCTTCTCCACTGACAGGCTACGAGAACTTCTGCGTAGATAGTGTGTTCGAAATTTCTGCAGTTAAACTGACCGACACCGGTATTGTT